>CM039127.1:50943398-51038021 GCA_022036555.1 Microstegium vimineum | reverse complement strand
CCCCGCTGAGAGCCGAGGGGGAAGGGGCGGCAGCCGGGCCGCTCCGCGCTCATCACAGAGAAACCCCCGTCGAGGAAGGGGCGACGCCAAGCGTCACAGGGAAGGGGCACCGCCGGGGAGAGAAGGGAAGGAGAGGAGGGGGAGGGAAGGGGAGGGGGGCGCCGCCGGGGAGAGAGAGGAGGCGAAGGGTTGGGACCGCCGTCGGGGTTGGGCGCGGAGTCGGCTTGGGGAGGCGGTTGAAT
This sequence comes from Microstegium vimineum, assembly GCA_022036555.1. Lineage (NCBI taxonomy): Eukaryota > Viridiplantae > Streptophyta > Magnoliopsida > Poales > Poaceae > Microstegium > Microstegium vimineum. The sequence continues at coordinate 51,037,779 of CM039127.1, read as the reverse complement.
TGCCCACCTCAGTTAATGAAAATAAAAAATATATAAAAAAGAAAAATCCATGGATAAGCCCACCAAGCCCATCCACGGGCCCGGCGAGCCCATCCACGGGATCCGTCACCGCCGCTGCCAGATCCGGCATCCGGAAGGCGGTCCGCCAGCTCCGCCGAGCGCCGACGGGGGGCGGGGCGCCGCCAGGCCGCACCCGAGCCACCGAGGGGGTGAGGCATGGCGGTCGTGCCGCCGAGCGCCGAGCGGGAGGCACCGGTCGCGCCCGCGCCTGCGCGTCGAGCCGTTGAGGGAGAGGGGCGTGGCGGCCGCGCTGCCAACGTCGCGCCCGCGCCCGCGCCGCCGAGAGACGAGGGGGAAGGGGCGGCGCCGGGCCGCGCCCGCACTCGCCCCGCTGAGAGCCGAGGGGGAAGGGGCGGCGCCGGGCCGCTCCCGCGCTCACGCCGTCGAGGGGAAGGGGCGCCGCCAAGCGTCAAGGGGGAAGGGGCACCGCCGGGGAGAGAAGGGAGGAGAGGAGGGGGAGGGAGGGGAGGGGGCGCCGCCGGGGAGAGGAGAGGAGGCGAAGGGGGTTGGGCGCCGTCGGGGTTGGGCGCGGAGTCGGCTGGGGGAGGGGAGGGGAGGGGAGGGGTGGGGTGGGTTTGGGGTTGACAACACTAAGTGCTGGTTATATACGTGAGTATGTTAACGGGCCGGCCGAGCTCGTTTGGGCCTCGGCCATATTAATCGAGACGGGCCTTTGTAACAGGTCCGCCTCCATAAATGAGGTATTTTTGGAGGCGGACCTATTATAAATAACCGCCTCCGTAAATCGATTTTACGAGGCGGACAAATGTAACCGCTTCGGTAAATAAAAATGTCCGCCTCAGTTAATAGCCTAGATTTTTAGAGACTGTTGAATTTTATGCCCGCCTCCGTTAAGTTTTGGGTGGTGTCTCACAAAATTAATTTTGTACTAGTGGAGGAAAAAAACTCGTTGATCAGGACAGCATATTTATTTAAGAGGATGAATATAGAGGAATAGCAGTGCAGACAGTCTTAGCTATTTTTTAGGGGTTATTTGGATCCATGTCATTACAATTTTTCGACTTTGGAGATATGCCATTACAATTCACATATTCCGAAACATGCCATTATAATTTTTCTTCTACCTGATATATGCCATTCTATATGTTTTCTGGGTGTTTGGGCCCACTTTCAGGCTGTACATGTATACGTACCAAGATGGCAATGGGGACATCCCCGCCGGGTAGCAGCACCCCGTCCCCGTCCCCAATCGTCCAAATTTCCCCCGCTCCCCGGCCCCATTCCCCGTCTCAGGGCTTCTTTTCTCCCGTCCCCGTCCCCGATAGCGGTCACGGTCCCCGCCGGGTGGAACACACCCGATTAAAAGTGATTGACTCAGAATAAATAAATACTTCAAAAATATCAAGATTAAATACAAAAAATCAGAATCCTTTACAATCAGAATCAAGATTAAAAGTGATTCAACAATAGAAGTACTACAATGACTTCGTTCTTTACATGGAAATAGGGGCCGACAACAATTACACAAAATGTAAAAAAAATCAACGAAAACGCCAACATGAAGCTCAATAGTCAATGGAATCTATTGCATCAATTGTGTCGGAGCTCAATTTGCTCACAAGGTTGTGCCTGCACCTGCATGGGACTGCGGGTGTGGAGTCACGGTGGCTGTGTTGGGGCACCAGCAAAGGGCAGGGCGCAACTGCCACTCCGTGAACGCGAGCTTCTCATGGATCCAATCCAGTGATCCAGTGTGGGACGGCGGGAGTGGGAGGAGCGGAGCTGCGGAGGGCGAACAACAAGTTGACGACGCAGCGCGACTCCCACTCAGCGAGCTCGAGATTGAGGGAGCGGAAGGGAGAAACAGGCCAGCGTGAGCGGCTGGCGGCCGCTACGCTGCTGGCGGCCGCTGGTCAGGACGGTGGGATTGGGAAGTGAGGAATTTGCTAGGGTTACCAGGTATTTATATCTTTGTTTTGGGCTTGGGCTTGGGCTTCTTTTGGCCTGTACACTCGGGTCCCTAACGGGTAACGGGGACGGGGACTGTCAGAACGCTAAGCTCCCCGCTTCACCCGACGGGGATGAGTTTTTAACCGTTAAAGTCCCTACGGAGATCATTTTTTAACCACTAAGCTCTCCTAATAGATGAAATCCCCATCAGGGATCGGGGGCCGTTGCCATCTTGATATACGTATTCCGTATGGACCAAACAGCCTTTTCTGCATATCTCCCTCCACTCAATGACGAGGCCCATACGTCATATCTTTCTTCAACCTCCAGCCATCTCCTTCCTCCACCGTTCAACAAGTGGGAGGGTCGGAGGGGTGGCTGTGCTACACACCCGCGCTCGCCCGCGTGGCTACGGCGGGGCTGCGCGCGCGTGTGGCCGCGGCGCGGCTACGGCGGCAGTGCACGCCCTCACGGCTGCTGCGGAGCTGCACGCGCGCTCACGTGATTGCGGCGCGGCTATGGCAGCGAGGAACTCCCGCGCGCGGTTGCGGCGGAGCCTGCACGCACGCGCTCGAGTTGCTGCGGCGTGGCTGTGACGGAGCTGCACGCGCGTGCCGCTGCGGCGGCCAAGCACACGAGCGCCCGCGTGGCTGCGACGCGGCTACTGCAGCGAGGCACGCCCGCGCGGCTGCGGCGGAGCGGCACGCGCGCGCCCGCGTGGCCGGCTGAGGCAGCGAGGCACGCCAGCGACGGGGCTGCACGCGCGTGCAGCTGCGGCGGCGAGGCACGCGCACGCCCGTGTGGGTGCTGCACGCCCGTGCGGCTAGCTGCAGTAGAGCGCCATGTGTGTGTCCTTGTGGCCGCGGCGGGGCTGCACGCCAGCGTCCGCGTGGCTGCTGCGAGCTGCTCTGGCCCAACGGTGGAGGAAGGAGATGGCTGGAGGTTGAAGAAAGATATGACGTGTGGGGCCCACAGGTTATTGAGTGGAGGGTGATAAGCAGAGAAGGCTGTTTGGTCCAATACGTATACGTATATACAGGCTGAAAGTGGACCCAAACACCTGGAAGACGTATAGAATGATATGTTTTGGGTAAAAGAAAAATTATAATGACAAATTTTAGAATAGGTGAATTGTAATGACATTTTTCTAAAGTCGAAGAATTGTAATGTCTTGGATCAAATAAACCTTTTTTTAAGTCGTGCCTGGTGACTTCCCGCCCCTTCGGTACTCTCTCGTCTCTCGGTCGCATCGCCTGGGAGCCGCGGAACTGCAGCGGGCGGCGGCGCAGCGGCACGGCAGCCTCCCCTCGGTCCTCCTCCAGCTCTCCCCCTCAGCGGACAAACAGCACCCGCCGGCGATCCGGCCTTCCCCGTCCCAGCTCAAGCTCCGGCTTGAAGCAAGGGGCACAGTCAGATCCATTCTTCAGAGTAAGAATTGAAAATTTCGTTTCCTATTTTTTTTTCATACGATTCTTGTAACCTTGCTGTTCTGTAATCCTTCTTAATTACGAGACGCAATGGCACTATGCTACTGTCTTGAGAACTTGTATTTTGCTTATTACCCTTATACATTTGTATCGGAAATTTTTTGTATGTGAAAGTACCCATCCGCTGTGAAATCCTGCCTCTGCCACTGTATGCAATGATGATCCATACCATATACCATGACGAACCATCCCAAATGATATTTTTTTTTGTGACTTATCCCAAATGATCAAATCGAGGAAGGGATTCAACCCCAGCGTGGAAGGGGGATTGGATGGTGGGAGGGGGGTCAACCTCATCCTTCCTGGACCATTTCTCCCACAGTCGTTGTTCAGAACCAGAACTCTTAAGTTATCTCACTTCATAATTAGCTCCAGTGGAATTTCTTAATTGTAGCATCTAGCCTTTGATCACCGTGGCTAACAGTAATCAGTTGTTCTCTAATCGGCTTATCTGCTTCTTTTCAGAATATACTGTGTCTCGATTTGGAAATTGTCTTTGGTCTGATAGATGAATCAACAGTCAAAGTTCAGTTTATTCAATAGCTATATTAGGGAAGTCCTCCCCTTTCCAGGGAAAAACGAATGAGAAACTGTGGCACATTATTTGCTGCTTGCTCAACAGAGTTGGATAATCTTCTTCTATATTTAATATATACTCGGTCACTTTTGTTACAGAAATCCCAGTTAAGGCAAAGATTACCGTGATGTCTTTCCTGCGACTGTTGCCTCAAAGACTGCCCGGCTTATCAGGTATCTTTTTTTTTTACCTTTGAATTATCACTAAGCAGTGCAGTGTGATAGATACTTCATTTTTGTGTGTCCATAAATAAATTCACTGGAAATATGGAATTGTATTTTCATTTTCTTTCTTGATGCTCTCCCTCTCTCTCTCTCAGGCAGGTGGAGCAAGATGTTGAGACTGTAATCCACGTCCTCCAGCCGGGTCCAATAGGAATTGTGGAGCACAAATTCGCAGACGAGGAAATCTGGGAGGCCAGGGCCACAGTGAAAAGAGCAGTGGATAATTGGCGAACGAATTGGACCCTTGAGAGAAATCATGGCAGCACTTCTTTTTGATAAACAGAGATGATATACCCCTAATGGAAATGATAAGAGTACCATGGCTGGGCGCAACTGTTACCATTCGTTAGTTATATATTTGTTTTCTCCGTTGGTGTTCTATGATCAGTTTAGCTTCTAGTTCCAACTTGTTTTGGCCATAGGCACCTTATAAGATGTACCACATGGTTTCAGACTTTCATTCGGCATTTGGTTGACATAATATTTGAATGAAAACCTTCCTAGGAGCAGGCAGCAGGCTCATAAGTTACAGAATTATTAACTATTCATGCGTAAATGATTTAGTAGTTCAGAAAAATATAAAATTAAACACCCCAGCTGACGATTTAGGAGTTAAGACAAATAAAAAACTAAAGATCAAACACATAGCAGCTGGAATAGCTCAGTTGGTTAGAGCGTGTGGCTGTTAACCACAAGGTCGGAGGTTCAAGCCCTCCTTCTAGCGCTATTTTTTTCATTTTTTTTTCATTTTGTCCTTTCCAAGTTTTCATACACTACTTCTTTCCATTTGTCCTTTCCAGTTTTTTTTTTAATTTTGTCCTTTCCAAGTTTTCATACACTACTCCTTTTAATTTTGGATTTTTTTTTTCATTTTATCCTTTCCAAGTTTTCATACACTACTTCTTTTCATTTGTCCTTTCCAAGTTTATATAAAACACTACTCCCTTGTCCTTTCCAAGTTTATATAAAACACTACACCCTCTTTTTTTTTCATTTGTCCTTTCCAAATTACACAGTATTGACTCATACGTTCACCACGAACGTCTTACACATGACAAACTCAAACGCTCACCACCGGCGTCTCATTGTCGATAGGTACTATTTTCCGCACACCATGCATTACTCAGACGCTTGCCACTCGGACCCTCACCATTAGCGTCTCAGCATCGACAGAAAAATCACCTACCACTGGCAACATCGTTATTATTTCTAAAATAAAGTTAGAAAAATACGATAAGTCATAAGAACTTGAACCCAGATGTACAAGTTCCACCATAGAAAACATAACCAACTTAGTTCGCCTTGTCCTCCATTCTCGTGCACTGCTTTGAATCCTCTCACTTAATTTCTTTGTCCCTCATTAGCATGCTGCCCGCAAAAGAAGAAAAAAATATAGCAGGTTGATATATACTAACTTGTCAGAAATGCAAAGCACATACTTGGTTGGTTTTTTTTTTCTCATCGACCGCGGAGAATGAGTGCAGAATGTGTAGTTATGTACCCTATTTGTTAATTTGTTAAACAAAAAAAAATGCAATTCACATCTGAGTCAAATTATCGTAATATAACTTTTGCTAGATTTATACAAAAATTTATATTTAAGAAAAAATATTTGATAGCTAATAATAAATTATTGTGTTTAATGTAAATCTTATCAGATTTAGGAGGAACTTGTTCCGTGGCATTGTAATACTTCATCCATAAAAAAATGCAACTATGTGATTTCTGTCAATTAAACTAGTTTAACTTTAACTAAATTCATAATAAATAATATCAATGTTTGTAGCTAGGTTTACAAAGAAAATGTATTTCATAATAATTTAATTGTACTTGTTTTGTATCATAAAAATTTAGTATCTTTATACAACTTTGATCAAACTTCAAATCGAATGATCTTTTGAAAATTGAGAGTTATATTTTTAATCAATTCCAAGAGTTATCTGAAGTTCAACTTTTTAATATTTAACTTAGCATAGAAGAGTTCTAAGATTTATCACATTAAATTAATATCATCAGACACATCATAAATTATATTTACATGACATGTTTATTGGTATAGTAAACATTTACGCCTTTCATAAATCCAATCAAACATAAAAAGTTTGACTTAAGGTAAGTCTATAATTTAACTTATATTAAGGGACAAAGGGAGTATAGTTAATGCATAATAAAAAGTTGTTTGTAGAATATCTACTCCCTCCTTTTCAAATAAAAATTCTCAACAATCTAAACTCAAACAAATATATAATAAAAAGCTGAAGAATCATGGCCCTAGTTGGTTTCGGTGATTAACGATAATTAGAGATTATTATGGCTAACGTGTGTTTTGCAGAGGCTATGCGTAGCTTAGCCATAGTGATCAAGGAGAATGGGCTCTACTGGTCATCACTTAGCCCCCAAGATGGATATCGTTTCGGTTTTTAAGGAGACATGATGAAGACCCTAGAATGATAGGCTAAGTGCCATAAGGAGATGAAGGGCACTTAGAATTAGATAGGGCTTCTCTTTTTACCTTTGACCGTACTATTAAGAGGGGTTGAGATTAGTAGCTTGACTTAGGAAAGCTTCATGTTTAGGTGTGGTGCACACTTGACTTCCTTAGCTCTAAGCAAGCCTATGGTGACCGTAAGATAGCCTAGAACAACTTCCATTTTCATCGCGACGAAAAACGGAGTTGTCAAAATCATTTTCTGGGCGTCGGACGCTCCTGGCAGGGGCGCCGGACGCTGTCCGTCGCGTCGGACAAAGGCGCCGGACGCTGGTTGGTTGAGTCCATAGCGTCCGTCGGCCTTCCAGAGAGGTTGTTTTCTGGCTAAGTTTTTCAGGGTCCGTCGGACGCTGTTCGTCGGCCAGGCGTCGGACGCTGGGAAGAGCGTCCGTCGACCTTCCAGAGAGGGTGTTTTTCAACCCTAGCCAGAACTCAGCGTCGGACACTGTGGCTGAGCGTCCGTCGCCCAGTGACGTAGCGTCCGTCGCTGGGAACAGTGTGTCAGAACTAGCCGTTAGACAGAGGCGTCGGACCGTCCGTCGCCTAGGCGCCGGAGCGTCCGTCGCCTCAACTATGAACAGAAACTAGCCGTTGGGCATGCGACGGAGCGTCCGTCGCCTAGTCGACGGAGCGTCCGTCGCCAACTTAAATTGCCAGTCCGAGACAGCTTTCAGAGGGTCTATTTATAGCCCCTCCCACTTCTCTCCCACCTTGCCTTTGCTCATTTGAGTTGCTGAGATTGTTGATAAGGTGGGGAAGAGAGCAATAGCCCTAGAGAGAGAGTGATTCGCGAATCCATCCATCCTCTCTCTAGTTCATCCAAGAGTTCAAGTGTGCATCCTCTAGTTGTGAAGCTTGAGTGAGTCAAGCGAAGATCGAGGCTTGTTACTCTTGGTGATCGACATCACCTAGACGGTCCGGTGGTGCTCGGAGGAAGGTGATCGCCGGAAGATTGTCGGCGGCCCTTCTCCATCGACGTTGTGATCAGTTGTGGGCGATTCACTGAGCCGGAGTGGCGAAGAATCAGCCCGTAGAGAGCACTCATCCCTTGCGCGGGATTGAGGGGAGCTATACCTTGCGAGGTGCTCCAACGAGGACTAGGGGGGAGTGTCGACTCCTCGATACCTTGGCAAAACATCGCCGTGTCAAGCATCTCTTTCCCTAGCTCTTTATTACCGCATTACTTTCCGCAATTGTCTTTCAATTCATACTAGAATTGTGTAGGAAGTTTTCGCTTTCCATTGCCTTGCTACCGCTTTCTAGCTAGGACACACAAGTGGTAGGCACTAGGGGGTTAATTGGCTCTTTATAGGTTTAATTCTTGTTTAGAAATTAAAAAGAGCCCAATTCACCCCCCCCCCTCTTGGGCATCTTGATCCTTTCAATTGGTATCAGAGCAAGGTTGCTCTAAATTAGGCTTCACCGCCTAGAGCAAGATGTCCCATGGGGATGGACCACCTCCCATGTTCGATGGAGACGACTTTCCTTATTGGAAAGTTCGTATGGAGGCCTATTTAGAGGCCGTTGACGTGGGCGTGCTCAAAGCCGCCACAAAGGGAGGCACTCTCTTCGCGGAGGACCTCAACTTTGATAAGCACAATGCCAAGGCGAAGAACATACTCTTTCGTGGCATTAGCAAGGATGTTTTCAATCGAGTGCGTAATGCCAAAGACGCATTTGAGTTGTGGACCACTATTTGTGCACTTCACGAAGGCACAAAGAGTGAGCGTGAAGAACGCTATCACTTGGTTATGGCTAAGCTCAATTCTTTCTCTATGCATGCAAATGAAAATGCAAATGAAATGTACTCACGACTCAACATTATTGTAGAGGAATTGAATGGGCTCGGTCTCAACCAAATGGAACCGGCCGATGTGGTACGCAAGATTCTTTGTGTCTTGCCCATTGAGAAGTATGGCCACATCATCACGGTGCTTCACCAAGGAGATCTCTCCGCCGCTACACCAACATAAATTTTGGGCAAGATCAATACCCATGAGATGTACATGAAGATTGGTGATGGTGGCTCATCTTCCTCCTCCAAGAAGAAAGAAAAAGAGAAGGAGGAAAAGAAGGACTTGGCTCTCAAGGCATCCTCCTCGGAGAAGCACAAGATGCAAGTCATGTATGAGAGCACAAGCGATGATGATGATGATGATGATCTCGCTCTCATGGTGAAGAAAACAACCAAGATGTTGAAGAAGCTAAGCAAGAATGGAGTCAAGTTTGACTCAAAGAAGAAGAAATTCTTCACAAGCTCTTCAAGAAAGCCCCTCTCCAAGATGGATTGCTACAATTGTGGCAAACTTGGACACTTGGCTCATGCTTGCCCCGAAGAAAAGAAAGACAAGTACAAGAACAAGAAAGCTAACAATAAGTTCAAGTACAACAAGGGCAACAAGGTCGAGTCAAGTGATGAGGAAAAGAAGGATGACAAACCATTCAAGAAGAAGAAGAACTTCAACTTCCACAAGAAGAAGAAGAATGGCAAAGCCTACATTATTGGTGATTGGCTCACCGACATTGAAGACTCAAGTGACTCTTCCAGAGATGAAAGTGAAGAAGAGAAGGTGGCCGCCTTGGTGATTGGTTCATCTACTCCACCGCCACCCCCTCCATCATCTCCGGATTCATCCTCTACACACCTATGCCTCATGGCTAAAGGTGACAAAAAGGTACAAAAAGAGGATAGTGATGATGAGGCTAGCTCTAGTGATGATAGTGATGATGAGTTTGAGGCACCTTCCTATGATGAGCTAATTGAAATTTGCAATAAATACACTAAGCTCATTAGGAAGTATAAAGGCAAAAGTGAATCACTAGAGAAAGCCAATAGTAACTTGCATGCTAAGCTTGATGACTTGACTAGTGCTAATGATGAATTGAAGCTTGAGAACAAATCTCTCTCATCTAGCACTAGGGAGCTCAAAGCCTCACTCAAGCAAGCAAATGAGAAACATGATAAGCTTGAGAGGTCAACACAAGAGCTCCAATCAAGATACAACTTGCTAAAAGATGACTACAACCAAGTTAAAAATGAACATGGCACACTTGTGATAGCTAATGAATTGCTTTCAAATGATCTTGCTACACATGTTGCTATTAACCCGGTTGTTAAGTGTGATATAGCTACTTCTTGTGAGGACTTGCTTGATGAAGTTGCTAGTGAGCAAAATGCTAAGTGCAAGGGCAAGAAGGTAGTTGAGGCCGACAAGCATGATGACTATGTGAAGATGAGGCAAGAAAACTTCAAGCTCAAGGAAGAGCTAATCAATCTCAAGGCAAACAAGCCGCTCACTATCAAGTCAGCCAAACAAGATGACAAAGATGCAATGACCTTGATCAATTCTCTCAAAGAGGAAAATGCAAAGCTCAAGGTTGAGAAGATCAAGCTTACAAGTGGATTGGAGAAGTTCACCAAGGGCCACAACCTTCAAAGTGAGCTCTTGATGAACACTATCATGAAGACCGACAAGATCGGCATTGGGTTCAAGGAGAACCAAATCATGAAGGCCAAGGTCAAGATAGAAGCCAAGAACTATTACAAGAACAAGGCTATGAGAAGCAACTACGACACACCAAAGCCCGAACCCAAGAAGTGCTTTGGATGTGGTCAAGAGGGTCACCTTCAATCCCAATACAAGACTCCACCTCCCAAGACCTTGCCCAAGCACATAAGGCCTTTCTCTCATGATGCACACTTCATCATCAACAAGGACTCTAAGGGTAGACCTCAAGTTGTATTTCTCGGTCCAAAGATGAAGAACAAGCCCAAAGTGCTATGGGTTGCTAAGAAGTTGGTGGATAAGGCTATGAGACCTCGCCAAGTGTGGGTTCCCAAACAACAAGCTTAACTCCAAGTTGCTTGTGTGTAGGTGAACTACAAGACCGGTGGAAGTCATTGGGTGATTGATAGTTTATGCACTCAACCTATGACCGGTGACTCCCGGATGTTCACCACACTTGAGGAAGATTGTGAAGGGCAAGACAAGATTACCTTTGGGGACAATTCAAAAGGCAAAGTGCAAGGTCTAGGCAAAGTGGCAATCTCAAATGATCAATCAATATCGAATGTCTTGCTAGTACAATCATTGAGCTTCAACTTGCTATCGGTGGGACAACTATATGATCTTGGTTTCCAATGTCTCTTCACTCCAAATGAGGTAGTTGTATCCAAGATTGAAGATTCATCATTGATATTCAAAGGGTTTCGGCACAACAATCTCTACCTAGTGGACTTCACCTCAAATGAAGCTAGTTTGCAAACATGTCTATTCTCCAAGAGTTCTTTGGGTTGGCTATGGCATAGAAGATTAGCACATGTGGAAATGTCAACTTTGAAGAAGCTTGTCAAGAAGGAATTGGTTAGAGGTGTGAAGGATGTGGTGTTTGAGAAAGACAAACTTTGTAGTGCATGTCAAGCCGGCAAGCAAGTAGCAAACACTCATCCAACCAAAGCTTTCATGTCAACCTCAAGAGTTCTAGAGCTACTCCACATGGATCTTTTTGGACCTACCACCTATGCTAGCCTTGGCGGCAATCTCTTTTGTTTGGTGGTAGTTGATGACTACTCTAGATACACTTGGGTGTTCTTTCTTCAAGACAAGGGAGAAACTCAATCAATATTCAAGAAGTTTGCAACTAGAGCCCAAAATGAGTTTGATGTGAAGATCAAGAAGATAAGAAGTGACAATGGGACCGAGTTTGTGAACACCAAGATTGAAGACTATTGTGATGAAGTTGGGATCAAGAATGAAGTATCCGCCACCTATACTCCTCAACAAAATGGTGTAGTAGAGAGAAAGAACCGGACACTTATCACTCTTGCAAGATCAATGCTTGATGAATACAACACCCCGAGAAGTTTTGGGCCGAAGCAATCAACACCGCATGCTATGCGGCCAACCGGCTATTTGTCCAAAGGCTTCTCAAGAAGACCCCCTATGAGCTTGTGAATGGAAAGAAACCGGATATATCCTTTTTCCGAGTGTTTGGTTGCAAAGTGTACATCTACAAGAAGCGCCAACACTTGGGCAAGTTCCAAAGAAGATGTGACATTGGTTTCTTAGTTGGGTACTCACTTAAATCCAAGGCATACCGTGTATTTAACAAAGTCACCGGCTTAGTTGAAGAAACGTATGACTTGGAGTTTGATGAAACTAATGGCTCTCAAGAAGAGCATGAAAATCTTGATGATGTAGGTGATGAACCCTTGAGGGAGGCAATGAAGAACATGCCAATTGGTGCTATCAACCCACAAGAGGTGGAAGAAGTTGAAGATGAAGCAAATCAAGATCCTTCTCCACCTCACACGCCTCAAGTTGATGAAGGAGATCAAGTGAGGGAAGCTCAAGAAGACACTCACATCCCTCAAGATCAAGCCGAGGCCGAAGCAAGCAATGTTGAAGCACCGCAACCTCCTCCCCAAGTGATCAATAGAAGATCTACACCTATGCTTCAAGCACATCCTCAAGACCTCATCATAGGGAGTCCATCAAGGGGGGTAACAACTCGATCTAAACTTGCTTCTTATGTTGAACATCACTCCTTTGTTTCCTTTGTTGAGCCTTCTAGTGTGGAGGATGCACTTGCGGATCCGGATTGGGTGAACGCCATGCACGAAGAATTGAACAACTTCACCTGGAACGAAGTGTGGACACTAGTAGAAAATCCCAAAGGAGCAAGAATCATTGGCACCAAGTGGGTGTTTAGGAACAAGCAAGATGATCAAGGCGTGGTTGTGAGAAACAAGGCAAGATTGGTGGCAAAGGGGTTCTCCCAAGTTAAAGGCTTGGATTTTGGGGAGACCTTTGCACCGGTTGCAAGACTAGAAGCCATTCGTATCCTTTTGGCATATGCTTCACACCATAAAATGAAACTTTTTCAAATGGATATGAAGAGTGCCTTTCTTAATGGTTTCATTAATGAACTTGTTTTTGTCTCACAACCTCCCGGGTTTGAAGACTCAAATTGTCCTAATCATGTGTATAGGTTGTCCAAGGCACTCTATGGATTGAAGCAAGCTCCAAGAGCTTGGTATGAGAGGCTAAGGGACTTCCTACTCAAGAAGGGCTTCAAGATCGGGAAAGTGGATACCACACTCTTCACCAAGGTGCTAGATGGAGAGATCTTTGTTTGCCAAGTATATGTCGATGACATTATATTTGGGTCAACAAACCAAGGTCATAGTAAGGAATTTGGTGCATTGATGTCCAAGGAGTTCGAGATGTCGATGATTGGCGAGCTAACTTTCTTCCTAGGCTTCCAAGTGAAGCAATTGAGGGAGAGCACCTTCATATCTCAAGAGAAGTACACTTATGATGTGCTCAAGAAATTCAAGATGGAGGATTGCAAGCCAATCAAGACCCCAATGCCTACTAATGGGCATCTCGATCTCGATGAGGAAGGTAAACCGATCGACCAAACTCTTTATCGTTCTATGATCGGTAGTTTACTTTACCTCACCGCTTCTAGGCCGGATATCATGTTTAGTGTGTGTATGTGTGCTAGGTTTCAAGCAAACCCTAAGGAGTCGCATCTTTGTGCGGTTAAAAGAATCCTTAGGTACTTAAGGCACACCCCTAGCATGGGTCTTTGGTATCCCAAAGGAGCTCCCTTCCAACTAGTTGGCTATTCCGATTCGGATTACGCCGGGTGTAAGGTTGATAGGAAGAGTACCTCCGGCGGGTGCCACATGCTAGTAAGATCACTTGTTTCTTGGTCCTCAAAGAAGCAAAATAGTGTGGCATTGTCAACCGCCGAGGCGGAATACATTGCCATGGGAACAAGTTGTGCACAAATCTTATATATGACCCAAACACTCTTTGATTACGGCGTGTTTTTAAAAGAAGTTCCACTTTTGTGTGATAATGAAAGCGCCGTAAAACTTGCAAACAACTCGGTTCAACACTCTCGCACCAAGCACATAGATATTCGCCATCACTTTCTTAGAGATCATGTGGCTAGGAAAGACATAACACTAGTTGGAGTTAAGAGCGAAGAGCAATTGGCGGATATCTTCACTAAACCACTCGATGAAACAACCTTTTGTAGGTTGAGAAGCGAGTTAAATGTGCTTGATCACTCTAACTTCACTAAAAGATGAGTTTGTGTGAACCATGCATTCATATGTAATATAACATGTTTAATTTGGTAATGCACATAGGCTTGGCTAACATGGTTAAGATAACCGCCCTCAAAGCGTGTGACAAAGCTTAACCGTGGTTTAAAATTGCAAGCAACCTAGATTCAAATTTCGTATTGCATAGCATATGCATGTGTGTTGTTTGCCCTTTCTCTTCGGTTAAGTTTCTTGAGCATCCTCTATGATAATCCACTGAGGGGGAGCATTCCAAGCTCAAGTCACTTCAATACCCCTCTTGTGGCCATATGATGTCTCCTTGGCGCTTCCATTCGAATATTTTGAACTAAAAACTAAATTTAAGCCTACGACAAACTATTTGAAAATGAGTGTTTGAGAGATGGTTCTCATATCAAGTCCAATCAAGTGTTATTTGGATCTTATTGGGATTGGAACTTGGTTGGGAGAAAGACGCAAAAAGAAAATTTGAAAAATTCTATTTTTAAGGCGTCGGACGCTGCCGACGGACGCTCGGTGTCAATTGCCTCAGCGTCCGTCGCGATCGTCCGGAGATTAAAGTTGCCCGCTAACAGGGCGACGGACGCTCTCCCAAGCGTCCGTCGCGGAGCGTCCGTCGCGGTCAATGCGACTGGGCGTTTCAAATCGGCTCTAGAAGCCCGACGGACAATGCCGTCGGACGCTCCCCAAGCGTCCGTCGCATACCGACGGAGCGTCCGTCGCCCCGCGTCGGAGCGTCCGTCGCGAACTTAACGGCGATTTTTTTTAAAAAAAAAACCTCGTCTTCTTCTCTTTTCGTCCCGATCGGTTTTGTCCGCCGCCGCGCCTCTGACCAAACCCTAGCCGCCGTCTCGTCGCAGTTGAGCATCCAAGCCACCAAGCTGCCCCTTGCGCCACCGCGGAATCCTTCCAGCACCGTCGTCCGCCCTCTGCACCGCCGCCTGCCCCCTGCGACGCCGCGCTGGTTCACCAAACCCTAACCGCAGAGCTCTTTCTCCCTGCCGCCGTGCCCAGCGCCAGAGCCCCTCTCCACAGCACCCCCCTCCGATTCCCTGCGAGTTTCAAGCCGTGGAGGACTCCGTTTGCCGAGGAAGCCCCTTTCCAAGGCTCTGTTGGCAAATTGATCACTTTTTGGTGCAAAGGTGAAATTCTTTTTGCAAATCACTTCATCCTTTCTCAATCACCTTGTCAACCCTAAACCCTTCTCTTTGCCTTGTTTAGAGTGCGGATTGAAGTGCGGATTGCGGATTGCGATTGATCAATCGGGAAATCTCACCTTTTCTCTCCTTTTTGGTCAGCGATTCGAGGTATGAAATGGCAGTTGATATCACGATTCTTTCTTATCTACATTTCATGCTTCTATAGTCACTCTCATCCCTAGTTATATGCTTATGGTAATATCCCTATCTATCTCACGAGCAGGGTCTGTTTGGTCAGTTGTCAGAGAATCAGAGAGTCAGCAGGCAGTGACAGTGAACTCGGGGCAAAGCCCGCGAGTACGGATCGAGGCAAAGCCTCGCGAGGACAGTCCAGGGCCGGCGTGCCACTCTTTCAGCTGTTTGGTTCTGAGGATTGTCAGTGGTTTCAGTGACAGTTGGGACAGTGCACTTGTGGTTTGATTGTTGAGGACTCCTGTCAGTGGTTTGTTTGCAAGAGTTTGAGGTATGGCAAGGACAAAGAACGCAGGTCCCGTTCCCGGTAGTGGTGGTGACCCCCCACCTCCACCACGTCCACCCATTGACCGCGGAAAGGGCAAGCAAAAGGTTATCTCTCGGAAGCGCAAGAGGCCAGCGATGGATCCAGACTCGGTAGCCGCTCTAGCAGTGGCAGAGGCCGCCGAGATAGCTGAGCGAGGAGGACGTCGCGCCGGTTTGAGGCTCTCGCCTCGCCGTGGAGCGCGTCGTGAGTCCCCTCCACCTCCAGAGTGAGAGCCCGTCGAGGCTTCAGAGGCACCAGCGATAGAGCCAGTCCCAGCGACTGAGCCGACAGAGGCCGCGGGCCACTCCACTATTGGAGAGCTGATGAGCCGTCGAGTTACCCGTTCCCGAGGCTCAGGTGCACCACCTAGCCCTCCAGGACCCCGGCTCCCAGACCCAGTGAGGCACCAGGTCAGAGCACTTACAACGAAGCAAGTTCAGCTGCTTCGATTTGTCGACTTCCAGTCCTGGTTCCCACCTCAGAGGGACCCCTGTGCTGGACGTGAGTTCTATACTACAGTGCACGAGGACTTCTATAGAGCATATGTTGACACCGATGCTCCTCTCAGGGCCCACAGGGTGTGCCCATCTTCTCAGATTGAGGGGGTCGGTGGTCCAGAGATCCTGCAGCACCTCCAGTACATCCAGGGTCTGACAGATCTGATGGGACGCTCAGGGGCATATCAGAAGGAGTGGGTTTACCAGTTCTACGCCTCTTTGTGGATCTCACCTGATCACGAGTTCCTCCACTTTGCATACCAGGGACGTGATTTCAGGGTCACCGCTGCCAGATTCAGAGAGCTCTTTCACCTCGGATCCTCACCTACCAGGATTCACAGTCTCTGCTATGGGGATCAGGAGGCCCCTCGCCGACCTCACGATGGTATAGTGCCATCCACAGACTTCGTGAGTCCGTGCTTTCAGCAGCCGTTCACTGAGGGTTCGAGCCGTACGCCACGAGACCTCACTCCTTTAGCTCGGATTCTCCACGAGGTTCTCAGACGTACTATTCTACCCCGGATTGGAGCTAGGGATACTATCACTCGTCTTCAGCTTTGGCTCCTAGCTCACATTGTTCGGAAAGAGCAGTTCGACCTCTGGGATTTGATAGTGAGCGAGCTCGAGGATATTATAGCTGCTAGATTTAGAGGTCATTGGCAGCTACAGTTCGCCCATTGGATCTCATATTTGATAGTTGCCAAGACTGGGTCAGGTGTTATGAGAGTCACCCTTACGAGGTCAGCTACAGAGTTCCCAGTCTACTCGATGAACCAGCTTGTGGCCCATGGGCAGTTGCCTCGCCCTAGCAGAGCCTACAGACCAGGCACTAGGCAGGCCGGAGTGCCACCACAGTCCGCCGAGGTCACAGATGCGACAGTTGAGCAGATTGCTCAGGCAGAGCTAGCAGACTTGGATGCAGAGATCGATACAGCTGCCGAGACAGTCTTTAGAGAGGATCTCGACTCCGACAGCTCTGACGAGGACTACCAGCCCGTGCATGAGTATACACCGATGACCCGTGACCACGAGGCAGGAGGGTCAGGCACAGCTGCAGCAGCTCCAGCTCCAGGCTCCAGTTCCTCAGAGGCTACCTTGCTCTCTATTCTATCGAGGATGCAGGAGGAGCAGTCTCGCCAGGCAGAGGAGCAGAGACGACAGGCTGCAGATCTACGGAGGCTCACTATTGGGTACAAAGGTAAGGGGTACCCTAAACCCTTCGATAAATTAACGCTAAACATAACAACCATTTTTAAGGCAAGGATCAGCCCACTGCTCGGTGAGACGCGGCCCACCAAACGAAGGGCCCCTCTACATCAACTACGACAGCAAGCCACGGGCCGACCCCACCTCGATGACGGACGAGGGTTCGAGCGAACGACCCCCGGCTCCACCTCGATGATGGACGAGGGGTCGAACGAACGACCCCCCGACCTCTACCTCAACTTCGACCTCTCCGACCCCGTCGACGCCTCGACCTCCCCCTCAACCAAAGGTCAAGCAGACGACCCTCGGACGAGGGGCTCGATTA
This sequence comes from Microstegium vimineum, assembly GCA_022036555.1. NCBI lineage: Eukaryota > Viridiplantae > Streptophyta > Magnoliopsida > Poales > Poaceae > Microstegium > Microstegium vimineum. The sequence continues at coordinate 51,020,207 of CM039127.1, read as the reverse complement.
ACCCAGCTACTCCGGCATGGGTAAAAGTGAACCCACCTAACGACATGGGCGCCCGCGTCCGCTGTCAAATCCGCCAACTGCCCGTCCAGTCCCTGACTCCCGTCAACTGTGCCGCCACTGCTGCCACTACGCGAGTACGGGCTCCAACAGTACCCCTCGAAAAGTGAACAGTGCGACCCTCGACGACGACTTCGGGAACACGACGGAGTCACCCAGGGCTTGACCCCTCCCTCGCCCGGGGGCTCGAACCCCTCCTCTTCAACAACTCCGGTACGGAAGACATCCCATCCGCCCCGTCCCGCTTCGGCCGTGGGACTCGTGCCCGCCTGCGGACACTGCGCAGCGACGACTTCTACTGCCACCACGACCAGCAACGCCTGAAGGACGGAAGGCCATGCCGCGACAGTGCTCAACACCTCTCCGCCAACACTGCGCCGCGAATACGCCGCCCATGCCTCTACTATTAGGACCCTGTACCCTCGGAACTCCCCTTGGTCTATAAAAGGGGACGCCGGGGTAGAGTATAGGGAGAGGGGGACGACTTCTAGACACTCGGAGGAGAGATCAGCTCCTACTTGATCTGGGACTCTGACCGGACCTTCGTTCTCAGGGACCCAAGTCCACACTCCACACACACACGCCACTCGATCGACCCCTCGGGTGGCCGACTCCGTGTAACACAGCTTGTACCCCCCCTGTACGAGCACGCTTTGGGTGCGAGATAATACAAGTCATCCTCCCCCCGCTGGACATAGGGCCTTCCTTGCCCGAACCAGGATAAATCTTGTGTCCATCTTGCATCACGTCTGAGAGAGGGAGCACGCGATATACAAATTTACTCGTTGGTGGTCTTGACCCCCGGGTCATAACACCGACACTCACTGAGCAGCAGCTGGCAGCTCAGGCACAGACACAGGCTAGGCAGGATGAGTTCCAGCGCCAGTTCCTAGCCTATCAGCTGCAGCAGGCAGAGATTCAGAAGACTCAGACACTTCTACTTGAGCGTCTTCTGGCCTCTAGCTCCGGGCAGACCTCCACGCCACAGTTCCAGTTGCCCGCCGTATCTCAGCAGCAGCAGTTCACCTCTCCTCCGCAGCAGCCTCCAGTAGTTGTGGTGCCAACTCCAACGTTACCGTCTAGAGGACAGCAGAGTCAGGCACCAGCTACTCCTCCCTTCCAGCCAGCAGCCTCTCCTGAGTATCAGACTCCGAGGACCCAGGTGTCCTCTTGGATAGCTTCACCCGGAGAGTTCCAGACGGGATTCACTCCTACCCGGGGAACTACCTTAGCAGAGGCCTCGAGAGATCTGTCCGCTTCCTATCTGGAGATCACGGGAGAAGACTCCCCAAGAGCACCTCAGCAGGTCACACCAGCTTCAGAGACTGCAATGGATCTTCCGGCGACAGACACTCACCAGTCCTCAGTTGCATCGTCGGAGATCGCACCTGAGCAGTCGGCACAAACAGTCACTACACCTCCAGCTGCCGTTCAGACGGATGCCATATCCCTTGCAGATGAAGTTACAGTGGTAGTGTCCTCTCCCGGTCAGACTCAGCCTGCAGAGGTTGCAGCAGCAGTGTCCCTAGTGGCACTTGCAGTGACACCGTCCCTCTCGCCTCAAGTTTTCACTCGTCGGGCCCCCAGGCCCGCTACCACTGAGGCAGGACCGTCAGAGGCACCAGCAGAGCCTCAGCGGGAGTCAGTTGAGACCACAGCTCCAGAGGTGCCAGTGACAGCTCCAGAGACCACCCCGCTACACCTACACTGGCAGAGACCGAGGCAGATGATGAGTCAGACGAGTCAGACCTTCAGGACTTCATCATGCTGGATCGCAGAGCTGCCGCTTCTTCGCCTTCTTCTCCAGCCCCAGACTCTTAGTTTTTGGTGCTAGACGCCAAAGGGGGAGAGAGGGTCGAGTATAGAGATAGGGGGAGGGATTTGGATCTTTGTATGCTTTATTTCCCCGTACTCTTTTATCATGTCTACTTTTATGCATTTGTCTACATGTGTGATGTGATGATGGTTGATGTTTATATGGTTGCATGTGACAAACTCTTGATTATCTCTAATATATCTTGTGAGTTGTCTCATGGTTCATGATATATCGTTGTGCTTAACGTCATTTGAGCTTCCGCGCTTTACTCTGAAACATCCCTTGAGAATATCATGAGGTACTGTTTTTTCTTTCATATTCATAAGTACCATGTTTTGTGATTTGATTTGGATGAGCAAGTATGTTTCATTACAACTTAACTAACCCTTGCTCAACCATTCCAAGTCACCCTTGAATCTTAACCAAAACTCTTATCCATACTCAAGGTTCTATTGTCGTCAATCACCAAAAAGGGGGAGATTGAAGAATCATGACCCTAGTTGGTTTCGGTGATTAACGACAATTAGAGATTATTATGGCTAACGTGTGTTTTGCAGAGGCTATGCGTAGCTTAGCCATAGTGATCAAGGAGAATGGGCTCTAATGGTCATCACTTAGCCCCCAAGATGGATATCGTTTCGATTTTTAAGGAGACATGATGAAGACCCTAGAATGATAGGCTAAGTGCCATAAGGAGATGAAGGGCACTTAGAATTAGATAGGGCTTCTCTTTTTACCTTTGACCGTACTATTAAGAGGGGTTGAGATTAGTAGCTTGACTTAGGAAAGCTTCATGTTTAGGTGTGGTGCACACTTGACTTCCTTAGCTCTAAGCAAGCCTATGGTGACCGTAAGATAGCCTAGAACAACTTCCATTTTCATCGCGACGAAAAACGGAGTTGTCAAAATCATTTTCTGGGCGTCGGACGCTCCTGGCAGGGGCGCCGGACGCTGTCCGTCGCGTCGGACAAAGGCGCCGGACGCTGGGTGGTTGAGTCCACAACGTCCGTCGGCCTTCCAGAGAGGTTGTTTTCTGGCTAAGTTTTTCAGGGTCCGTCGGACGCTGTCCGTCGGCCAGGCGTCGAACGCTGGGAAGAGCGTCCGTCGACCTTCCAGAGAGGGTGTTTTTCAACCCTAGCCAGAACTCAGCGTCGGACGCTGTGGCTGAGCGTCCGTCGCCCAGTGACGTAGCGTCCGTCGCTGGGAACAGTGTGTCAGAACTAGCCGTTAGACAGAGGCGTCGGACCGTCCGTCGCCTAGGCGCCGGAGCGTCCGTCGCCTCAACTATGAACAGAAACTAGCCGTTGGGCATGCGACGGACCGTCCGTCGCCAACTTAAATTGCCAGTCCGAGACAATTTTCAGAGGGTCTATTTATAGCCCCTCCCACTTCTCTCCCACCTTGCCTTTGCTCATTTGAGTTGCTGAGATTGTTGAGAAGGTGGGGAAGAGAGCAATAGCCCTAGAGAGAGAGAGAGAGATATTCGCGAATCCATCCATCCTCTCTCTAGTTCATCCAAGAGTTTAAGTGTGCATCCTCTAGTTGTGAAGCTTGAGTGAGTCAAGCGAAGATCGAGGCTTGTTACTCTTGGTGATCGACATCACCTAGACGGTCCGGTGGTGCTCGGAGGAAGGTGATCGCCGGAAGATTGTCGGCGACCCTTCTCCATCGACGTTGTGATCGGTTGTGGGCGATTCACTGAGCCGGAGTGGCGAAGAATCAGCCCGTAGAGAGCACTCATCCCTTGCGCGGGATTGAGGGGGAGCTATACCTTGCGAGGTGCTCCAACGAGGACTAGGGGGGAGTGTCGACTCCTCGATACCTCGACAAAACATCGCCGTGTCAAGCATCTCTTTCCTAGCTCTTTATTACCGCATTACTTTCCGCAATTGTCTTTCAATTCATACTAGAATTGTGTAGGAAGTTTTCGCTTTCCATTGCCTTGCTACCGCTTTCTAGCTAGGACACACAAGTGGTAGGCACTAGGGGGTTAATTGGCTCTTTATAGGTTTAATTCTTGTTTAGAAATTAAAAAGAGTCCAATTCACCCCCCTCTTGGGCATCTTGATTCTTTCAAAAGCTACCAATATTTGTAATGCATAATAATTATCACTAGATTAATTATTAAAAAATATTTAATAATAAACTTATTGTAATATATAGACTTAAATACCATATTCTATAAAACTAAGCGAAGTTATAAGTGTTGGATCCCACAAGAAGCGAGATTTAGGAAGGTGTAAATGAGGAGGAGCCACTTTTTGTATCTCTGACTTCAAACTAAAAAACAACTCTAACTTCTCTATTATTTACATGAAAATAACTCTCTCCTCCTATGTGGATGTTGCTATCGGAGCCGTGCTAAACAGGCAACTACATTTTTTTTAGGACGAAAGGAGTAGTTATTTGCTTAAATAAACAATTTAGGGCAGCTCTTCTTCACCGATGGAGCAGATTTTCCTGGCTTCAGCTAGTGGAACAACTCTATTAATACAGCTGAAGTTGTTTTAGAAAATTATTTGGCAAAATAGCTTCTACTATGTGCTAAAAATAGTAAAATGATTGCAATACCATTTAATTCTTTTTTCCTTAGCTGGCCTTGGACTGGTCGTCGTTAAACTCGAGAATTGATGGTCTAATTCAGTTCTTCGAAGACCCTCGTAAGCCTAAGGTGCACCGTGCACGTGCATGAGTTTCATAAAGATGAAATGTTTGCTCATGTATACGAGTGTATGCTCTAGGTCTCGCAAAGAAAATCCAAATGTTCATATAATAAATATTATATTATAATATGCTTAATTGACATCCTTTAACATTAGAGTCAATTCCTACACGCCATTAGAATTACTTATTTGGATCTCTGAAGCTCGCTATCCACCAGCTCCGCTGTCACTTTTCTTACTTTTTTTTGAGAGTACACGGTACAACGAAGACACTCAATACGTACGCACACTCGTCCTTACGAACACACGCACGCAAACCCTACCCCTATGAGCACCTTCAAAGGACTGATCCGACAAATCTTGAAGTTCACGAAGTCACCACAGGCTCCTCGCTATCGACGGGAACGTCACCTAACACTTAAGAGGAACTCTGGTGTCACTTATAAAAAGAGAGTTTGGGACACCAAAAAAAAAAGAGTACAAGAACAAAGGCCAGCCCAGTTAGAATAGAATGGTTTACTCGCAAGTCGGCCCATTCACCCACGGCACTCGAGCGCACGCGCGGGAAACGCCTCCTCCCCCGTGCCCACACACTGACAGTGTGACACGCACGCTTCCTTTTCCTTCCGAGGGAGGGCGGTGCAATGGCTCGCTGGCCTCTTCGGCTCCGATCTGATCCGATTCCAATCGGCGGCCTGCCGTCCGAGGGAGGGCGGTGCAATGGCAGGTGCGTCCCGCGCGCGCGCATGTTTCCAGGAGCGGTTCTCCGGGCATCTGACCGGCCGGGTTCTCCTCTCCTCTCCTCCCTCTCGCAGCTGCGCGGCGGCCGGGGGCGAAGCCCAGGGGCGGCGGCGGCGGCGGCGCGGGGAGGAGGAGCGCGTGGCTGGCGGCGGACGGGAGCAAGCGCTGGGGAGAGGCCTTCTTCCTGCTCTACACGCCTTTCTGGCTCACGCTCTGCCTCGGTGTCGTCGTCCCCTTCAAGTTCTACGAGGTGCTAGCTCATCCGTCCCGCCGTCCGTCTTGTGTTCATCTAGAGCCAGCCGCGTGATTCTCGGGTGGTTGTTGGCCGGTGGCGGTCCATCGTTCGATTGGATCTTGGACGATGTGGGGCCACGACCACGAGATCGGAGCGGGCGAATAAAATATTTAGTATATTAGGGATTGCCTTTTTACCCATTATTCTTGGCTTCTTGTGCCATGTGGAGAGGTTCACGGAGCTGGAGTACCTGATCCTTGGTTTGGTGTCCACCGTGCCGGCGTTCCTCATCCCTCTCTTCCTCGTGGGGAAGGTAATCCATAAATTAAATCCTGTTCCCTCGGCTGACTTTGCCTGCTCATCTCGCCAACATATGTACTATGCTTTTCTCTTTTCGTATACAGTTAAGGTCGCAGGATATGTGTGCTTTATGTTAATTCTTCAGAGTATAAGGTGCACATGTGATTTGTCTGTAAGCCACACTAGTGAAGGGGCAATGCTCGTGTTAACATTTCCATAAAATATCAACCATCTACCATTAGGTGAGAATGTGAGATGGAAAGGAATAGCGAGTAGTTAGCAAACTATTAAAATGCAGAGCAGACTGGTACGGGGAGAGGCCAAGATACACGATGCTCTGTTGCTGGAGGATCGTTAGATTTAATCCCACTCCAGTATGGGCTCTCTTTGCTGTTTGTTTGTTTTTTCCTCCTCTCTCCCGAGACGTGCTGCATCTGTCAGTCAGCCACAAGCCCTGTGGTATGCCTGTGTTGATGCTGCTGGTCATGTGCTCTTCTTTTCACCTTTGACAGAACCTGTTATTTTTAATCATGTATAAAAACAGGTTCATTTTTGTGATTTGTGAAAATGACATTATGGGTGCTTTATATGATTCATACCAGGTCATGTTCAATATGTCCTCGTTGCTTTTAGTTTACCCCTGAATAGTGTCCTTCTTTCTGTTGTACCAGTACTTTGCTTCCAGGGCTGTCATTTTGGAGATTAAAAATAAACTGGTTTTTGACTTTCTTTGGTTCCCTTCAAGATATTTCTGTTCATTTTTGTATTAAAAATGCAGTCATTTTCTTTCTATTATTTAATGTCAACTTTTCTTCTCAACCTAAAGTGAATTTATATGTTCAGAAACTAATTTATCAGTAACTTCACTTTTCAGGCAGATAGTGTTAGAAGTTTCAAAGATCGATACTGGGTCAAGGTAATTATTTTCACCTGTGAATCATTTGTGACAATTTAGGTTTATAAATATTAAATAATTCTTTTCATGGAATGGCTCAACATTGTTTAAATTATATTTGTTACTGTACACCATATCCTAAAATATTCAGCTAGCTAACTTCAATGAGTTTTAATTTCACTTAGTGACTGCAGAAAAACTATGTGGCGAATTTGGGAAAATTTACCACTTTGCCTCTGATGAATTGGGACTTTAAAATCATTATGATTTGAATTCAGTGTGCAGCTACTCTAATGGTTCTGTAGCAAGCTACCAATACAAAGAACTAGACCTGTACTTCTCAACTGTTTATGGATTTTCTTTTACTAGTGAGATTTTTTGGTTCAGTTTATCTCTTCGAAACCATTTCCTAAATCCAAAACACATCTTGCCATTGCAGGCTAATATTTGGATTATAATTTTTAGCTATGTTGGGAACTACTTCTGGACACATTACTTCTTCACAGTTCTTGGCGCGTCATATACTTTTCCATCATGGAGGATGAATAATGTAAGACTTGATGGCTTCTAGTTGTTCTTGTTGATGTTCTCCCTTATTTTCAGTGCCATCTTTGTTATGCAGATGCACAGTTACAAGTACTGCAACTTATTGTCATGTGGTCCAACATGCATGTGATAATACAACTAGAGGTTTCATGCTTCCAATACTACGTCGCTGTAGTTAAAACTGGTTTTTCTCTGTCGTAAATAAATTCCGGCTAATTCAATGTATTGAAATTTGATGTGATGTCATAGTAATAGATGGCTATGTACCACGATAACTTCTTGTTGGTGTTGTTCTTAAGGTCTACTTGGATAAAATTGAATAGAGAAGTTATTGTTATTATTTTATTGACAAGGAAGATCCAGGATGTTTGTGGAACAAGGGGAATCCGTTACCTGAATTTGGAGTAATTGGATTATTAGTTTAATTAACATGAACTTTTTATGACAAGGTCTGGGATGATATGTTCCTGTTTCCTTAACTTTCAGTAAATGACAGAAAATGGTATGTGGAACCACTCTGGGTTCAGAATCTGAATCCAAGCTTGCAGGGTTCACCTGTACAGAAAAACTGACAACAGAAACTAGATAGTTGAGCTGGCATGTATGTTCTGCATTTGTTTTAAGAAGAAGAAATGTGTCCAAGTTCCTTGTTCCCATTTTTTTTCTGAGTTAATGGTTGATCACAGTTGCCGTGTTATTTATGATTTTTTTAATTGCTTTCATGTTTCAGGTACCCCATACGACGTTTCTCCTGACCCATGCTTGTTTCCTGTTCTATCATATGGCATCAAATATGACACTCCGTAGATTATGTCACTCTACAGCTCACTTACCACAGTCCATTTGCTGGTTATTTGAAGCTGCATGGATTTTAGCACTGTCATACTTCATAGCGTACCTGGAGACCCTAGCCCCATTGCAAATGTATGCTCTAGCTTATATTTAACTTCTACTTTCTAGTTCTAGTACAGTCAATTTTCCTTCTGTATAGATAGTTTGAAAAAAATAACATCTTATTACACTAAATAGTTTAATGCTCGCCCCAATTTGTAGTAGTAATGTTGCATATCCCTTGTTTAGTTCATTGGGCATTTGCATGTTAGTGTTGATGTTGACATGCTGGACCTGGTAGACATTTCAGGACATTTAGACATACCTAGTCGTTGACAATAGCAGATAAAAACTTCTAGATAATTCATAGTTTTTAGGACTCATTATGCATTTACCATCAGTTGCAAATTTTGAATAATATGCTAGTTCCAGTTCTTTTTGAGAGAACAATGTTTTAGTTTCATTTGACCATTGTAGTACTAATGTACTATTATCATAAGATCATGCAACTATAGTCATAGAGTTTAAATAATTGAGAGCACCCATCTCATAATTTATTTGAGCATGACATCCTATTTAGTGAGAAACAACAGCTTTAAGGTGCCAACCTGCATGGTGTCTGCAAATATTTAATATTCAGTTGATGAAAAAGTCAGGATTCTTTTGGATTAACTACATATACCAAATCTAGGATAAATATTCGAATCTGACCATAATTTTGAGCAAGTACGAGTTGCCTGTTCAATACATTTTATTTCTGAGAATAGTATAGGCATTCAATAAGTTACAGCTGATATTGCTTTTCACATTCATCAATGCTATCTAAGAAGCTAAGTGTCCCATTCCTGATGTCCGTACATATATATATGTATGTATCTCTGTCCATTACTTTTTCTTTTTTTTCACATCTTTTATGGTTGATATTCTGTGTGGAATTTTGCAGTTCCCATACTATGAATTCGTTGACCGGGATATAATGTACAAAGTAGGTTCCTTGTTCTACGCAATATACTTCATCGTCAGCTTCCCAATGTTTTCAAGGTAAAATGAATCTGATCTTAGATGTGACCAACTAGTTCCATAATCACATTCTATTATTTTGGTTTCTTGTACTTGAACTCACTTGCTCTTCATTCCTATGAAAATGAACTGATTTCCTTTAGAGCAAAGATGCTTCTACTACTTATTTTTGTGCTTTATCCATTTGTCTGTTTGCCTTCAATGACTAAATCAGACTATGTTCACCAGTGTTAAATTTACACAAAAATCTATTTATACAAAATAGATAGATATATTGAGCGTGTATAACATCTCTCAAGTCTCAAACCTTAAAATAGAATGAACTTGCTCAGCATTTCAGCTGGGTCTGTAGGAGTGTCGGCTCATTGAGTTTTGTGAATTTGTTGTTTTGTATTTTGTTATGTGAATATTTTTTGCTTTTGTGGTAAACTTGGTAACTTATTTCTTCAGTCTGAGATTAAGTAAAAAATCTTATGTATGTCTTCCCTGTTCCCACTCATCACCTGATGAAATAATGGAATAAATGACACTCTGATTATTGAGACAAATAGCACTTGTCTGAAGACAAAGAGCACTTCCCGTCATTGATGATGGCAGATATGTCATGCATGATTTGATTTGGGGCTGTTTTATTGAAAATGCAGAAAATGAGGACTTATTATAACTTTCTCAGCAACTTAGTGTTCCTCTGCTACTTGTGGTTCAGGATTGATGAGAACGATGAGAAGTGGAACCTGTCTAGGGTAGCTGTTGATTCTCTGGGCGCAGCGATGCTCGCCACGATAATACTGGACCTATGGCGCATATTTTTGGGGCCAATAGTTCCCATCCCAGAGTCGAGGCAGTGTGGTCAACCAGGGCTCGCATGGTTCCAAGTGCAGAAGCAAAACGAAAGCACCTGAGTCAGCGAAGCTGCAAGTTCTGCGTTTCCACATCATCATCTACAGCATTCACCATGACTGATAAAAGTCTGCCTCTGCTGCACCAAAGAGATGATGACATTGACATGATGTGATCTCAGAAAAATGATGACATGATGTGTTTTGTATCATGTTCATGACATGCCGTAGTACTGTGCTGGTTTTTTAAGGCTGCATAGCAACAGTTAAAGTTCTTGATAGAGTTTTCTGCAGAGTAATCATATAGTACGAGTGCAACTGTTTTTTTTTTTACGCAAAAGACTGGGGGAGTTCCCCGCAGTAAGGAACTTTTTCATTTAAATAAAAGAGGAGTAGAATTTAGAGGCTGGGTGCAACTGTTGCCATTCAATAGTTGTATTTGTTTTCTCGGTGAACTCTATAGAAGTATGTCCCTAAAGTGAACCAGGTCTGCTTATCGAGTGTTTATTATGTAAAACTGTTCCAATTTCTGAAACTCTCTGTGGTGTTCTATGATCAGTTTAGCTTGTAGTTTCAACTTATTTGGCCATAGACACCTTATAAGATGTACCAAAGTGTCCTCAAAATGGTTTTAGTTGATATCAGGTTCGCAAAATATTAGAGGAATATTAACTACCGGTGTGTAGGTCTGTAAAAAATAAAACAAATATATTGGTGCATAGGTAGAAGTATATAATTTAGTCCAAACTATAGACAAAAGACCATAGCAGCTGGAATAGCTCAGTTGGTTAGAGCGTGTGGCTGTTAACCACAAGGTCGGAGGTTCAAGCCCTCCTTCTAGCGCTATTATTTTTAATTTTTATCTTTTTTCTAAAAAGTTTCAAAACTTATTTTCTATCATGTTTTCTTTAAGTTTTCTTTTTTATTATTTTCTATCTTGCACTTTTACCTTTTTTATTTTTCTTTTATTTCATTTACAAATCACAAGTTCCAAGTATCTAGTGCCAAGATTTTTCATTCCACCTAATCATATTTTCCCTTTTTCCATTCTTCTAATCATATTTTCTATTTTTCCATTTATCCCTATTTCATATTTCTTCTATTTTTCAAATTCCAAACTTAGATAATTGTGTTCTATCTAACTATATCTAAGTTTACATGGATCTTCAACACATGATTTCAAATGGATTGACAGTTCAGTGAGAGAGAAAACAAGACTAAGTAGAGAGTTGTTCTCAATATCCTCGGTGACAGCATATCCTTATCCTCCATTCTCTTGCACTCCTTTGAATCCTGTCACTTAATCTCTTTGTTCCGTCGTTAGCGTGTTGCTAGCAAAAGAAAAAAAAAGAAACACAGCAACTTTCAGCAATGCAAGCACACACTTGAATTGGTGGTTTTTTGTCTCACCGACCGCATACACGCAGAATGTGTAGTCATGTACTCCATTTGTTCTAGAATGCAATTCAGATCCGAGGCAACTCCGTTTAAAAAAATGAGACATTCTCCAAGAGTCAAACTAACCAAATATATATAATAAAAAATTACTAATACTTACAATGTATAATAAGCACTATTAGATTAACTATAATATAAAAAGCTAGACTCCTCAAGAAACAAGATTTATGAAGGAGTAAAGAGGAGCCACTCTTTAGAAGCTTTAGCTCCAAACTAAAAAACAGCTTGACTCCTTTGACTACTTATTTACCAATATTTCTTTTAAAATATTTAATACGGCTCGTCTATGTTCATTTGATCGTTTCGGTAGCTGATAAGTCGGCTGATATCGTTTTTTACCTTTTATTGTGAAAGAAAAACACTGTTTTGATGGCTGATAAATCGGTTTATAAGCGAAACGAACTAAAATGGCTAGTAATTTGCTTACTTATACAATTTTTTTTAACCAAAGATTACATATACTTATAGCCTGATTTAACTACTGTTCGAGGAGACAAATCATAATATTTTAGTTCATGATTTAAAACATTTGTTGAGCTTGTTTTAGTTTATTCTCTAGTTTATTCTTTTTACATTAAAAAAACTATTCAATGAACCAAAATTAATCGAGTTTAAGCAGAGAACGGAATGGATAAGCGCTAGCTACTCCTTTTCTTTTTCTTTGTTACACGTACGCGTCACGATAATGATGCATGGATGCCCGTCTAGAATTGCCTTCATCCAGATCCAGTAGTCAACCCCTGTCACCGATCCTACGTGCCGCTGTCCGGTGGCGAGCACGTGCTGCCACCTACGGCGCTGGCCGGTGAAGCCTCGCCGTGCCATGTCTACTACTCCGGCGACACGTCAGCACGCAACCTCCATTGGTCTCCCGGGTTGGTAGACGGCTGATGATAGCAACACGTACGGCCGAGGCCGAGCTAGTCCGTTTGGATTTGGATTATCATTAGTAATTACTGTAGTAGTAGTTCTCAAATACAATCAATGCATTGTTGGTGACTCCTGTCCTATCAGCTGCCAATTGAGTACACTACAAATTGGTCAGGTCTACTACTCTTATAATAATTCATTATTCAGTTGGTGATCATAACACACACTACTGCTGCTTCAAGAAGCACTAATCTATAATCTTATATCTGTCACTAGTTGTGGGCATGCAGTAGTCACCAAGATTCTTTTTATTTAGCAATGCTCACCTAATAACGAATTCCACCTTTGCAAGAGTTTTATCAGGTGATCCTGAGAATGACTAAGCTGTTCTCTCTCGATTTCAGTCAAATCTCTGATCTACTCCCTCCGTCCCAAATTATCTGTCGTTTTGGATTTCTGTGTCACAACTTTGACTAGATTTATATGAAATAAGTGTAAACATTTATGTCTTCAAATAAATTTATTAAAAAACTAGATCAAAAGATCTATCAAACGATATCAATTATGTATCATAACTATTAATAATTTTTTATATAAAATTAATCTAAGTAATTTCTCGGGAAGTGAGAAAGACAGATATTTTGGAACGGAGAGAGTATGCAACAATGTCTAAATTATTAAAAAGATTGTAGTTCGGCTTTCTTTGCTCTAACAATTCATGATACCATGCATACTTCATCTTGTGGGGCCCATCCATTGGCCATTGTATAGGTTGATCTCTCATGGAAATTGTACTTGCATTTTTCTCTATCTTTCCCCCGAGCTACCATAGCCACTTGCCTACCTCATTGTTCACCAAAACACGTCTCTGACCAGTGGTGAATCCAGCTCGAGAATTCACTTAGGGTGGATTGGTACTCTAAAGTTTGGCTACCAAGAAGAACTTACATCTTACATGTTCTAGACAAAAGTTGTAGAGCAACGACAAAAAAAAAAACAGATGTTTATCTTTTCATAGGAAAGTATAATAATATATGTTTTAATAGATAAATGAAGTACATAACGTGTCATTTTTATAGATAAGTCAATTAGAAAATGATATTAATAAAAAACATTAAAGAATGTACAGAAGGACATCTAGACATACCTTTCCTAAAACACTAACAACATCTGTGCGAGCTGGTGGCCTGACTGGCCAGGCGCTGGAGCAGCCGAGCAGCTACGGTGAGCGGCGAGCTGGGGCATGGGCGGAGCCGCGGCCCATAGAGGCGCGGACGCCGGAGGTGGAGCGCCGCTGCGCCGGATCCCGGAGCAGACCGCGGAGAGCCAGAGACCGGAGGGGCGAGCGGGCGAGCAATTCTGCGGGCGAGGGCGGAGGCAGCGTCGGCGCGTCGCGCTCGAGCTGTTAGGCACGCGCCGAGATGGGCCGTCTGGGGTCTGGGCCAAACAACCAGCCCAAATCACGAGCACCCCACGCGGCCACGCCCAAATCGCGAGCGTCAAACTCGCGTCGCTTCCCCGCTTCGTGTCTTCGCGTCAAAGGTTGAACCGTCGAACTCCAGTCTGCTCTGGCGAATTCCAGGGGTGGGGATAGGGTGCTCGTGGAAGGGGACCTAGGGCGGCGCGCTACCCTAGTGGTCGCTCCGCCTCTGTCGTCTCTGACTATCACCAACATAATTTCAAAGAAAACTAACCAATTGAGCTACCTTCAATTCGTTGAATATGCTTCACCGTCACAAAAAAAAATACACAACTCATTTTTTGAGAAATCAATTTTTTTAAGTTTAACTAGATTTATAAATAGTCATATCAGTATCTGTAACTTCAAATACATTTCTTTGGTTATAATATTTAAAAGTTTAGCTCATGGAGAAACGAGAGCTAAACTTTAGTTCACGTGAGCTCAAACCTCCTATCGTTTTCTTCATGGACTTTGTTGTCTTCCTTTGTAAATTTAAATCTTGTAGCTGTAGGCCCCACTATTTCCATCTTTTGGTTTTCTCCTATTTTAAACACTGGAGGATGCCATGTACCTGTCAGTCTCATCCATGCCTGATTCACATACTATAGGCAAAGCCTGTAATAATAATATCAAGACAATGGAGTTTTTTTTTCAATGAAGAAAAAGGAAGATGTTTCTCGGAAAAAAAAAGAAGAAAAAGAAAGATGACACTGTAGTAGCTAAACTTGTGCCCATGAATGACATGATGACACTGCAGCTCACAATGCAAGTAGGCACTTGCTCGTCAATCCATTTAATTTGATTCGTTCAACACAAAATGGAGTCGAAATTGCATTGCATGAATAAAAAATAGGAATTTGGCGACGGAAGAAAACATTCTAAATTTAACAAAATTTATAGAAAAGTAGTCTACATTTATATTCCGGTATAAGTAAAGCAAAGTAGTGGGATAATTTATCCAGCTGCTTCCACATGAACAAATTTGGAGCCATACCAGTCTGGTGATGACACGTCACATTCACACAGATAGGATGACCGATGACGTAGGGCGGTAGGAGCGTCTCGGTGCATGTCGGCACACGCCGCTCAGCCATACTAGTACACTACACGGCTCATGGGAGCATGCATATTGGATTCCTTTTTTATTATATTATTAATTGTTCTCTGAGAAATTTGACTTCCAATTATTCATCCAGATTCAGAGCATCCACTGGCACAGTACAGTCTTGTCAGTCTATGAAAGATCAACATGATTACATGACATGATATATGGTTGTTTCTTTTATCGAATTGTCTCCACTGTAAATTAAGTACAAAATCATGCTAAAAAATTAAGTACAAAACTCAAAGGACATGTTATTTACTCCTATGTCCCTTAACGTCTGTCTCTAGAAAACCGTGTTTTCCTCACAGACACGTTTCTCGGACGAGACAGTATTACTTAGTTCTTTTTTTTTTGATCCTGTCCAATTTTACAATCTGATGACGGCCATGTCCCTTTCACCTGTGTGGCACGCTGACACTGACACATACTTTATTCCATGGTAATCATAGTGTGTCATTAAGAGTAGTTTATAGAACTAAAATAGCACCTATCAACTAGCTAGAATATTGTGAAACCTACCTATAGAATAGTTAATAGTTAAAGTTATTCATTTTATAGACTACTCATAAGCAATAAAAATACTATTGTTTCCCACTCCCCTATCTGCTGTTGGCTAGAATGGTGAAAGAAGGTTTTTTATTTCTAGCAGGACCTTTTTTATTGACTATTTAACAATACCTATGGACTAGTTATGTGGATCCTATGTTTATGGACCAAATGGTTCATATACATTACCCTATTATTGAAGGATATTTTTGCCTTCAAGTCCATGGATCAACGGGCCCACTCTCTGACGTGGATGGATCATGTGCTAGGTCATCTTTTTGACGCCCATAATGTGTGCACTGCACTCAATACCTCTGAGGAATTTCCCTACTTCTTCCTCCATTATTAGTTTGGTACCAACTGATGAATGAACCTGAAATTTACCTGGACACTATTCTAATGCTCCTGTCAGTCTGAGTCCACACCATATGATAGCATGCTGACTTTGTACTGTATTTTCCAGGTGAAGCAGTTGAATATAACTAATCCAAGTTGTCGCAAGGTTACTACTCCGTATTTTGCTGTTTGAAACAGATCACCGTCACAATCACACAATGTCCCAGTTCCCAAGGAAGCGAGGAAATTCAGGAATCCACGGTCCGTCCACATGGCCAGTGTGTGTAGTAGCTGGAGTACTATACATGGCGTCTGTGGGCACAAAGCATTGGCCGGCCCTGAAGAAATGCATCCGGCATTTCGTGCGCAAAAGCCTCTTGTTTCTATGTGCTCTGATGCTGCAGGTCGTCCAGACCTACACCTGCTCAGAACAGCTGTTTTTTCCCCTTGCAGAGCTGTACAAGTTTCTAAAACAAGGAAGCGGAATCCCAACAAGTTACCAAAAGAAAAAGGAATCCATTTAGGCAGGTCCTGGTTTGAGCCCCGAATCATTCAGGTTTTGCTGAAGTTTATATAAATTATTACGTAACCAATCCAGAGGAGACGATTTTGTTGTGAACCGAACGACCCTTTAATGTTCCCTTTCTTGTTTCAAGAGTCCATGTTGGAAATGTGCAGGGAAAACACAAGAATTTCAAAGTGGTCTACTTTGTGCCCTGAGTTTTTGTGTTAAATAATTAATCAACCACCGATCGATGACGCGGTAAATTCTAATGTCCGTTTCATCCACCAATATCACGGCAAAACACCGTTATCACCGGGATAGAGGTGTCGGTTTCCATAGCGTTATGCACCAACACCCACCCCCGACCCTCTCGTGACGGTTCATCGTGTTACGGTGTAGAAATGTATGTACCAACATCATTAATCAATAAAGGCATCTCACTCCATTCATTTGTAACCTATTGAGTTGTCATATTTGATCTCATGAAAGACATGTCAATGAACAAGGAAAAGACAACTGAGTTACCGTGTGATCATGTCATGGCAATTTGGGTCACGTTTAAGTAAGCTACATGCTTATTTTAATTATTTTACTAATAATAGTGTGCTCTTTTATAATTAGATAACCATCATGTGTCTAACGCTTAGTAGGAGACCTTGTGTTAAAGGTTTTCATCCCCTACATGATTGCGCTAAGTGTCAAGAACCTAACAAAGTTATTAATGAACGATTAAGATATGTCCGAGAACTGTCTCAACTCAGATAATAATATTACGAAGCTTCGAAGAGACATAAGTTTCAATATAGACATATTTTATTTTTATTATTATCATGCTATTGTCTTATTGGAATAAATTGGACTATACTAATTTCATGAACTTTATTTTTTTATTAAACATTATTTTAACATTTATATTTAATTTTATAATATTTTATATTATCGTATGATCTGCCTGTTTTTTATCTCGAGAGGTGGTTGAGGTGAGCCGTTCCGAAATTCATCAGCGACGTGGTAGAAAGTGGAAGAACCGAAGCGTCACATCAACGCCGGCCAGCATGGCCATTTGTACTAGTACTGACGTGCAAGTGTAGGCGCAGCTGCAGTAACCGTCGGTTTTGGTTTTCGCTGGGGTCATGATCTCTCTACCAAGCAACTCAATCATGTCCCTATGCTATGCCTAATGGCTTTTACCAAAATCGCTTGTCAACTCCAAAACCTGCTGCCCTGGCTTCTGCTCCTGGCTCCTGCTTCTGCTTCTGCTCTTCCCGTGTCCGTTGCTCTCCCGTACAGCCAGCCGCAGCGTGCTCTCGACCTCGCTAAAAGCCAGAAAAGTATACAAACCGCTCTCTCTCTCACACTCACGCAGAGGAGGCAACGGCACAGCACATCAGCAGTTAGAGACTAGAGAGAGAGCGAGAAGCGCACAACCAAAGAAGCAGAGCAACAGCAGCAGCAGGTGGAGGAAGAAGAGAAGAGGAAGAGGAAGAGGAGAGAAGGCCAGGAGGCAGCAGCCAAGAAGGGGAAGGGGGAAGAGAAGAGGAGAGGCAAGATGATGCGCGGGGGAACGAGCGTGCTAGGGATAATAAACTTCATCACCTTCCTGATCTCGATCCCAATCCTAGGCGGGGGAATCTGGCTAGCATCAAGGGCAAACTCCACGGACTGCATCCGGTTCCTACAGTGGCCAATCATCATCCTGGGACTAGTCCTCATGGTAATCTCCCTGATGGGCTTCGCCGGCGCGTGCTACCGCCAGACGTGGCTGCTCCGGCTCTACCTCTTCGCCATGTTCTTCGTCGTCCTCGCGCTCCTCTTCTTCATCGTCTTCGCCTTCGCCGTCACCGACCGTGGCGACGGCCAGGTCGTCATGAACCGCCGGTTCCCTGAGTACCAGCTCTCCGACTACAGCGGCTGGCTTCGTGACCGCGTCGCTGACCCCCAGTACTGGGCCACCATCGGCGCTTGCCTCCGTGATGGCCATGCCTGTGCTGGTATGCGCCGCCTTGCGAGGGATCCCAATACCGGCATGCTCGTGCCCGAGACGCCTGGCATGTTCTACTCCCGCAACCTCTCCCGATTCAGGTCCCCCTTTTTCAACCCCCCAATCCCTCCTCGCTTTCCTTCTTTATGTTCCTCTTTCTGTTTCTCCCCATCTCATCTCAAAAGGAAAAAAAGAAAGATTCGTCTGTTCTTGCCACCCTTGCTTTCCATGTGCGATTCATTCGATTTCCATGGCCGAAAATCTTTTGCTAAGGAAAGATTGGATTTTCTTCAAGTTTTATTATTCTATACATCTGCACAAAAATCGGAAAGATTGGATTTTGTTCAAGTTTACTTGCTTGATCCAGTTTGCTACTAGGTAGGAGTAGTAGGTACTAGTTTAGGGGAGGGGAAACCAAAAAAAGCTGCATTTTGTGTAAATTTTCCGCGGAAAGAGGATAAAGAATCATCTAATAACCAGGTTCTTCCTGCCCTTTAATTGCTTGTTGCAAAGGTGGCGTAGGATATTCCAGTTACTTCTACCCGGCACCAGTGTGGATATCGAGATGAACTTTGCTTGCTTTGCCCCTTTCATCAGCAGCCTGCCCCTTTCGCTTAGCAAGTCATGGCCTTTGCTAGTATTTATAAGTTGTTTATTATTCATCGTGCAGCAGCTTCCACCTTTCAGAAATTGTTAATTCGTCGGGCCTTTTGCTTGTTCCTGATTTGGGGCAAAGCAAAGCAGCTAGAAGGGTCACTGACTTTGGCAGCCCCTTCGATTCCAGCATATACCTTTCTTCAAAAGCAATCCTTTTTTTTTCCTGCTTTACTTCTGTTCCCTGAATTGCTTTACATCACAGGGAGAAATTCCGTGCTTAATTCTGTAGCAGGTGCCTCTAAGTACATACTACACTTTTGTCTGATTAGAGACTCAAATCATGGATGGGGAAACAAATCTGCATCATCCAGAAACTCTTAAAAAAAATCTGCATCATCCATTCCATGATGGTGAAACATGTCACTAAAATCTTTCACTAAACAAACTAGGAACTATATATCTCCGAAAGAAAATGACCTTTTTTCCCCATTGAACAAATCTGTACTACAGTACTTACTACCACTCAAAACTCAACTGTACACAGTACACCTAAGACACTTAACCAGTAAGCATTCCCATGACTTGTTGGTCAATTGAGTCGTGGTCCAGTGACCAGTCAGTTATTTACCCTCTCCAGTCACCACTGCAGTGCAAAGGACGAGCTGCACTTGGAGTTGACACTATTGCAGTGGTAAGTAGAATCTGGTGTCTGTGGTGAGGCTGAGGAGAATGTCATTGTCCTAGCTTTTTCCCCATATTTACGGATACCAGACGACAAGGAGGCCCACAATAATTTTATGATTAAGGAATCAGGGCCTCTCTCAGCGTCCTACTCCTACCAAATACGCCAGTGTGACCAGGACAGCCAAAAGCCACTTGCTAGGTGTTACATTTCTGAGTTGGAATTGGGACCATGGAAGCCTTACCTTGCTTGTCATTATATTCTCTATGCTGTCTTTTCTCTCCGTGAGTGTTTTCTTTTCCTCTACTGTCTAACAAATTACTTGCAAATATACATTTTACCTTTTTGGTTATTTTCTGTGGAGATGATACTCTACATTACATGTTGTGTTTATACTGGGACACAGAATATCTATTGTTCATGTTGAATGACTTATTGTATATGATGATTGGTCAGTGGGTGGAGTGAAAATGTAAGGGCTTGTGACAATTGTTCATTTGATATCTGTTGCAGTGTACAGGCACCCATCAAATGTTCGTTAAATGTTTGGTTCTGTAGTGGTGTTAGTTTGTTTTTTCTTGTGCGTGCCCAGATGGACTATGTATTAGGTTCTTCAGATTGTAGTTATACAGGCTTGGATAGTTTCCTAGTGGGTATGGGACACATCTTAATTGTCTCTGTAGTCGTCAACTTTTATCTTGATTGGGAGAGCAAAACATTGCTAGTCTAGGTGATGATAATAATGTATAACTGATGGTCGTATTGTCCAGCATGATGCTATCGATCTCATAAGGAACTTATTGCCATTTTAGTGCTACTGTTCTCATCTCAATTATTGTTTGATGTAGATTTCTTTTCTTTGAAGATAAACTGTTTTTTGGCTATTCTATCAAAAATTTTGGAAGCTAATTAGCTGCAAGAGAGTTTTAGTTCAGAGGCCAAGTATTTCAGGACAATGAACTATCTTCAAGCTCTTAAACAACATAGTGCTTCCATGTTACATTTTGGTTTTGCTAGTGAAATGAGTTTTGGGTTTGCTAGTGAAATGAGTTTTGGGTTTATTGGAGCGACTTCTTTGTGGTGTGGTCTCTCAGGATACAGTTTGTGTTCATTTCAATTAATGTAAATTTGCTTGAAGATACATCATCTTTTATGTCTGGATTGAGGCGTTCAATTGCCTGCAAGAACTTGAGTATATTTACAGAATTGCATTGAGTTCTATTTCTCTCAGAACAACTGATTAGCCGTGTGATTTCTCAACTGATATCATTGTTGTGACTGACTACCGCAGTCTGGATGCTGCAAGCCACCGTCATCATGTGCGTATACCTACATGAACGAGACGTACTGGACACAAAACCCTGGTGCGATGAATGACCCTGACTGCAACAGGTGGAGCAACGACCAGCAGATGTTGTGCTTCCAGTGCGACTCGTGCAAGGCTGGCGTCCTCGCGGGCATCAAGAAGAGCTGGCGCAAGGTGGCCATCCTGAACATCGTGGTGTTGATCATCCTTGTGATTGTCTATGTCGCGGGCTGTGCCGCGTTCCGCAATGCCAGGAGAATCGAGAATGACGAGCCCATCGGCATGGCGCGGATGACCAAGTCCCATCCAAGCAGGTTCCAGTTCTAGGCAGCAGCTGCTGCGTGTTCGGAAGCTTTTGCCTTGTACAAATGACCAGTGGGTGGTGCTAAGGCTTGGGCTTTGCTATATCTTACTGAAATGTGGATTCTACTGCATTTGGTGTGAAAAGGGGAACTTCAGTGTGGTTTGGGCTTGTGTTTGCTTTGTGTTTAGGGTAGGCCTATTATGTGGTAGGGGTACAATATGAGATCTGCAAGAAACAAGAGAAGTTAAATCATCTAGGAGCTGTTCTGTATTGGAGATCTGTATTGGAGATTTTTAAATTCTGGGGGATAGCTGTATCATGGTGCCAGTTATGATGGAATATTTTCTGAAGGCCAATGCTCAGGTACTCCGGTTACCTCTTAGGAGGTAATATCTTAAATCAAATCTGGATCGTTGATTTTTCTAAAATTAATAATTTACTAAATAAAATAATAAATAAAAAACCAAAAAATCCGGAGGCGTCCGTACGCTGAGCATTGGCCCCCGCTGCAGCCATTTGGAGGTTCCGCCACCGGACGCCCCCGCTGCTGGACGCGTCGTACGTCGCCTTGACAACGCCACTCGACGCTCCGTACGCGCTGCAGCCATCCAGAGGCTCCGCCGCCGGACGCCCCCGCTGGTGGACGCCGTCGAGTAGCTGGTGGACGCCGCCACTCGACGCTCCGTACGCGCTGCCGTCTGGACGCCGCTGGATGGCAATAAATACTATTACCTCCTAGATGATCGTGACCGTTGAATCAGAATAAATGGACGATCCACATTTATTTCAGAGTACCGTAGCAAAAGCCTTTTCTGAATATCTCACTGTATGGCAATACTGGAGGCATGATGAGATGGATGTACTGCAGCTTCCGTAGGAATGTACTTCACAAATTGTTTTTTTATTTTCTTCACCAACTGTTCACTGCTCAAGTTACAGCCAGGCACGTGTTTTGCTTCAGCTCTATGAGATAACAGTCTGTGGCTGTTGCAATTTGTCAATTGCCAGTGGCCAAGGCCCAGGTGATCTCTGTGGGCCCTCATTCAGCCTACAAAACCCTTTTCGAGTGCAAACCATGCAAGCCCACCACCAAAAACACATCCAGGTCCATAAATATATACAGGCCGGAGTTCAACGTCCAAATCAGCATCTGAAGCCCATCACAAATATCCATTGCCAAATTTCTCGTCGCCGGAGTTCTAACGAAGTCAGTGCCAGAGTCAAGCCTGACTACTCAAACCAATCAATCTAAAAAAAGATTCTAGTTCTAATAGTAAAACGTATGATTGAGCTCACTTTACCTTTTACGCCCATGGAAAAGAGTTCTGAAAGGGTTGACACACACGTCAACAACACAGCACATGCATGGCATGCCAGTGAGAATGCAAGGACTAACTGACTGAATTGATCAGACAGCAGAAAATAAACCACCCCAGCTCATTAGCATGTTACCCCTGGTAATCCAACTGTTGACAAGTACACATTAGAAAATGCTGCCCCCAAAAGCTCATTCAAAGTTTGAAACCAGATGAGCTTTATTCCATGCAAAAAGAAGAATTTGAGCGATGACAGGGACTGACTAACCCATGTGAATGTGCAAGACTGAAATGGAACCAGCTAAAGCAGTGTGCGCTTGACATGCATCCAGAGCGGCTCATTTCTCGGGTTCAAACGCATCACTCATGCTTTGTTCTGTAGCAGGGGAGTCAAAGGCTGGAAGAAGAAGCCAAGGAAGGACACTGACTGCTATTGACATTTCTGCTGACGATGTTCAGCAGGTGGTTGACTGTCGCCTGATGGAGAACAGACAGGTCTTCTAGAATTCTGGGCCGGGAGAAATATCTGAACTGGATGGTGGATTGATGGGTGCCAACGCCATGCATGGTTGCGGCGCGTGCACAGACGCGTTTTTGTTCGTGCATGGATGGCAATCTGATTGATGGATGAGGCGTTCAATTTGCATGTGGATTGACGCGTATTTGGTGTGGATTTGGAAGCATTTGCTTGCATGTGTGTGTGATGTGTTGTTTGTTCATCTTTCCAGCTGGGTAAGGCCGGCAGCACTCTCGTCAATTTTGTTAGGTTGTTTGTCCTTTGCTTTTTCCTTGCTTACTACTACTCCTACATATGAACTGCGCTACTAGGATTAGACATAACTCGAAAAAGGTTCAGTCTCTGCATGAACTTTCTCATGGATGTGAACTCCTTTTTTCACTGAGTAAACGAGATTCAGTCTCTGCATGTACTTTCTCATGGATGTGAACTCCTTTTTTCACTGAGTAAACGAGATTCAGTCTCTGCATGTACTTTCTCATGGATGTGAACTCCTTTTTCTGCTGAGTAACATGATGGCTACGTGTACCTCAAGATGCTCATGCAGAGTGTTGGTGCCTCTATGCACATGTTTTTAAATTATTATGGTATGTTATGCACTATGAATATGAAAAAAAAAACTAAGCCAAAGTGAACCCATAATCTACTTCTATTTTTAATATAAATAATAAATGAAATGAGTCATGTAAATGCACTAGCCTGCCTGTGGCTCTAGATCTAAGATTTCCTAGAGGTACAGATACACGCAGCTCTAGAAATCTATAGATTTTCTAAAGCTAGAGTTGTCAAAAAGGACCCTAATGTTAGGAAGTTAGGTATTTTTATGTTTAATTTAATTCATAAAAACGATGACAGTAGAAATATGTATAATAAACTCGTGACAATATGTATGTGCTTGTGTGTGATATTACTACTTGCACTAATAGCAGTTATGAACATAAACGATATATAAATCATAACAAAAATGATATTGAATTTCACAAATTCACGAATGGAGTTATATATACCCAGTGGAGAGTCCCATGCTCAAGGCATTAGACGCTCTCCAAACAAAAACCTAATTGCGCGGAACCCCCGAGCAGGTGAGCCAGACGTGAGCCCGCGTGGTTCCAACGGACTGTTCTTACAATCATTTGTACATGCAGAGGATCAGAACGTTGAAACTTGAGAGTAACTCAATAGTGAGGAGAGAAATACTAATGTTGACTATCTTAGGATTTTCCAAGGAGAGAAATACTAATGTTGACTATCTTAGGATTTTCCAAACTAGTAACTTCCAATCCAATGGTAGTTCTATTGTTGTTGTGTCTTTTAGCATGAAGTATTGGTACACATATATAGGGAGGAGAATCCCCTACCTTTATATCAACTAGCAATATGGTACTAATTGATATTGCACATTCCACCTCTACTCATGAGCTTAAACATTAAAGCCCATTAACAAACATGTGTATTGGGCCTTTGAGATTTGTTAGAATTTTTTATATGGATTTAGGAAAATTATCCATATAAATTCTACCACCTAATACAACATGTAATTTGAAACAGAGGATGTAAATGTTATCTTGTCAATCTATATATTTATAGTCATTGGTAAGAAAAAGTTGGAGTTTGAACTATCCTATTTGAATTCATACTCATCATGACAGTAGAAAGTAAAATGTTTGGTGTTTACGCATGAGCATGTACGGATAGGACAAGCTAGATTCTTGTTACTACTGCTTTTGAACTTGCAAGCTGTGCATGGACAATTTTCTATGTGCCACCTCATCTAGCTAACAAGGATGAACCTAATAAGTTAGGTCAATGTACAACGTATCTCTGCTAGGAGCTAATTTAGCTCATGCTTTTTTATGTCCTTGATTACCCAATTGCACATATGTAAGAGCTAGTATTAGTACTACAAGAATTGTCTATACCCAATTAAAGAATCAAACCAATTGGACATTTTCCTCTTTTCTAAGGAAAATGTACAACAATTGTCAATATACAATTGTTTCTAAGGACAGGGCAGATCAATAAATTCTAAGTCTGGAGAATGCGCGTGCTGCATCGTCAGTTCCTCATCATCAGCAGCACTCTATTGGGTCCGTCTCTGATTACATTTCAACTGGCAGTACGACACACTTTGACCACTGCTAATTAAGCAAGGCAACTAGGTCAATCAACTAGCTAGGGAATTTTTCTGATTCCGTTCCGATTGAATTTTTATATACATAGCTGCCCGCCGGGACCCAGCCGGAAATCTCAAGGTTTTCAAAGATTCAGCAGTCCTGTTTTTGGTAAATTATTCTACGAGTCATGAACAGGCTGTTTTGAACTTAGTATGGACTCTGAGGCAAAAAGGTCATGATGTACCAACTAATAATGCTCAAAGATCCAGTGAAGTCCTTGCTAGTTTACTTATACTGGACCTTCACTCACTCCTGCATGCATCTGCATGACAGCGTAGCTACCAACTCTTTTGGGTATTCATCATATTTTTAGTCTGGAAGCAAAAAAATGTGCCATCTATTGCTTTGGCATGACATGGCTTTGTTCGCTAGGCAGGGCCGCGGCATGAGTTCAGACATCTCATCCTCGGAGAAGTTCACATTATGCTCCAATCCAGCATTTGGCATTAATTCTTGTTGATTGACATTGGTATGTGTCTCCTGATAGACAACGACAAAAATCCATCTCAACAAACTCTGTAGATCATATATGTGAACTGACAATTGTTGTGAACGGCGGCACGCATGGCCGGCCATGCATGCCCATGCATGAAAATCTCCTTGCCGACTGTCGCATGTCGACCATGTATGTAGCTTGACAGGTGGAGATGGCGCCAAGCCAAGTTTCAAATGTCAGCGTGGGCATGCAATGCAGATATTTCAATAGCTGTCTTGACATTTCATCACCTGGATGGTGTTCAATTCCATTCATGCCAATTGCCAATTGCTGCTTTCCAAAGTCACTCAACAAACCTGCATGCATGTGGCCAAATCCTAGTCTCAACTCTCAGCTCTCATCATATCTCCCCGCCGCCGCCAGCACTCCGGACAGCAGCAATTGACACACACCACTGAAAACTGAACTGGTTCTGCTTCTGTCAGCTCCGGCAGAACTCTTGCTGGCTTGCTGCAAAACAAGCTCTTTATTTGCAGGATATCCATCTGCTAAACCAATGCTAATAAGTACAGTGCATTTCCCGTTAGTACTTAATTAGACGAACATTACAAGTAATTGATCAATCACGTACGATTTATTATGCATGTTGCTCTGTTTGCTTGAACTACTTCCAGCTTGTTTCCTCTCATAGGACACTATTCAATCAGCCGGGATCAGTCGGCTTGTGTACCAGCTGAACAGAGCTAGCGAGCGTCATTTCACTGGATCATGTTCTGTGTACATGCTCGCTAGCTGGTTTGGCACTGGACTTTGGAACCACCTGCATCTGCGTGTGGTTCAGATAAGGCCGTTAGGTAGTAGGTTAACTTGTTTAATTGGTAATTTTTCTCCTGTCTATGCATGTATTGTCCTACTATATATGATTAGACGTAACTGAAAGAGGTTAAGAACTGTAAATTGGAGTTACATGCATGTAACCCAGCAACTAGCTAGGAACCCTATAGTACTCAGCACAGGGACAAAAGACAAGTAGCATCCCTATCGTAGTTTAGCTTCCCCAGTTGAGCTCTAGAAGAGTTCTCCTTTTATCTGAATCTGGCAGTCAAAAATTTTCTCCACACAGTTGACAGTTCTTTAAGTTATTGGTCTGAACCTGAATCAGGCAAGTTAGGTCAGTGTACAATGCATTTCTGACTTTGTGTTGCTTGCTAGCTGGTAGCTATGCTATGCCAAAAATCCATGCCTGCTTGCTATTTTAGTAATCTGTACTGTGTTCATCTATAGCTTCGTTATGACCATTCAGATAGCATCAAATTAAATAGGCTAATTATAATACTCGTACTATTTGTTTTGGCCAATTAATGAATGAATGAGTGATGGAAACTGCATTATTGTTCCTTTTGCTTGGGATCGTGTGCATGCTGAGTTGTTGAACTTGACACTACTATTATCGTAGCTAGGCTAGATGAGACAAAACAGCAATAACTAATACAGCAAGGCGAAGTAGATGTCTGAAAGCACGAGCGTTCTCATAGGAGGAGTACATTTGAAGACCAGCGTATGAGCAGTTGAACACTGATGATGAAATGAATTCCATCAACTAGGGAATTAATTAGATTCGATCGGTTTCAATCTCTCAAACTGTTCAACGATCAATTGTTTAATATGCATGCTGTGAGCCTGTGACAATAATGAACTGAACATATTCTTAAATATTGTTTCTGTGGCTTCAGTTCTGCACAAGAGAACATATATACAGAGTAGATACTAGGCTTGTATAGGTAGTCCTTGTGGATATATAACAATTGTTAGGGTTTTGGAATCATTCCACATTCTTGCCTACGTAGAAGGTAGAACATGTATAGAAACATAAATGTTAAACAAGCTCCAGCTAGCACCTGTCCTCCTAATGATTGGCAAACTGACAGCAGGTTCAGCAGATGTCTGAACTCTGAACCTTTGTTTGTTTTCAGAACCAAGCAGTGGCCAGTGGAAACAAATCTTAATGTGGCATTATATTGTTTATTATTCAGAATTAGTACACAGCAACAATGTTAAAGAGAAGCAGTGTCTTACAACACACAGCAACAATTTTGTAGTACTAAATTAAGAGCAGAATTTTGTCGTTCGTTCCCAAACGAACAAAAAAACTCAACATTCAGAGGGATTTGCTTGTCACTGAAATTGCTTCAACAAACCCCAACCACGTTAACCCTTTGGTTAACTTGGAATTATGACACCCAACCGAGTATAAAGTAAATAAAACTTACACTTATATATCCCCATACACATATTGACTGTACGCACTGTATGGTAACTGTAATACTTACTGTATACATATGCATATACGGATCCGCTAGATAGATTAATTGTACTTGGGTCTTGGGCCGGCGTTTGATGGAGCTCATGTCCAGAGCGCATCGTCGGCCCAGCTGACAGGGCTAGCGGCGGCCTGCATCTGCAAGGCGGCACTGGCGGCGCCATCGACGACGTAGAGCGCGTCGGCCTGCGCGGCGGCAGCGGCGGCGGCCATCATGGGGTTGGCGACGACCGCTAGCTGATGATGCGCGGAGGAGGAATAATAGTCAGCGGCGGCGCCGCAGTAGGACGGCGTGGCGGCGACCTCGACGCAGAGGAGCGCGAGGAGGTGCGCGTGCTGTGCGCGAACACCGGCGAGCTCGGCGTGGGCGCGCGCCAGCTGCGCCTTGAGGTCGTTCACCTGCTTCTGTAGCTGGCAGATGGCGCCTGCGCAGCCGTAGACTGGGTCGCGGATCCGCGCCGCCGCCTCGTACACCATGCTGCTCACGGCGTCTGCACGGTGCTCCTCCGGCAGCTCCTGGAGGAGCTTGATGATGTTGCTGGCGCCGAAGACACGGTGCGCGGTGGCGAACTTGTGTGGCTCGGTTGGCGGGAAGTAAGGCGCCAGCACGCAGCGGTCGACGCAGCGGCGGCGGAGGATCTTGCACGCGGCGCACGGGCTCAGCACCACCGCCGCCGGCTGTGGTGGCTGCGGAGATGACGGAGGTGATGATGACGGCGCCGCGGCCGCGGCCACGGCGCAGACGACGGCCGTGTCGCTGGAGCAGTCCATTTAGCTGCTTGCTGTAGTGTGGCAGGCAACGGCCGGCCGGCACCGATCGAACCTGTGGATCGTCGGAGCTTGGATGGAGATGGAGATGGAGATATGGCTTAGTTTTAGCTTCCGATCGAGTTTGGCGGCAACGAGTGTATTTATATAGTGGGTGAAGAGTGGGCAGGCTAGCTTAATTGGCTTAATGGCCTGCCACTGACACTGCCAGGTGCCAGCTAAGGCGCCAAAGATTCGTTTGACGACCCATTCAATTCCGGCCATAGTTATGTTGATGGTCCAACAAGTGAGGCACTTGTCATTCCTCCTGGAAAGGTTGTCTGTTAATTTGATCCCCGTAAAATTCTTGTAATAACTTCTATGACATTTCAACGGGTAATTCCCTGTCGAGAGTTTAGGTTCCCATTTCTGTTCTTATCATGGATGAGACGATTTTCCCCATTCCCGTCCTCACAAGCCTCATCATGGATTATTTCTTCTTCATCCTCACCCTTACTGGGGCCTATTCCCCGAAAAAAAAATTATCATAAATTTAACGATACACTAACAATCAATAGATCAACCGTCACAAGGATTCCCACGCAGGAATCATGGGAATGCTGCAATATGAATTAATAAACCGTGCATATAAAGCGATTTGGTTTTAAGGGGAAAATGTACCTCATCGTATCACGTTATTTCGCACACCACGCCACAGGTGTGTGGCCGGCATGCAAATTTTGTCGAACGTTTAGTTGACGAGACAAGTTAAACAACCACAACTTCTCTAGAGTCAAAACTCTCGCCACTCTATGGCGGTCGATTTCCACGCCCTAAGCTGTTGCAGTAACACAATTGAACCCCTTCTTTCCACGACTCGAGCTCGGCAACTTCAACAAATTAGGGTTCAAAAAGTTGACATCATGGCTTTTGTTGACAACCGGCGGTGACGTGAGAGTGAGATATGAGAGTTGTTATTGGTGGAATTAGGGTCTGTTTGGTACAGCTCTGCTTCATTAGTGAAGTTGTTTTTTTAGAAAATAGCTTTATGATCAACTCTCTAGGTGAAGCTGAACTATTTTAAAAAAAATGTTTGGCAAAACAGCTTCACCAACAACTTTATGCATGGATATGATAGAGAAAGGGGGAGAAAGCTATGATAAGCTACTATTTTCAGCTTCATCCCACTTCATATCTTTGTGAGAGGGGGAGAAAAACAACTTTATGGGTGAAGATGTTTTGAAAAGAGATTGGCAAAAAAAAACAGCTCACAACAGCTTCATAAAACTGCTATAAGCTGTACCAAACATGCCCTTAAACTGCCACGGTCATGTTATGTGTTCACCTACTGCACAAAGGGTGGTCAGTCACTGGCTCACTGCGGTTTTGCTCGGCCATAGACTTATGGCCTGTTTGGATGGAGCGGCAAATGTTTTTCCGTATCACATCGAATCTTTCGGCACTAGTTTAGTGTATTAAAAATAGACTACTTATAAAACTAATTGCATGTCCTTGTGGGACTTAACAAGACGATTCTACTAAGCTAAGTTAATCTATAATTAACAAATATTTACTGTAGCATAACATTGTCAAAACATGAACTAAATAGGCTTAAAAGATTCGTCTCGCGAAGTTGCCTCTGGCTGACAAATTACTTTTTTAATTAGTATATTTTAAATAGACGAAATTAGGGACGGGAGATTCGATGTGAGAGTTTTGCCCCTGAAACCAAACAGACCCTTAGCGCGTCATGCAGGCATGCATACATGGGTGATGTCACGATGACGCGCGCACGTCCCGTCGCGCATGCTGCATTGCCGACCACATTAACCCGCAGTCTACCCTCATCAAACGACGGATCCTGACGCATACGTACGTGATTCGTACATTCATCTAGAAGTAAACAGAATGATGATATCGGCTATATTTGGTTTCCACTTAACTTTAGTTATTTTATGACTAAAGTGCC
This sequence comes from Microstegium vimineum, assembly GCA_022036555.1. Taxonomy (NCBI): domain Eukaryota; kingdom Viridiplantae; phylum Streptophyta; class Magnoliopsida; order Poales; family Poaceae; genus Microstegium; species Microstegium vimineum. Next base: position 50,989,633 of record CM039127.1, on the reverse strand, counting down.
AAACAAACGGACTAAAAGATGACTAAAACACTTTATTTTCATTTAACTTCAGAGTAACTAAAATATTTTAGTCCACTTTAATTTATGAGGTAAGAACCAAATAGAAATATCGTCAGATTAATAATAAAATAATTTTTTATACTAAATCTATTTTGAAATATAAATGATGATATTTTTTCTATAGATTTAATTAAATTTAGAAAAGTTTGACCGGTTGAAACCTAGAATTGTTGTATTAGATTTTTTTTAAGGGCGGAGTAGCATGCAGCTGTATCTCTTACCTGTACTCTCGAGTATGGACAAGACGAGGGAGCCGTGATTTTCGACTGCCATTGCTGCCTTTTTCTTTTAATTTCTGAACACCCTTTTTTAGACAGAAGATGAAAATAAAAGTTTTTCACTTGACGACGAAGCTTCCCTGTTCCATTTATCTGTTGCCCTACCTGCAGTTCTTGCCAGCGTTTCTTCCTGGCTCTACTTTTATGACCGGATACTATTTGACCTGAGTTTTTCAGTCCTCTTTAACTCGAATGCCTACTTTTAATAAGACAGTAATTCTATATTTTGACTTATGCCCTGTTTCAATTCTATTCTCATAATGATGATTCTACATAGTGATATAGAATCTGAGTTTTAGATTAAAAAAATAGGGATGTTTAGATTCCAATGCAAATTATTTTGACAGTGTTGCTTTTAAGAACGTAGAATTAATGCAATAAAAAAACATGAAGGCAACCATCACTCTCAATGACTTACCTTGCATTGAGTGGTAACCATCACTCTCAATAAAAAACATGAAGGCAACCATCACTCTCAATGGCTTACCTTGAGTGGTAACCGAGTAAAGCTAGAGAGTTTCATCTTCATAAAACCTATTTTTCTCTATTCTTGAAAACATCGTCACATCTTGAAAAACACTTATGTAGTAGTCTATTAAATATAAATAAAAACTATAATAAAACTCTTGTTAAATCTGGCATTATGGACTGCGTTATGCAATCATAGCTGGGACGTTGCATGGATGTACTTGTTGGCGCCACGCATGTATTACGGAGCAGAGCACTACGGTACCGTATATATATCGTCATATGGGTTGCATTGGAGCCCCACCACGTACAGGCGCAAAACGAGTCAAGGATTAACGGATTTGTCCTTGACATGCATCATGCTTTGATGTACCGACAGCAACGTGCAGCATCTACCACTTACAAGTCACTACTCACTAGAAAATACTCCTTTCATACTTATAAAACATATAATTTAGAACAATATTTAAGTCAAATATTTGGAATATAAATCATAAATATCTTTTAAGTTATTCATTTTAGAAATGTGAAAATCATATTAATAGATTTGTCTTGAGAAATACTTTTATAAAAATATACATATATTATATTTCAATAAATATTTTTCAGAAAATAAGCAGTCAAAATTACGCTCTAGATTTTAGAAAACAGAGAGCCAAAGTTACTCTCTAATATTTTTTCTATATTTTGTGCACACTTTAGAGAGCCATTCTCGCTCTCTGTTTTTGGCTAGCGGAATAGACGATGACTACATTTAGGTAAGCAATTAAAGATGTTGTTGGATGGTATTTTTCTATCAAAATTTGTATCACTCATGATAGAGACTCTTGTAATTGCTCTAGGAACGATCTGAGAAAGAGGATTAACTAATTATGGGCGCGTTTGGCAGGTTTTATATTCTCATACACACGTTTCGAATCTATATTTTATTTAGAAATGTTTCTACGAGAATCATAATCTAGTTTTTTCTTCTTGAAACAAGAATTTTATATGTTTCTCCAGACTAGTACAGTGCACATTATTTCCTTGGACTAGTTAAAAAACAAAAAAAAAAATGTTCCAAGTGATTTTCTCTCTTAACGTTTTTTTTTCTTACGAGTTATGATGTTTAGCAACGATTTTAGCAAATTGACACGCAATGCATGATAGGTGTAGTTAGTTCTGTTTTGCACGCACCCATGGTATACCTGTATTCCCGATGTATATGCCATCGTGTTTATGTCCTTGCAATGGACTCGATCTCAGTTTCTAAAGTTCATATAATTGTATACGCATTCCGTGTGGACCTTACACGGCCGGCACCAGCCAGTTATACTTCAGTAATATAAAATAAAATAATAATGACCACTTTTAGACTAATCATAGTTTGCCACCTGAAAATTTTAGAAAGGTTAGTTCGGTCGACCTGAATCAACCAAACTACATGCCACTGATGCTGAGAGCCTGAGACCTCATTTTACTTATTAGTACTTTTGTGGTCAAAATCAATGCAAATCACCTACTGGGAAGAGAGTAATATAACTAAAATGGTGCCGAAATTAATGCCAATAATAAGCACCATCTTCCAAATCATAGGAAGTTCCTGTTCCCAATAGCGCAAATGGTTTTGGAAGAAACTGAAAACTCTGCTAGAGAAATAATGGTTTCCAAGAAACAGAGAACTATTTTTTTTTTCAGATACCTACTACTGATATATATACTATATATACATCGAACCCTTGCACTTTAAAAAATCAAGATGCCTCTGCAATGGCGTATACTCTCGATCGATCCAAAATTCAGACATAGGCATATAGGAGTACCACAGTGCATGTCTGCAACGCACTTTCAGAAATTCAGAAGCCAAACAAGCTAGGGAGGCTGGACCGCTGGAGCGCACTTTGTGAAGCCCGAGTTGAGCCCAACATGGACATGCTTATATTAGCTGCTACTACTAGCTAGCTACGACGACAGTTAGGTATGGTGATCAGGCCAGTACAGCACAACACTTTTAAGCTAGCTAGTTTCACTTGTTGTTAGGTGTGAACTGAGCTACATTACGTACGTACGTCATGCAGCTCAGCATGTGTCTCAGCAAACACGCATACAAGGAGGAAGGCTGCTGTGTGTGCGTGTGTGGTAGATTGCTGGTAGGTGCAAGCAGAAGAAGTAGGCATTGTGGCCTGTCTGTCTGTCTGCCGATGATCTCTTCTAGGATCCTTATATCAACAACCATGGAGGATTCCATATATGCATTGCACAATGCATGCCACTACACACTGATCTTTTTCTTCTACATCCATCTCCTGCTACCGTTTGGTACTCTCTGCAGTCTGCATTGCATACATGCATGTTCGAGATGTGTTCCTCTGGACTGGCTGGCTACCTTTATTTTCCTGTAGCAAGCAAGCACAACTGAAGAGTACTAATGGCAGCCTACCGAACTCCACGATGAGTGCAAGATTCAGCGCGGACGCGGAAACTGATGATGGAATTCATGGGAATTCTGCACGGATCCATATGTAGCTTCTCTGAAATCTCTGGAAAAAGGATACTGTAGTGCTTGCGTAGACGTATCCACCCACAGTGCCTGCTGGACTGCTGGTGCCTTCGATCCACCTGTTCTATCTGTTCCTGCACAGGAATTATTAGGCGATTGACTCCTTCTCGCGCTGGATTTGATTGGATTGAATTGGAATCATCGATCTCTTCTCTCTTCAGCTGCTGCTGCTGCTAGCTTCTTGTTCATACGGTGCTTTTGCATTGCATTGCATGCCATGACATCTGTTGATTCTGGATTGGATTTCGTTGCTTGCTGCTTCTTCTTTGTTTGCGGGCGTCAGTAATAATTCAGAGCACTAGCAGAGCTGACGTGCTGCATGCATATGCTTGATTCCTTCATCCATTCATGGTGCTCACTAGCTGTACTACATACATGCTGTATCGATCCGCAGCTACTATATATGTCAAGAAAAAGGCCGGGAGATATTTCACTTTCGATAAGAGCCGAGATTAGGAGTCTATTAGTATGCTTAAGGACTATGGAGGTTTAGGGATCCCAAATCTTAGAGACCTTAACTTGTGTTTGCTGGCTTCTTGGGTTAAGAGATATAATTTAGATGAAAATAAGCTTTGGCGTCAGTTAATTGACCATAAGTATGATACTGACAAGCCAAACATCTTCTGCGGTAATATTGCTGGTAGCTCTAATTTTTTCAAAGGCATGATTTGGGCCGCTAAGGCAGCTAAGATGGGCTATAGATGGCTAATAGGTAATGGTAAAAAAGTCAAATTTTGGGAAGATAATTGGTTGGGTTCTTCCAGCTTAGCCATTCAATTTTGGGATATCTATGTCATAGTTAATGAAAAATCTCATACTGCCTTTGACTTATGGGATGGTGTAGACCTTAAGTGTACCTTTAGAAGAGGTGTTGATGATAGGCTTATGCTTCTACCATGGGTTGCACTTGTGTGGGAAAGTTATTATGCTGCTGGCAGCCTGCCATCAATGGCCAAGAAGGGTTCCTTTTGGTGGAAGGGCATCCTAAAGCTCCTGGACAAGTTCAAAGGCCTGGCAATAGTAAACATCAACGATGCAAAATCTTGTTATCTCTGGTCAGATTTATGGAATGGTAGAGTGCCACTGATTGCATACCCAGAGCTTTACTCTTATGCGAAATCAAAAAATAGTATATTAGCTGATGCAAAGGCTAGAGACAACATACTGGAGCTATTCCACCTTCCTCTTTCACAACAGGCTTTTGAACAGCTAAATCAACTACAGAATGAGTTACAGCAATTGAACCTGAATGATGTTGCAGATTCTTGGATTTGTATGTGGAATTCAGGAAGGTTTTCAGTGGCAAAAGCATACAAACACCTAAGAGGTCACAGAGAAATACACCCAAGCCATAGATGGACATGGAAATGTTCTTGTCAGAATAAGCACAAGGTTTTTGCTTGGCTAATTTTGAAAGATAGACTGAGCACCAGAGAAATTCTGAGAAGAAAAAATATGAAACTTCAAGATTATACATGTGTTCTTTGCAGCCTATCAATTGAAGAATCGCTCTCCCATCTTCTGATAGACTGCCCTTTTGCTCGTGCATGCTGGAACTGGATTGGCTTGCAGATTAATCAGCAAGGGGACCTGTACCATTATCTGGAAAGTTTCCGAAGCCAGTTGCAAGTCCCATTCTTTATGGAGGTTGTCATCCTTTTAAGCTGGTCAATTTGGCAAACAAGAAATGGTCTCATTTTCAACAATCGACCACCTTCTCTGCAGGAGGCAAAGAGAATTTTCAAGACTGAATTTGCACTACTTCTTTACCGTGCAAAAAGAAGCTACTTTCCATTAATTGATCAATGGTTAAACAATCTTGTATAATCTTGTTAGTGGAGATGATCTTTTTTACGTCTTTTTTTGTATCATGAATCCTCTCTCCCTGATTTCCTCGCTTCCTATTTTGTACTCTTTGCAATGTTTCCTTATTTCAATGCATACCAGTAGGGGTGCGCCCCTCCTGTTTGTCGTCAAAAAAAAAAATAGGCTTATGCTTCGTTGGCAAGAGATCATCCAGTTGGCTTCTACTATTGTTCTTTCTAATGAGGAGGATGCCTTAATATGGACCTTTAATTCTAAAGGATCCTACTCTTCACAGTCTCTGTATAAGGTGATTAATTTTAGAGGTGTTAAACCTGTTATTGTTCCTGCGGTTTGGAGTCTTAAAGTACCCCCTAGAGTTCAGTTCTTTCTTTGGTTACTCTCTAAGAATAAGGTTCTAACTAGAGATAATTTGGGTATCGGAAGAAAGGTTGATGATCCTTCTTGCCTGTTCTGTAATGAACTAGAATCTGTTATTCACCTGTTCTTTGAATGTGCAGTAGCCAAACAACTTTGGTCTCAGGTATCTGAGATCTTAAATAGGAATGTGGGGTCTGATTTTTTGTCCATAGGCCAAATGTGGCTTAGTAACAAGTGGTTTGTAGTAGATAACATGTTTTGTGCTGCAGTCCTGTGGGGACTTTGGAAACTGAGAAACGAATATGTTTTCAGGGCGTTGTTTGGAGAAGTGTGCCGACTTTACTAATCTCAGTTCTGAATATGCTCAAGAACTGGACTCTACTCTGCCCAACCGAGAAGAGGCCAGAGTTTTCCTTAAAGGTGGAAAGACTCATAACTATGGCAACCAGCCATCCGAGGTTGCCTAGCTGAAACAATCTGGAGATGACTGGCTGAAACAATCTGAAGATGACTGGGACCGTTTCATGTACAAGTCGGCGCTGGATTGGAGTCAAAAAACTTATCCTGAAGAAGTTGGGAATCGCCTGGTGGATGCTTCAGAGCAGTTGCAAGAGTCTGATGGCAAGTAAATTAGCTTCCTGAAGCTGAGCGATGCCTGGAATATGTAATCTGGTTCTGTAGCTTGCGCTTAGCGCTAAGTTCAGCTTTGGCCTTTTGGAGTCTGTCTGTTGTCTTTCGTTTTCGTTTCTGTTGCCTGAACCTATGCTAAACTTGTTACTCTGGTCCTTGATTAATGCAATAGCCGGGGCGTCTCGCCCTTGAACTCTAAAAAAAAATAAGAGCCGAGATTTTGAAGAGTAGTTTCAAAAAAAATATTTAAAAAGAACAGAAGAAGAAGCGGGAAAGATCAAGCCAGGCCAATACAAGTGTAGGCATATATAAGATTAGATAGGATGTGTTTGGTTCCACCGCAGCCAGGCTTCACGAGGCCAAGTCATCCGTGTTTGGTTGTCTGAATTTGCCGTCTGAATTTGCCTTCTAGCCAGGCTCCCAAATCGGCCTGGCTCCAAAAGAACGTGGGGGGGAGCTCGTTTTATCCCGGCCAGGCTTGGGCTAGCTCCGTGCGCCGATTCCCGTCACCTCCGCTCGCCTCTGCTTGTCCGATAGAGCTTGGCACGCTGCTCCTCTGTCTGTTCGTTCACATCCGTCACCACCACCCCCACGCCCTGCGAGGAGCGTCGGTCCACGACGGTCGCCACCGTCGGCGGCGACGGACGGACCTGGCCAGCGACGGCTGCGAGCTGTGCTGCGTGCTGCTCCAGCAGTGCGGCCTCAACCACCGCCGCCAGCTGCAGGCACCAGCTCTTCCTTTAACACGGCAGCAAGCGGGGGGAGGAGGAGGAAGCAAGCCGGAGCCGAGGCAGCACGCCGCGGTATGCTACGGACGGTGGACAGGCCACCCCATGGCCGTGGTTGTGGGGCCTGCTTCTCTGCGTATGCCGCCGGTGGTGTGCTCGTCATGCTTCTGTGGTGCTCGTCCAGCTGCTCAATGCTGTGCTTGGATGCCCACCAATTGTTCGATCAAATACCTCAAACCAGGTAAACTTACCAAATGTAAAAAGAGGTGACTCCATGCAAAGCAAACCAGTCAACCAAACACGTTCTACACTAGCCAGACTTAGATAATACAGACTACCAAACAACTAGATATTGGCAGGCTAAAGCAAGTCAGACTAGAAATAGATCAGGAAACCAAACACACCCATAGAAATGAGGATTCTGGCCCATCAATTTATTGGGCCTAGTGTTGGTCAAGCTGTGAAGACAATGGGTCCATGGGCCTGGCCCAAAGGTCAGACGTGTCAGTGCAATGCTCTTCGTCCCCAACCAACAGCAGAAGGACAGGAAAAATCAGTAAACGCACTGTAGGTCTGTAACCATGCACTTCTACCAGAAAATCTCGACAACATGTGTTGCTAGCAGCACAGCATATAGTTTTTGGTTGCCTTTTAGCTGTGGCGCTCGGGTCCATATGAATTTCCAGATGAACACACAAACATATGATCTGAACTAGCATCGACCAAAAATTATTCCACTTAGATGCCATAAAAGCAATACAGTGACAGGAACGGTGCACCTGAATCTCAATGACTTTCAGTTTGAGAAGCCTAACTAAATCAGAGACAAACGCTGAAGCTGCAAGCGATTTTTTATGCTGTATCTGCCACTGAAAGCTCAAAGAAATTAAAGAAAATGCTTCCGTACACATATCATCAGATGCATGCCAACCTCGGGGCACCCATGAGCAGTAAATGACGCTGCCACTGCCAGTAATTGATTGCACCCCATCCGCGTCAGCCATCTCCGGATCTGATGAGGATCTCCCACACGGCCACACGGGCTGTGCTCTGTGCACTTGCAGTTCTTGTTCAGCTGTTCTTCTACCTCTTTCCCCCGGCAGCCATTGCTGCAGCTTTGGGCATTTGGCTGGATGCACCAGTCTGGTGTCCTGCTGCATGTGCCATTTGCCCTCTTGGTCAGGTCAAGCACAACTTATATATACTTGTACTATTATTATGCAGGAGATGTACTCCATGTCTCATGCCTGCAACTTTGGTTGGGTTTTGGGTAGGCAGGCGTTGTTCAGAGCTCAGACTGTATGCCACACCGTCATGTTTTGGATAGTTTGGCATTCCCTTAAACAACCCAACCTTAGACTACTCCAGCTAGTTCACAGCATGGTAGTATGTTACTAGTGCAATTCTAGCTTCGAATCTGGACACGTGTGTCCAGAATCCAAATTCAAAGCTGAATTATGTTTTTTTTAGACGGAGGGAGTACTTCACATGCATGCTAGCAGCAACCAGAATTCCGGAAAGTAGCTCCATGCACGATAAATCACAACCACAACAACTCTAACCGATCATCATTAGCTTCTTTTGTAGTTAACCATATGCATATGGCTGACTCGTTAAGCCTGCCCACTAGGGTACTGTATTAATGGCTCTATTCGCTTGAACTACTTCCAGTTTTGGACTGCCGAACATAGATTTTGTCATAGGCTTCAAGAATCAAGCACCTGCATCATGTGTGACCAAGAGGTGGAAACGATTGACCACATCATTCTCGGTTGCTGCTTCAGCCGTGAGGTGTGGCAGCTCTGGATTGCCAAGCTCCATCTCCAGACTCCAGGGCATGTTTATGGTTCGGGAAGAGCATATCATGCAATGGTGGTTATCGGGAAGGAAGGGTGTTCCCAATCCGCTACAGAGAGGCTTCAACTCCCTCTTCTTCCTCGTTGGATGGTTCTTATGGAAGGAACGGAACGCAAGAACTTTTGACGGAAACGCTTTGCTACCGGCGCAGCTTGCCTTGAAGATGCACGAGGAGGCTTCAGCGTGGTGTGCCGCGGGGTTCAGGCACCTAGCAAGTTTGCTGGCGCTGGCCTGACCATGGCTTGAACCTGTAGTCGCTTTCTTTTCATCCAATGTAATCGTTGCTTGTGTCTGAGTGCTGGGGGTTTTCCACCTTTCTGTTCCTTAACCTTAATTAGCGGTAACATCCGGTTGCCAAGCTTCTGTTGTCCCTTGTGTGGTTTAAAACTCTATGTCTAGGCATGTTAAAAAAAAAAAATACTTCCAGTTTTATTCTCTCTCCAATAAATCTTCCTGACGAGTTGACAACCAAAAACGGCAGTGGGTTACCTGTTTCTGCCAGTTTACCACTTATCAGCATCGCCGTTTCAGCAACAATAAACTGCATGCAAGCAAGCTGGGTCAAACAGTCGTTACCGGCCAGATTACCAGGAAACACACCATGAACTTGCTTGCTGCTGCTAGCTATATATAGCTTGTCTGTTGCGCTCAAAGCTTTCGCTGCACCTTTCTTGGGCCGCTCCAAGCTACTCTGCTAGCTGCTACTGCACCCGTTTCCGTTTGTGCAAACATGTCCTGCTTGCAATTATCTTGACACGTGCAGCCCTTCCTAATAATCCTAGGGTTTGGCTTGGGTGCCCAGCTAGCTAGCTAGCCATCTTTGTTTTATCCACAACTTTGGCTCGGTTTTTAACAGCTAGCCTCTTCTGACTGTTGCTTAGCCCTAAAGATTATACTAATAATACTACCAATTAAACAAACATTTTGCCTGAGGTCTAAGCGATGAACCGCCTTTTAAGACGACGACTATGATCCATATACTATGTCTGATACTACTGTCCTATTACATGTATACTTCACGTGCCCCTCAGTGTGCTGGTTGTTGTTGGCCTGTTGGGCATTTCTCCTGAGGCTCATTGTGGGAACTGTACATTTGAACACTGTTCGTTTCGTTGAAAATAGAGAGATGTACAGTTTCACCTGAAAACTGTACATTTGAACACTATTCATTTCACCTGAGGCTCATTGTGCCCCAACTTTATGCTTTTATAAATGGGTTGAAAATAGAGAGATGTTTTACAGGGAGACAGAGATCGCCAAATAGCTACGACATGACCCTATTATATGTGCCGTGCCTATTCATGGGCTCCACTAAGTCTGCACGCACGCAATGGTTCAAGATCTGCACTGCCGTACGTGTCATACATCTTGCCATGCTCTTGCACCGCCCTGCATGGGCCTGTTTGGATCCTCAGCTAGAGCTAGAGCTAGTTTCTAACTCTAGCTCTAACCTCAAACTAACTCTAGCTCTTAAGGTGTTTGGATGCAAGGATAAGATTAGAAATAAATATGATTCATATGGATTTTGTGTGGCAAGCATTTTGTGTCCAGACTCCCGTACCGCTTCCACCCACTGCTGCTGTAGCTGAACGGCGACATGGCCATGCTGCGCCTCGTGACCTGTCCACCGCGCCACCGTCGTCCACGGCGTCGTCCATGTCCGCGGCGGCGTCACAAGTGTGCCGGGAGCTGGTCTCGCTATCGGAGGTGCTGCACCACCCGCAGGCGCTGGAGCCGCTGCACCTCCTGGTCCGGTCGTCGCGCCTCGCGGAGCCGGTCCTCGACGACTTCCTCTGCCTCGCCGACGCGCACGACAGCTTCTGCCAGGCGTTCGCCGCGCTCGCCGCTCTCCAGGCTGGCGCCCCAGCGCGCAGCGACGAGCAGCCCGCGACCTCCCGTGCCTCGCGGTCGCGGCCGTCGTGCACGCCAGGCGCTCGTCGCGCTCGCCGCGCTCCAGGCTGGCGCCACGACGCGCGCGCAGCGACGAGCAGCGCGCGACCTCCCGTGCCTCGCCGGCGTCGTGCACGCCGAGAAGCAGAACGGCGACGGCGACCTCCCGAGAAGCAGAATGGCGGCGACCCTCCCGAGAAGCAGAACGGCGGCGGTGACGCGGCAAGGAAAGGAGACGGGGGAGAGCAACATGGGGAAGGGAGGGCCACCGTACCTTGTCCGGAGAACGGCACGGCGGCAGCGGCGCCATCGCGCGAGGCGAAGCGAAGAGGAGTCGCGGCGTGTGGCTACGGGAACGGGAAAGGGATCCTGTACGGTGAGTTAGTGCTATTTGGGTGGGCCCCATGCAAACTAGCCCAAATAATCACCTTTTTGAGAGGATGGTTTTTTTTGGAGTGAGCTAGTAGCAACTAACCTAATCTAACTCACTTGTTTGGTTGCTTTTGGACTAGTTGAGCACAAACTAACCCAAACTAGCTCTAGCACATGGATCCAAACAGGACCATGGTGTCATCATGTCTTAATTAGCTTGGCTATATTCCTGCACCATATCGTCGACGTTCTGCGTGGGGATCTGAAAGGGGAAGGCAAGAGGGATTTATTAGTGGAGGAAATGACTATTGGAAAGAAATAAGTTAGGGTTATTACTTATTAGGGTTTGGAAGACGAAGAACATCAGTTTTACACGGTTAACGGGTCTATAATTAATAATGGACCTGCCGGTGATCGGACCACTCCGTGTACTGGCACGTGCACGATTTGGAGCAGGCTGGGCTGGGGCGGGCCGGGCTGGACCAGGCCTAGCTAGACTAAACAAATTAGTCCTCCATTCCATCCGAGAGGAAACAACAGGAGTACGTATAGGAGGACAATAATCGTTTAAGGCGAGACAGCTCATACATACACAGTACACGCTAAGCATACGGCCAAGGCTTGTACGCATACGTATTCATGCATGCAGCTAGTACCCACAGAGGTGTGGACGACGGACGCATTAGTGAGACGACGACAGCGACGATCGATCCTTGGCTCAAAAACCTGAGCACTAGCTAGGCTGTAGTAGCTGGACTGAGACTGACCCAGGTCATCTGAGAGCGATGGAAGCCAACCACTCCTGTCGTCTCCCGTCTCCGGCCGGCGTGCCGAAACGTGCACGGAGGTGTAAGGAAAGCTCCATCGACGCCGCTCATCAATGCATTTTCATGCTGTTTAGCTAATTATACCCCTAGCTAATACACACAAGTATATATGCATGTTCTTGCCATATAATATACATAGCTGCTAGCTTACGACCCATGGCGGATGTGAATCATATACTCCCTCCATTCTATATTATAAGAATTTTGAGAGTCAAAACATTTAAATATTTGACTAAAATTATAGAGAAAATTATAATGATTTATGATATTAAATAGATATACTATATAAAAATATACTTCCTTCATTCCATATTTAGTTGATATCATTATAAATATTATTATATTATCATATAAGTTTGGTCAAACTTGAAAGTGCATGTTTGGTTTTGGTAATTGAGTGACAACTTAGGTGGACTAATATGTGTTTAATGTGAGACACACAGGTGATTTAGTCCTTAGGTACACAAGTGTGAGCAACCAATAAAGTCATGGAGAGATGGCTTGTGCATATTGATGGTGCTCAACTTGATGATGAAGAAGCTCATTGCATATGCAACATGACATGGAGTCATGTGACAAGGTGGAGAAGGTCAAGGCATGACTTAGTTTGATGGACCGGTTGCAAGCGTGAAGGGCAAGTTGGAGGCTTGAAGCGTTTGACCGCGTGGCGGGAGGCTTGAGCAAGACTTGACACCGATGGACGAAAGACAACGGTGAAGGGCAAGTGAAGTCAAGATCGATGAACCAATATGTCACGTGATGATATAAAGTGGATCATATCATTTGTGATAGGTTGGTGCATGGGTTGCATCAACATTGGAGAAGGAGATGAAAAGGAATGCACAAGGCAAAGGTATAACTTAGAGCATTTTATTTCACCAGTCATAGTTGTTTAGAGAAGTGTTTGACGGGGTTGAGTTATAGGAAAAGTCGTACTATCAAGAGGGATGCATAGTAGACTAGCTTGATGAGGATAAGAGTTCTCATGTCATAAGTCTTTATGCGTTCGAGAGATACCTTGCACTCACGGGCACTTAGAAGATGTGTTTCTGCCAGGGTGCAAAGGCTTAGCTGGGTGCTGAAGTTGTGCTGAAAAATGAACTACCGGTAGTACCGGTGGAAGACCGGTAGTACCGATAAGTCATTTCCCCGCCCAGATTTAGTGTGCTGAAAAATGAACTACCGGTAGTACGGTGGTTCCACCGGTAGTACCGGTAGGCAAAATTCCTGAGCGTCTCAAGTTGCGAGATTTTGAACTAGCGGTAGTACCGGTTCCTCACCGGTAGTACCGATGGTGACCGGTAGTACCGGTGAAAGACCGGTAGTACCGGTTGGCTAACTTTGTGCAACGGTCAGAAGGCTCCAACGGTCGGAAATCTTAAACCAGTAGTACCGGTAGTGCATCTGGAGCTGCAGGAATAAATAGGCCGCCCCTTCCCGTGGGACGGCCACCACCCCCATTATTCCACTCCTACACCTAAGAAAAAGGGTCCCAAGTGTCTCTCTCCCCTCCTATGCTCCTTTGCTTCAATCCATGGTGGATTTGTGAGAGAGAAGTGAGATTTGAGTATGGAGAGGATCGATCTACGACTTGAGCATTCGATTTCCTCTTCTTGCCGGTTTGCTTTGCATTTGTTACTCTTGGATTCTTGGAATCCTAGCCGGCTAGTTGTTCTTCGTGGTTGCCCGTGTTGATTCATTTGTGAGGGCGCCCCGAATCGTTTGTATTACCCCTTCAATCCTTAGTGGAAATTCTTAGTGGAAACCTCGGGCTAACCTTTGTGGTTGCTTGAGGGAGGCAAGGAGGTGGAAGAGACTCCGACCTTTGTGGTCACCTCAACAACGAGGAGTAGGAACTCCTTTGTGGGGGCCAAACCTCGGTATAAATCTTGAGTCTCGCGTGCTTGATGTTGTGGAGATAGCTTCGACTATCCTTTGTTCTTGTGTTCTTCGTGTTCTTCCTCTCTCCCTCAAAGTTCATAGGTTGGGAAGGCCCGATCTACAAATTGGAGAGGAACCAATCCAAGCAAAGCTCAACATCATCACCCTCTACCTCAAGGAGTGTGGGGAAAAGCTCGGATCCGGATTCAAAGCTCATCTTCCTTAGATCTCGGAGCTACAGCGTGCCACCGGTAGTACCGGTCTGACTTCACCGGTAGTACCGGTCCTACTGCCGGTAGTACAAATCAGTGGTTTGCACTCTCTATTCACTAGCTTATACTTATTATTTCATACTTGTGCTAGTGTTTAGTGGTTGCTTTAGTAACTAGTATAGCTTGTGTATCTTTCTAGTTACCTTATTGCTTGTGTAGCATAGAAGTAGCTCTTGAGTGACTAATTGGCTTGTGTAGCCTTGTTAGTCACATTTCTTAGTTTGTGTAGCTAAGCTTTTGAGCTCTCTAGTTTGGCTTGTGTAGCCTTGCTATTGAGCATTACTAGTGAGCTTAGGCTTTGTGCGCTTTGCCTTCACTAGCATGTGTAGGAGCTCCCGGTTTACTTAGAGTACTAGTTGCTTAGGTTTGTGTGACCTTGCAACCTAGACTTGTTAGGTGAGTTTTCTAGCCCGGCACCTTAGTAAGCTTTCTTTTCATAATTTGCTAGGTGCTAGTGTTTTAAGTAGAGGGGTGTTGCTTTGGCTAGATCGATAGTTTTAATTCTGCATTTATTTTGGTTAGCCTTTGCGATAAGTTTTTAGATACGCCTATTCACCCCCCCCTCTAGGCCAATTAGGTCCTTTCAATTGGTATCAGAGCTTGGTTCCTCATCTCATACGTTTCACCGCGTGAGGAAACATAATTGGTCAAGATGGATGAGGCTACAATGAGTCAACTAGTTGAGCAACTCACCGCCAAGATCTCCGCCAAGTTGCAAGAGCAACAAAGAGAGAAAATGAACAAAATGCAAGAAGAGATTGAAAAGTTAAAACATATGGCAAGTATGGTTGATAATATAGTAGAAGGTAAAGATAGTGGAGACAAGTCACCGGAGTGTGATATACACATTTTTTATGGCACACACTATGCACTGTGGAAACACCATGTGCTTGATCATATTCGTGCTCTTGGCTCAAAGTTTTGGTGGATCATTGTTGTTGGGTTTACTCATACCTTGGATAAGAGTAATCTAACCCAAGCGCAAAAGGAGTGCCTAACACTTGATGCACAAGCCCAATGTTTTTTAATCAATGCTTTGAAAAATGAGATATTTGATAGGGTGATGACTTCGGAGAGTGCCCATGATATGTGGATGGCACTCAAGCATCTCTATGGTGATGTCTCTACTTGGGATGATGGCAAATTCAAGAAGGAGGAGGATCATATAGAGATGGAGGCACATGAGGGTGTTGAGCATAATCACAACTTGGTGGTTGTGGAAGATTGCTCTACCTCATGGTCAAGTGATGATGATGATAGATCAACTACAAGCTCACTTGACAAGATGGATGATGATGATGCCTCAAGTGTTGTTATTGATGATGTCACTCCATGCACTCTTGATGGTAATAATGATGGTTCATGCTCGGGCAATGATCATGATGCTACTACAAGCCCATCTACATCGCCACATTGCTTCATGTCACAAGGTGACACAAAGGTATCAAATTGCAATGTAGTTGATCATGTTGATTCATATGATGAGCTTGTAAATAGACTTGCTAGCATGGCCATGTCTTTATAAAATGAGAAAAATAAAACTATAAAATTAGAAAATGAAAACTCATTTCTAAAGAATTCATGTGAAGAATATAAGCACTTACTTGATGTTCTTAAAACTTCACATGAAGAGATAAAAATAGAACATGAGCAACTTTGTGTATCTCATGAAGATCTAGTTAAGAAACATGGTTCTCTCATCAAAGTATTTTTCAAGAAACTTAATAATGATGAGAGCTCATCACTTGGGTCAAATGATCAACCACATATTATTGCTAACCCTTGTGATGTAAAGAAGAAGCATGTATCCACCTCTTGTGATGATTTACTTGATATGCCATGCTCTTCACATATAGATGCTTGTTCTACTTCTATGTCTTGTGAGACTAACCTTTTGAAGGAGAACAATGAGCTTAATGAACAAGTGAAGAAATTGAGCAATAAGTTAGAGAGGTGATACAACTCCAAAGTCACCTTTGAGCATATGTTGACAAACAAGAGAAATCATGGTGACAAGAGTGGAATTGGACTCAACAAGATCAATATCAAAGGCAAGAGATGGGGAAAGAGAAGATATGAAAGAGAAATGAAGAAACAAGAAGAAGAAAAGCTATCTCACTTCATGTGCTACCAATACCATGAAATGGGACATCTTGCAAATGCTTGCCCTAATAAAGAGAAGCTCAAGTTGAAGAAAGAAGAAGAGAGGCTAAATCATGTCAAGTGCTTCAAGTGTCACGTTTGGGGTCATCTCACCTCAATGTGCCCAACCAAGCAATTGGTGAAGCAACAAGTAGAGCCTCAAGCTATGCCACAAATCAAGCCCCAAGTGCAAGATAAGATCAACCATCAAGATGGTGACTTGGGGATGGAGAAGAAGACTAGAAGAAGTGGTAAAGTAAGATCAAGGCATCCAACTCCTATTCAAGATGTCAAGATGATGATGAGCAAAGATCAAGAGAAGAATCATTTGGCTCACATCAAGTGCTACAAGTGTGATGATATGGGACACTTTGCCTTGAAATGTCCTATCAAGCTTGAGATGAAGATTCAAGAAAAAAAAGAAAGGTAAGGCAATGAGAAGCACAACATGAGCAAGGAAGAAAAGGCTCAATCAAAGAGAGTGTGCTACTCATGTCAGGAAAGAGGGCACATGGCTAATTCATGTCCCCTAGGTATGACTTCTAAGCCTATTTCAATTAATGATGATCATATGCTAAGAAAGGATGGTAGTGGTACCTCTATGGTTGCTATTGTAAAACATCCCACTATCCATACTAAGGCATTGCCTAAATATGTTGTACCTAACTTGAGAGGACCTAAACTAGTTTGGGTACCATCAACAAGTGGATGAATGTGTGTAGGTACCATGGGAATTAGAGACTTGATTCAATTGAATTCATAAGTGTTCATCATATGATTGAATCAAGTAATGAAGCTTAGTGTTATTATCATCCTAATGCCAAGTCAAAAGATGAAGTCCAAGTGCTACAATATACAAGTGTCACCTTCAAGTTGTGGTGGTTCATTGGATTATTTTGAAAGTTTGCTAATATTCAAGTTGAAGCTTGCTAATGGAGTGATCATGATCTACTAAGGTATATTTATTGTTGATCAAGTTCATATGGGTGTGTATAAGTTCTTTGAATTGGATATACACATAGTGCATATGAGTTGTTTGATTTGGATATATATGAATGCACTAGTTGCTTGCTATAAGATGTTTGAATGGATTAAATGCTTAGTGATCAAGTTTGTGTTGATTTGAATGGATATGATCATGAGACTACCCTTAGTAAGTGTATTGAATGGATATATGTCTTGTGAGAGTGTTCAAACAAGTTGGATTCAAATTTGGTTCAATTTGAAGAAGTTTAGCTCATGATGCTCAAATCTGTTTTTATTCAAATCTGAGCTAGTTGTGATCATATCTATTTTTGAGAGATCAAATATATTTGGATTGGCTTGAAATTTAGTGTGCATGCTCTACACTTAAGATATTAGTTGTTGTTCAAATTTTATGAGTATTGGATAAGGGATACTTCGGTTAGAGTGGATCTTGTCAACATATTTGCAGCAGTTTTCAGCATGTACCTATGTGTAAAGATGTGAAATCTTGTAAAAATCTAGAAGTCCAATGAAGCTCAAATTTTTATGGCTGCTAGATGACTTAGTAAAGCACATATCCACCAAATTTTATGATCATTGGATATATACTTTTGGAGTTATGATATATTCCTTTAAGAGTACAGAATCTGTCATAAAAGTGACAATTATTGGATTGATCTTAAAGTCACTTAGATTGAAAGGTCCTCAAGTTGGAATCATTTTTATAAGTATTTGAGGCACCTATGTTTGTTTTTGGTTTGAGATAGAAGCATGACAAGAAATGAGTACAAGGCCATTTGATTGTGAAGTATATTTGGCACATATTTGACACTCAAATTGAAGATCAAGATCAAACTCAAGATGAAGGTGAAGTTTAAGTTCTAGTGATGATTAGAGATCAATGGATAGAAATAAAAGGACTTAAACAAGATTAGGTTGAGCTCATAGTGGATTCATAGTCATTCATCAAGAAGAGTTCAACACTTGAGTCAATCAAACAAAGCTAGTTCAAGTGAGTATCAAGGATGATTTTTGGAGATAGGTCACTTCTCCCTTGTGTAGGGGCTTGCCGCCTTTTGTAGGTAAACCAAGTGTGGTTCTTGGAAGGCTAATATGGAAGTGGTGATCTAGGGATCATTTTGAGATACTTAGTTGAAGGTATCAATAGGGTTGATCAAAAGAAAGCAAGCAACACCCAAAAAGAGAAAGTTTCATGAACTTACATGCAAGTAGTGTCATGATTTACAAGTGGTACATCATTTGTTATTCTCTCATGCAATCAAAGATCAAGAAAAGAAGCAAGTCAACCACAACAAGAAAGTGCATTTGATCATTAGTGGTTCTCAAATCATATGGGTGAAGATTGGTATTCTAATTGGTTATCATTGGTCTTCACCAAGCTCTTAATTGAACTTCACATTACTAATTGGAGATGATTTTATTTGACTATCCTCTACTCCAACATAGCAAAGGTGAAATTGTTTGACATATGCATACATCATTGCTTAGACATGTTTTAGTGCATATAGTCATACATAGTGATCATTCATTGAAAATCAAATGAATTCATGCTCATAGCCTACCACTATTGCTTGATTGATTATTTGTATCTAGTGGTAGTATATGAGTTTGATCATGAGCTAGTAAACCCAAGTACTTGATCTATTTTGGATTGCAATCAAGTGACAAGTACAACCTCTATAAGATAACCGTTTAATATGTGTGAACAAGCTTAGAGAGGGTTTAAATCGGACTTGAAAGCTTATGCTATTCACTTTAGTTCAAGTCAACAATAGACGCTCATGACAATGAATCTAGTTCAAGCACAAGACAACTATGCAAATGGATATCAAGATAAAACTTACAAATGGTATCTAGACTTATGCAAATCTTTCTAATAGTATCAACTTTCATATTGGTACTTGCAAAAGATGTCTAGTTCTAGCATACATGTGATGATCTACAATTAGTTCATTCAAGTAATATCCTTCATGTGGTATCTCACAAGTGATATCCTACAAGTTAAAAGTGATCCTTAACCTTAAGTGATCAAAACAAAAGTTCTCTTACTTGCAAAGCGTATTTGAATGAAAATTGCTTTGACCACAAGGGAGTTGCCCTACTCAATGGTATAATGGTCAATGATCTTATATGAAGAGTCATTCCAATACATATGTGTTGGTGTCCATCAAAAATGAGAAGAAACAAGTATCAACCATCTACCCTAGTGCAACCTTTGCATCAATAAGAAGCATACCTTTTATGAAAATTGATGACAAAGGGGGAGAGATTAGTGAACAAAGATATATTAGTGAATGGACATGCACTAAGGGAGAGAAGACATGGACATGGACATAAGGAAACAAGATTGAAAGGATCAAAGTCTTGGACTAAGTGATGCACATAAGTAGGGGAGCAAGCTCATGAACTTGATTGATTGCATTTGATATGTGCATATTCATGTGCTTGCTTGCATATTGCATAAGTCTTATCTTTATATGCATGCTTATGTAGTGTATGCTAGTTATATGACTTGTATGATGATTTGATAAACTAGCATACATAGGTTGGTAAGCTAGATATATGTTCCTTCAATTGGTATCTAGAAACATTGCTTCTAATGTTGATCTCACGGGATTTCTAGTGTTGTTTTTGTCGTATCTAGCTAACCATGGTACTAAAGATGAACTTCAAAGTGGAACTACATAGATATCTTCAAAGGTTTATCCTATATCTCTTAGCATCACTTAGTAGTGCTAGCACTCCCAAAATGAGTATTCATGCATGTGTGCAAAGCTTGATTCAAACCTTTGTGATCACACATGTAGGGGGAGCTATCACTACCAAGTCGGATTTTGTGGCATTTACCCAAATCTTGGTATAGAGCTTAAATGTTGGATAAATGACATAATGTCCAAAAAGATCTTAATTTCCATATCTTTGTAGAGTTGTCATCAATTACCAAAAAAGGGGGAGACTGAAAGTGCATGTTTGGTTTTGGTAATTGAGTGACAACTTAGGTGGACTAATATGTGTTTAATGTGAGACACACAGGTGATTTAGTCCTTAGGTACACAAGTGTGAGCAACCAATAAAGTCATGGAGAGATGGCTTGTGCATATTGATGGTGCTCAACTTGATGATGAAGAAGCTCATTGCATATGCAACATGACATGGAGTCATGTGACAAGGTGGAGAAGGTCAAGGCATGACTTAGTTTGATGGACCGGTTGCAAGCGTGAAGGGCAAGTTGGAGGCTTGAAGCGTTTGACCGCGTGGCGGGAGGCTTGAGCAAGACTTGACACCGATGGACGAAAGACAACGGTGAAGGGCAAGTGAAGTCAAGATCGATGAACCAATATGTCACGTGATGATATAAAGTGGATCATATCATTTGTGATAGGTTGGTGCATGGGTTGCATCAACATTGGAGAAGGAGATGAAAAGGAATGCACAAGGCAAAGGTATAACTTAGAGCATTTTATTTCACCAGTCATAGTTGTTTAGAGAAGTGTTTGACGGGGTTGAGTTATAGGAAAAGTCGTACTATCAAGAGGGATGCATAGTAGACTAGCTTGATGAGGATAAGAGTTCTCATGTCATAAGTCTTTATGCGTTCGAGAGATACCTTGCACTCACGGGCACTTAGAAGATGTGTTTCTGCCAGGGTGCAAAGGCTTAGCTGGGTGCTGAAGTTGTGCTGAAAAATGAACTACCGGTAGTACCGGTGGAAGACCGGTAGTACCGATAAGTCATTTCCCCGCCCAGATTTAGTGTGCTGAAAAATGAACTACCGGTAGTACCGGTGGTTCCACCGGTAGTACCGGTAGGCAAAATTCCTGAGCGTCTCAAGTTGCGAGATTTTGAACTAGCGGTAGTACCGGTTCCTCACCGGTAGTACCGATGGTGACCGGTAGTACCGGTGAAAGACCGGTAGTACCGGTTGGCTAACTTTGTGCAACGGTCAGAAGGCTCCAACGGTCGGAAATCTTAAACCAGTAGTACCGGTAGTGCATCTGGAGCTGCAGGAATAAATAGGCCGCCCCTTCCCGTGGGACGGCCACCACCCCCATTATTCCACTCCTACACCTAAGAAAAAGGGTCCCAAGTGTCTCTCTCCCCTCCTATGCTCCTTTGCTTCAATCCATGGTGGATTTGTGAGAGAGAAGTGAGATTTGAGTATGGAGAGGATCGATCTACGACTTGAGCATTCGATTTCCTCTTCTTGCCGGTTTGCTTTGCATTTGTTACTCTTGGATTCTTGGAATCCTAGCCGGCTAGTTGTTCTTCGTGGTTGCCCGTGTTGATTCATTTGTGAGGGCGCCCCGAATCGTTTGTATTACCCCTTCAATCCTTAGTGGAAATTCTTAGTGGAAACCTCGGGCTAACCTTTGTGGTTGCTTGAGGGAGGCAAGGAGGTGGAAGAGACTCCGACCTTTGTGGTCACCTCAACAACGAGGAGTAGGAACTCCTTTGTGGGGGCCAAACCTCGGTATAAATCTTGAGTCTCGCGTGCTTGATGTTGTGGAGATAGCTTCGACTATCCTTTGTTCTTGTGTTCTTCGTGTTCTTCCTCTCTCCCTCAAAGTTCATAGGTTGGGAAGGCCCGATCTACAAATTGGAGAGGAACCAATCCAAGCAAAGCTCAACATCATCACCCTCTACCTCAAGGAGTGTGGGGAAAAGCTCGGATCCGGATTCAAAGCTCATCTTCCTTAGATCTCGGAGCTACAGCGTGCCACCGGTAGTACCGGTCTGACTTCACCGGTAGTACCGGTCCTACTGCCGGTAGTACAAATCAGTGGTTTGCACTCTCTATTCACTAGCTTATACTTATTATTTCATACTTGTGCTAGTATAGCTTGTGTATCTTGCTAGTTACCTTCTTGCTTGTGTAGCATAGAAGTAGCTCTTGAGTGATTAATTGGCTTGTGTAGCCTTGTTAGTCACATTTCTTAGCTTGTGTAGCTAAGCTTTTGAGCTCTTTAGTTTGGCTTGTGTAGCCTTTCTATTGAGCATTACTAGTGAGCTTAGGTTTTGTGCGGTTTGCCTTCACTAGCATGTGTAGGAGCTCCCGGTTTACTTAGAGTACTAGTTGCTTAGGTTTGTGTGACCTTGCAACCTAGACTTGTTAGGTGAGCTTTCTAGCCCGGCACCTTAGTAAGCTTTTTTTTTAAGTAGAGGGGTGTTGCTTTGGCTAGACCGATAGTTTTAATTTCGCATTTATTTCGGTTAGCCTTTGCGATAAGTTTTTAGATACGCCTATTCACCCCCCCCCTCTAGGCCAATTAGGTCCTTTCAAAACTTAAGATGTTTATAATTTAGAATGGAAGGAGTATATATATATATATATATATATATATATATATATATATATATATATATATATATATATACACTAATAGTGGTCTCAAGCACGAAGATATCTACATATACCTATATTTCTATTTCTTTTAATTGGATTTATTAAATAGTATAGCTACTCGATGCATGCCTGCAAAGAGTACAATTCTGATTTTGTCCTAAGTCCAACAATTTTAACTTGACTAAGTTTAATTAATATAAAAACAATACAAATATTTTTAGTGCCAAATAAATATCATTAGCTTCATCATCATAGCAAATCTAGCTATTTGGTGGCAGGGATTCATTTTTTTCTAGAGAAAAAAGTTTATAGAGAGAAACTATTTTTATTCTCCTAATATATATTGAACCTGGTTTTTCTTGCATCTAGCTCTTGAGAGACAAACACAAAGAAAACCACTTCTTATTCCTACACCAAATCCTATACAAATGTTTCAAAGGGATTCTCCCATTTATGTTTCTCCACAAAGTTTTGGTTTATTTGGTATTATTTCAAACACAACAAATAAACCCACCCCTAGAAATACTTGAGCTTTATGAGGTGATCAAGTTATTGGCATGTTTCTTTCTCTACATCTATATTATTTTCATGTCATCACCGTCTTATTTTTTATATATCTAAATTCCTTGGTACAAAATTTATTATTTTGTATTATTAAAGACCTTGTTGTTACAAATAGGAAAATGATGACACATAGCTTATAGTTGGCTCCATCATTCATAAAATCTACTAACTCGCTTTATTAGATGCATTCATTGGGGTCGGGTGTACGTTAAAAACAATCAATGGCACTAGGATAGGACATAGGGTTAGTGTGATTTTGTTATTTTGTTATTTATGGTAGCATCACTAATCTATAAAAGAAATGTTTGATAATAGTATGCAAGTAAGAAGTGATGAGGAAGTCATCGAAAGCCCACTTTTGTGAATGAATACACACAACAACCAGGTCCCCTTCGTAAAGGAAAGAAGTAAATAACCGCTTTTGTGAAGGATAGGTCTCTTTTTTATGTAATTTGCACCAAAACTATATTTGCATGCTTATATCATTTCATAGTCAGAGTAATTCTTAGGTACCAACAAACTGATGTTGGATGTTGGTGTAAACTAGGTTAGTGATGGAGGTACATTGAGGTAGCACCAAAACTGTACGTGGATTATGGATTAATACAATGATTCAACTAGATGTAATGCCTAGCTCCTTATGTTTATCTTGTTTATCTATAATCTGATTGAAATGAGTTTCCTTTTAAAGTTTCACTTTTTTTGGTGCACTGAATTCTTATATGCAATTGCGTGGCGATAACAACCAAAACACATACCACTTTGACCAAAATATAGTTCACACATTCAATTCAATTCATGATTAACTAAAGTAAATAAAACATAGACAATTACACAAAGACCACGAATAGAAACAAACCATACAAGTCTTAAGAAACACACAAAACTCATTTGGAGTTGGCATAACCCCTTTTCTCTTCATTGCGCTGCACATGTCTCCCCACTGTCGCTTCATGAGTAGCAACAACCGGCCAACCAACATCCTGAGTAACACTAGCCAGCATGCCATCTATCCTTCTCTCTTCTCATGTCTCCATATTATGAACCCTAATGCCACGCTTGTTCCTCAAGAAGGCCACATAGTCTCTCTTCCATAGATATAGAAGTCGCATCCAGTCTTTTCCTTCTTCAAAACTGCAAAGTTAATCAATCAAAAAGCACAAAATTTGTAGCACCTTTACAAGAGGTCCACACGCCTACCTTTTGATTTGGACAAGTGAACAAAATCATGTTTGGATTGTCAATGGTTTGGGATGTGAGATCCACCACCTTCCTCCATGCGTAGTCACGACACAATATGAGTGGAATTTAGGCCTCTACCGCTACACCTCAATAATGAATTTGGATGGGCATAAAGCCATGCCTAGGAATCGAGCAAAGGGGTGGATGGACTTGATAGAGAGACAAGAGAATGCAAAAGAGAGAAATAAAACATGAGAGGAGTGCCTCAAATGACACCCAAATTCCCGCCGAAATGACCTGGTACCCAACATGAGCACTCTAGACGAAGGGTGTGGGGTTTGGACAGTGATGACATGCTAAACATAATCTAGGACTATAATATGCAATTTCAAAGTATATCAGGACCGTTGAGAACTCAATACACATTGAAGGGCCGCTAGATACTAATATATTTTCTATAAACTTAATCAGGGTGTTATACATGTTTAACTTAAGTAAAATCAAAACGTCTTACAATTTGAAAGGGCAAAGTATAAAAGCAATCTTGAAAGGATCATGATTTTTAGGAAAAATTTGAAGACTGCCATTATAATTTTGCTAAATTGAAGATATGACATCCTGGCCCACATGTCATTGACTATTTTTTTAACATTTGCAAATGATAGAAATGTAAATGAATATGACAAACAAACGAACGCGCGCAGGTGGAGAACAATGTTCCCCCAACTACTTGCTTGAACGCTAGATTAAATTAGATTAATTATATATAGTACTTCAAGTAGGATATGAGTACACATATACATGCTGACCCTGAATGCATAGCTTATACTTATTAGCTGAACTAATAATAACATGCATGCGCAAACAACGCAACAACAAACAACTAACAGATGAATAATCGACCGGGAGAAGACAAGTTTGCTGCTGCACATTGGTTGTTGGGCGTGCACAATCGATCACATGGTCCATTGCCTCCGTCATCACAGCGAAATGGAAGTGATCTCTCTCATGTCGATCTCCTCTCCTGAGCCTGCAGGAAGAATGACTATGAACAGAAGAAAGGGACCAATATGATGCAATAAATCCCTCAATTGACATATAGCTTCCTCCACAGAATATAAAAAAATACTCGTATGTAGCTCATTTATTTAGTGACATCATGTAATAATTATATAATGAGCTAGTTCGTATTCTAAAAAATATAATGAGCTAGTTAACTGCAGTCAATAAGTCTCTATTATAGCCTACTATATAGCATTATTTTATTTCGTTTTGGCATGGAATGGTAAAGGGCCTGCTTGTATTTCTAGGGTAGGTTAGTTGTGACCATCATATCTTTGAGCTAGCTGTGCTTATTGGTTGCTGCTGCTGTAGATTAATTGCACTGGCATTCACAAACAAGTAGCTAGAGATCGATCGAGATGCGCCATCAGCCATCATAGAAAGAAAAGCTAAAGCTTCGTTCTATGACACTTTAATTATTCTGGAAATCCGTCCGTAGCATTTTTTTTTCTTCCAAAGCTTTTAGGACTCGTTTTTCATCGTCAAATAGTAAGCAGTAGTAGTAGGTTCCATGTTGCAATCCCAACCAACTCGGAAATGGCCTCCTCAACATCCACACACCTCATATCATATCATCGCTACCGCCTTTAATTTAGGTACAAGGGGACTCACTACTGAGGGAGATTAAACTAGATTAGAGGCATGTGTACCATACAAGTGATCGATGAGGGTTAAATAAAGCTGCGTCCCACCTAATATTCTTCTCTCGGTTGATAGTCTGTCTGACGCCTCTTGTGAAATAATGCTAAAAGATTTACGCATGTAATAAGGTTCTGTTTAGTTCCATACACATGCAGGGTTACTATCTCTTTTAAATCTAAATATGTGTAGACAATAGATTAGATAATTGTTAGCTAGATCTTGGATAGCAAGTATGTTACTATCTAAACTAAATCAGATAATGAAATATTAGGCAGCTAACTATTACCAGATATTGAATCTATAAATCTATAAAGGCCTAAAACAATCATCATCAGTTGCAGCCGCAAGGAAACAACTTGAATATATACTTCATTGATCCTGTGGTGAAAGTATATATTTATGTATATATATTAGCACTGAATCGAGGTACTTGAACTGTCATTGAAAAAAAAATAAACTGGAGGCTGTGAGAATCCAATACATGAATGCATGGTGCTTTTTTTTTACCTCTTGGTCCTGTTTCTGCGACTGCAACTGAAGTTGGTGCTTTTAATTTGGACTGTTGCTCTCGGTGTACGGGTGTTTATGCTTCTCCGTAGTGTGGAATCCTGAAATCGGGACCAGCCAAAGAAGGCAGCAGGGGCAGGGTATCTCGCCCCATATATATTCTCATGTCAGTCAATTCCGATCCAGGCTGCTTTATTTATTACTAATAAAGTTTGAGACAGATAAACATGTTTCTTTCGTTATTAATCATGCTTGGAAAAACATAGGAGGATTGAATGCATCCAAAACAAACACACTACACCGGTCATCCATATATATACATCCATTCATTCACAAATCACACGGGTTTTATGTTAGCAAGGAGTGAATATAAATGAATACCACCATTTCATTTCGTCGCATTGGAGGATTGAAAGCAAAGCATATACATGCCCCTCGTGCCTGCCCAATAAGCTACACTACACTACACTGCAGCACACACCTCATGTAGTAGTAGTACGTTATACGCCAAATACGGGCAAGCAAGCTGTATGCTGAAGCAGCATCGCTATCATCCAATTTCTTTTTCCAGCTATATTTCACTGTCAGTCACTTGAGTGATCGAGTGACGCGGGCGGGAGTAAAAACCACACCTCCTCAAACCTTTCTTCACCTGTAGCCTGCCGTTGGTTGAGAAAGGCAAGTCGCACCGCACTCCACCCCTGCCGGCTCCCTCCCGCCCTCTCCGTCACCAACCACCCCTCTCCCCTCCCCTCCCTTCATTTTCACCTCGCTTCGATCCCCCACCCCAAGCCGGCCGACAGACAGTTCACTTCGCAGCGGGGCACACCGGCCGTATTCATTCCTCCTCTTCCACCACCTCCCTCCTCGCCCGCCCTACGGCTGCAGCCTGCAACACAGCATCTTCCCCTCACCCTCCTCCCGCGTCTCTTCCCTTCCCTCCCTCAAAGACTACTCCTTGGCCGGTAGTCTCACCATTCCAATCCCCCGCCCAGCCGTACGCGCATTCCCTCCTACCTCCGATCTCAGCACGGCCATGATCTTGAGTTCTTGGCATTGATGGCGTTCTGGTAGCGAGAGCCTTCTTTACCCCCACACCCTTACAACAGTAACTGCGCCCCCACCTTACCAATACCTGAGAGGTGAGCTCATCTTCTGTTCTGCCGCGGGCCCTGCTCCACAATCACATCCACACCCCCTTCGCACAATCCTGATCCCGAACACTGTCGCGTGCCGTGATCCACCACCACCACCTTCCGTGCGGCGGCCATGGGCACGGGCACGGGCACAGGCGCGCTAGCGGTGGCGGCGTCAGCGGCGGCGCCAGACCGGGCCAAGCAGCGGCGGCCCGGGGGCGCTCACCTATGGAAGAAAGCACTACTCCACTTCTCCCTCTGCTTCGTCATGGGTTTCTTCACGGGCTTCGCGCCCTCCTCCTCCTCCTCCTGGAAATCCCCCACCACCACCACCATCCCACCGCACCGCCCCGGTGACCGACTCGCGGCGTCCCGCGTCGCCGTCGACGCGCGCGCCACCCTACTCCCGCCTGCCGCCGGCAACGACGCGCTCTCCGCCGCCGCCGGCGGCGGCGGTGGCGCGACGGTGGACGTGGGCGATGATTACGAGGACGGCGAGCGCCGGCGCCTCCTGATCGTGGTAACCACGACGCGGTCGGGCTCCGGAGACCGTCGCCGCCGCCGGGGCGAGTTACTGCGGCTCGCCCACACGCTCCGCCTCGTCCCCCCACCTGTCGTTTGGGTCGTCGTTGAGCCCGCCGCCGACGCGCCTGCCACCGCTGAGGTGCTCCGTGGCACCGGCGTCATGTATAGGCACCTCGCCTTCAAGCCTGAGGAGAATTACAACTTCACCACCGCTGATGCTGAGGCGCATGCGCAGCGGAACGCCGCGCTTGCTCATGTCGAGAAGCATCGGCTTGATGGTGTACTCCACTTCGCTGATGCTGCTGGTGTTTATGATGTCGGCTTCTTCGACCAGATCCGCCAGATCGAGTTAGTACCCCTCCCACCTTCTTCTTCAAATCTCGCCCTCTGGTTCATTCCTTCCTTCCTTCCTTCGATTTCATTCCATGCTTGCTTTTGATTAATCAATGGATTGAATGATGCAATTAGTAGTTAGAATGTGCCAATTTCCAAGCAAGCTTCCTGATTGCTCAAAGATTGGAGCTTTGCCTGTGTTCCCCTTCTTCAATTTGACATCTGATCGACCTCCATTTCCAGCACGCATGCTGTTCTTCCAGAATGTATGTTGCTTGTTGAATCTGAATCACAATGCCTAAAATTGCAATTCCATCTCATAAATTTCGGATCTTTCTTTTATGTATGCCCACCGACTAGGACTACGACTAGACTAGGGTTCCTCATAACTAATCACCGCTTCTTAATTGATTTAGGAGTACCGCTAGTTTATTTATTTTATTTACTTGTCTAAATAAATGCTTTAGTAGCTGTATAGTTTGGTACATAAATAATTGAAAGCATAAGCTGTCATTAGTGGTGGAATAAGGGTGGCACAATGCGTGTCTCGCCTGTACTACTTAATTCTCTCATGATGGGGAAAAAACAGAGAGAAAGGGGGCACTCACTGTAGATGCTTAGAGAACTTTAACTATTCTCTCTCCATTTCTCTGATGCGAGGAGTCAATTATTGGATCTAGCTTACTACTTTTCTGAGTCCCTTTCGCTCCAACAAACAATGCTTCTTTTTCAGACTTAATCTTTCGCTTTTCCTCGCCCGCCCTCAACGGACAAATGTGTTCATGCCAACCACTCCAGTTAGTTTAATTAACATTTTAAGCACGTCTCATGAGCAAAGCCATGATTAATTTATGTGTTAGTGGTAGTGCTGCTGTTAGTCACTGACAAATGGGCCTGTAACAGTGTCGGTGGCACCTAACGAAATGGAAAGTAAGTGAAGACATGGCATCCTTGAATTGACTCCCGATCGAGATGTTGTTACTCCTAAAATGAGGAAGCAATATGATGGGGGAAAATAGATACAAAAGATAGCAGGTAGGGAAAAAATAGTAGTAACCGTTATGCCATGGCCACTGGAACTGGTTGAAGGAAAATGGAGAAGGTCCTAGTCCTGTCCACACCGTCAACTGCTCCCTCCAACCCCATGAATGTCCATCTGTTATACACCACTGGAAAGTTGCCCACATATTTGGTGCAGTTTTCCTATACTGGTGCACACAGCTGACCTGTGATTTAGATCTGCTGTAGCCCATAAGAAACTTAGATTTTTCTCATGAGGAGTTTGAAAAATCTTGCAAAAATGAGATTTCACATTTTCATTTTACCAACATTTGATGTTGATTATTGGGTTTCTTACTTGCATGATCATGAATTGCTATCAGAGTATGAAATCCAATATTTTCACTTGAGTATGAAACTAGTAGCATCTGAAGCTTGTTGTTTAGCTCTCTCTCTCTCTCTCTCTCTCTCTCTCTCTCTCTCTCTCTCTCTCTCTGTGTGTTTCACTCTCTGCATTTGGTCCTAACATGTGATCAGCCCTTTTAACCTTTGCTTATCCATCTGAAACAATGTTCGAAGATGCTGTTAAAAGATTATATTCTTATGGATATAAAGAAATCTACATTTTTAAAAAAAACTACATACATAACACAATCTTACTCGGCATCAATTCTGAAACTTTTTGCCTCTCAACTCGAAAACATCCCTGAAACATTTGACTTATCTTTCGCATTCACTTTCCAATGGTAGCGTTCTAACATTGATGATGCGCATTTGGGTTCATAAAGAGAGGGAATCACACCTTGGTTCAGTACAATGGTACCAGTAGATCACTACTACAGCAGTACTCATGCAGTCATGCCATGTGAGAGCACAGTGGCAATGTTCCCTGGAAGAACAATCTTTTTCGCTGAGGGGTACATGATGGGATAAAAGCAGCCATTTTTTCCTCAAGCAAGGTTTACCTGCATCTTGGCACCAAAACATCTGCACTTGTTTTTCTAGTTTGCCTTTTTTTTTTTGGTATTCCTTTTAGTTTTTACAGTCCTCGTGATGCGTGCACATCTGCAGTTGTGGCCCCTGATGCTTTTTTGTGGGACTCCAGCATAATAATACAACAGAGCTAGGAGCATCCATTATGCCTTGTCGCAAGTATGGCCTATCATCCCTGTCCTAGAACTTACTGAGTTACCATAAAGAAAGAGTGCAGGTGCACAATATAGCGACACTAAGTGAAGTTTACTAAATGACAGGGGTTTGACCATGGTTAATGCCTCTCGTGTCAGGTTGAGATTCAGCATTGGATTATTTTAAGCCTAGGAGGCTGAAATATGGTTACGGTTTACCTTAATGTTTAATAAGCTCGTGTGTTTCCTATGCCTAGTTGTGTTTGACTGTACATTGGGAACAGGTGTGCTTACTAAAGTTTGCATTGCTCGTCAACCATTGCATCATCCCAGAGTTTGTTTGATCTGGAACTGTCAAGGCTATTCAAACTATGGAATTGGTAATTAAACAAAATAAGCATTAGCATGTGCAACCGGAGTGGAGGTTGTAGCTGTACTGTGTCCATGTCCACTTATCAGGAGGCAGGTACATGCAATAACTCAGTCTATCCCTTGTATCAAGTGATTTGGATGAGTGATCAAAAGTATAGTAGGCAGCATGTGGAAGATGTGTCAATGGAGGCAACCCCCCCTCCCCCCTCCTGTAGTATCTTCTTTTGAGTTGAGGAAATCAGATGCCTCTGTTTTTTTTTTACAAATTAAATTTGATTGTCTGATGTCTGCTTAGTGCCGGTGGAGTCTCATCCTAGTCAACATTTGGTGGTACAATGTTTTTATAAATCCATAATTCCGCTGACCCAATCAAGATGAGATAATAGATCACAGGCATAGCTCACTCTTGCACCACACATGTTTTCGTGCATGTTGCATAGTTCTTGTTGAGTTTCATCTCAGATGGGGGCGCCTTTAGATATTCTTTCTAACGTTTTAAATCTGCAGGGCGTTTGGCACATGGCCTGTGGCAACAATGTTGGCAGGCGAGAAGAAAGTGGTAGTGGAGGGTCCACTATGCAGTGCCTCAAAGGTCGTCGGTTGGTTCTCAAGGGACTTTAACGGTGGGGCCACCCGTTCAGTGATGTATAACACGGAAGCTGATTCGAATCCTGCCGGTGCTGCTGGTACACGAGCCCACACGATTGACGTCTCAGGTTTCGCGTTCAACAGTTCTATTTTGTGGGATCCTGAGCGATGGGGACGGCCAACGTCATTACCAGATACTTCACAGGTTAGTCCAGCATGCCTTCTGAATGTTAGCAACCAACCAAGTCTAGCTGAACTAAATTTTGTTTTGTCATTAGACAAAGTACTTAGCCTATGGTATGTGATTGGCTCAATGAAAGGACTGGGTCTTCTATCAGCAATTTTTGGTTGTCCATTTCTTGATCATGTCATCATATGAAAATTGCAAACATCTTTCGATCAGAAAAATTGTAAACATCGTAAAATAAAGGATCTGTTTGGACCCTTGGAGTTGTTGAGTGCATGCCTAGCCTAAATATGAAACGTTAAGCTATTGACATTAGCAATTTTGAAGTGCTTTTTGGGGAAAAAAAAAGAAGGCAGGAGCTTTGCAATTTTGAAGTGTTACCTGAAGGAATAGTTTCATACTTGATGAATTGTTTTTCCTTCTGTTATTTCAAAAATCATAGTCTCCAGTTTCTAATATAACAGTGTATGTGATGTGGACTGGCATTTGTGGTGATTGCCGTGCGTTCTAAGTTCCTGTAAACTCTTTCTTCTCTTGATCAAAACGTGTTAGCACGATCTCAAGAAAAAAAAAAAAGGCAAGTTGTTGGAACAGACTGGATGCTGACTTTGTCAATGGCTTAGGTAAATCATAACCGTCTGAATTCAATTCACGGTTTTTTTTTTGTCTAGATTAATCATAGGACGCCATTAGTCATTTTTTAATTGAATGGAGTATTTATTACCAAGTGTCCAATGCCTTGTACAGATTCTTGTCCTCTCTACATGGACCTTACCTGATACTCCGTATTGTTGGACTGTCCCTGTTACACTTATTATCAACTTAGATTCGTGGATTGATGTGACAACCCTAGCATTACACAAATGCCAAATCCCCCTTCAATGGAACATGGCAGGGAACAGATGGCACCCCTATCACTTTCATGCACTTCTTTATAAAATTTATGGTTCCAAGTTTGTTTATATCACCTGTCAATCTAGTTTTCCATTCCATGAGGTACAGCCACTAATGATACTGAAAGTGGAATGTGCCACTAAACCATGATACTGATTGCTGCTTGATATAAGATAATCAAGCAATATGATACTTTCCCAATCTGACAAGCAATCAGGTACAAACCAGTTTGTTCATGCAAGGAACCTGTAGATACAGGCATACAAACCCGTGTAAATCTTCGTTCTGAACTATGAGCCGATACTGTTAGCAATCAACTTCCATTCTACTTGTCATGTGCAAGCAATAAGCTATCAACAGTTAGTTGATGGAGACTGAGTCCCATATTGATTACCTAGCATTCCTACACCTGCCTGCCAATGTTACTCTTCTATCAGATCACCTGAATTTCTACTCTCAACTAACATGAGAAGTTATTACTGATGTGACTGCAGGACTCCATCAAGTTTGTGCAAGAAGTGGTACTTGAAGACCGAGCTAAGCTGAAGGGGATCCCCTCTGATTGCTCCCAGATCATGGTGTGGCAGTATAGCGTGCCCAGCTCACAATAGAGGGCAGTCAAGAAGATGTACAAGAGCCGTCGCAGCCTCGCAGGAAGGGGAAGAACTGCAGGGATTGGATTGGTTCGGAGTCACTGTAAATGTGGTGGGCGATAACAAAAGGAAAGGAAGAAGGTTCTTTTTTTTCATTCTTCTTTTGGTTCCCTTTTTCTTTCTCTCAGTTTTGGTTTTTCAAGTTTGGGGGGGCATGAATGATGCACTGCCATTGGTGGGAGAAGTTCGACCCCAGGCAGGAAAATATGCGATAGTATTTATTCAGATTCATTTGTGATTCTTTAGCTTGGTCCTGTTGTGTTCGGATGCCCCCTCTTGTGGGTTGCAATAATACCAATATGTGTAGGGAGGAATGAACTTGGTGAAGAAAATGGCAGTGGCATGAGGAATGGAGAAGAAGTTTACTGTGTTGTGGCATGAATTCCAGCAAGAAAGGCAGCAGTTACCATCTGAAGAAGAAAAAATCATGTGCAAAAGGAAAAAGAAAAGAATAAAGACTGAATTTGCTATCAGTCTTCTTGTTATTATCTATAGAAAGTTACAAACAACTGTCTGATATTTCCTTTTGGGACGACAGTGTTTATTTGCTGCCTTTGAGGAGGTTTGTGGTTGTAGAAAGGGAAGAAAAACAGGTACTCTGCGGGTTGTCTGCAGTCACGTCACTGACAGGTGGCCCACTTGTCAGTCTGCGGGGAGCTAAAGTCAGAGGAGCCTAGATGCCTCGTCCGAAAAGGGAAACATGGGATTTCCAACGGTCTGTGCGGAGCTGGGAGAGCAAAACAAGGGCAAACAGCCAAACACAGGCGACCATTTGGGGTAAAAAAAAAATCGCTTGCAAAATCTGTACACATGAATGATGAGATCCAGTGCTGTGACAACGGCGCAGACGGATCCGGTTGTACGAATTCATGCATTCTGAGACTCTGAGAGGACACCAGCGACTGCGTCGGCGTTATCCTCCTGCCTCGTGAGTCGGACTCGCCGTGCAGTTTGTGAGACCACAAGGAAATTAGGGGTGCGGTCCATTTGCAGACCTATGCGGGCCCAAATAAATGGCCTTTTTGAGAGATTCTCTGGGGCCTGTTATAACGACGTTATTTCCCCTCCCACCCCCCAGGCCCAAATTCCATGGCCCAAGCTGGACCGAGAAGCCGAGCACGACGACACTCTAGTCTCCCCCGCGTCATTTGCGCCAAAGAGCATATCTAACACAAATTTAGCCCAATAGTAAGATGCAACCTTTGGTCTGTGTCTAAGAAGAGTGTCTAGCGTAAATATGAGGTTGTGCGTGTAATCATATCCAGTAAAATTGTACTGCAAGGCTTGAAAAAGGGTTGCATAGACAATCAATCATTACATGCTTTACTATTATATTTTTAGAGTGATATAAGCAAGAAACACAGAGTCCGGTCTGGTCTGTTTATGACTAAAATAAGATAAATAGCCAAATATCATGTTTCAATAGCTTATTCTAATCACGCTTTTTTTCATGGTTTTTATTTTGTGGTTTTAAAAAAAAAGAGCTAGCTAGATCGGGCTAGCTTATTTTAACCGTCGGCCATACTATAGTACGACGTTTTTAGTTTCTTTTGAACGAGGAATTATCACGTTATTAGGAATGGATAGGACCCGTTGCCTTGTTGCACAGATAAATAAATATCCGTTGCATGCATGCGATGCGGCTGCACTGCACGCCTCGCTCGTGGTGGACTTTCGACCCATCACCAGATACGTATGATATGATACATCGACGTCGTCGGCGTCGGCGCGGCGTGCATATTCAATTTATTTATTTACGCAGCTACAGTGCCATCGTGAACACACACGAGCCGCAGCGGCAAGCAATTAAATTCATCACCACCATCTCCATCTGTTGTGCAAGATACATATTCTTCATAGATTCCAAACTAGTGGTAAACTTCTTTTAACTTTTCTAAATTTATAGAGAAATACATGAACAGTACTTCCAACTTATTTCAGTTTATTTTAACTTATTCCCTCTTATAAAATATTAGTATTAAATTTTTCAAAATCAGCCGGTTTATATACCAACCGAATAAAGGCAAAACACTGAATTCTCCGTGGAATGTGTTTTAATACTGCATTGTTTAGTTGAATTGTACAGTCGTTGTTAATATGCATGTTTGTTTTGAAAAAATAAACAGCTTAGCTAGAGAGATTTAATTCAACAAAAATTGAAATAAACCATAATTAATTTATAATGGAGAGGAGCGGATAAGTACATGGTGTTATGCCTTACGTCTGTAGTACAAAAGCAGAGAAAAGAGGAAAGGGGTGCAAATAAATAAAAAGGGAGCTGTGTGCGTAGCTATAGCTAGCCTGCTTTTTTGCAAAGGTGAAAACAGACATCCTACCTACACGTACACCTTCGTTCTCAAGAGTCAAGATAAGTAGGCAATGTTATCATTACACCGCTTGCTAATCTTCTGTAGCAAAAGTTACAATCTTAATTAACTCTTGAGAACACATCACAGACCAAGGCACATATAGGAGTACTTTTTTTTAGATAATAGATAACAAAATCCGACCTCTACATCCAAGGATATACACAACCCATTATTACAAAGTTTTGGAGAAAATAAAAGGAGAAAGTTATAGTCTTATAGATCGACCAGGACGCTAGTTCAAACAATAAAAATATTTTCATCCTTTATTGGATATCTCTAAAGCAATAACTTTCAATTTCTTGCTCATCGTTGAGAGTGCGTCTTTGGCTGTCTCATCACGCTGCAGCTTGGCCCAAGAGCGTAACCAGTACGCTCCTCTGAAAATTACCTGCATAATAGAGTTAGATTTCATTTGATTAAAAACAACATCATTACGACATCTTCAGATAGCCCAAAACATGGCAGCCACTCCCACCCAAATCAAATTTCTAATCCTTTTATTTTGATTAGTCAGCCAAACACCAAATATGTGGCTGATTGATCTTGGTTGGGTCAAACTAGTAGAAAAAAAGATAATCCTCCAAATCATTTTGGTAAGGGGACAGTCAAGAAACAAATGTTGGATAGTTTCATTCTCATTACAGTAGATGCACTTTTGATTCCCCTTTCAATTTTTTTTAGCAAAGTTGTCTTTGGTTAAGACGAAATCCTTTTGCAAGAATCAAAGAAATATTTTTATTTTTAGAGGAATTTTTATCTTCCAGATCTTTCTATGACGAAAAGGTGTTCGAATATCTATAAGATAGAGATACATAGAGCGGACAGAGAACAAACCAGATTTGGTTAGACTCCATCTGAAGAAATCCGAACCTTGCACCAATTCAACATTTGAGATCCATGCTACTAAACTAAGACATTCCGTAAGTTTATTATCCACCAAAGCCCTTCTAAAAGAAATATTTAGAGGGCTAGTAGTCATCACTTTTGAGACTGTTGCATGAGGATCCCGCACTATATTATATAGAGATGGATATTTAATTTTCAGAGGCTTATCTCCTACCCATGTATCGTCCCAAAACCTAGTATTGGTTCCATCTTTAATATCGAAAGAACCATTACCCAGTACCTCATCTTTGATATGCATGGGGCCTCTCCAAAAATGAGTGTCATTGGGTTTGGCAGTCACCTGAGTTAGCCTCTTGGAGGCTAGGTATTTATTCCGTAAAAGAGATTGCCATATGTCTTCTGTGTTTAGAAGATTGACTAGCCATTTGGCGAGAAGATATTTATTTTGTAATTGTAAATTTAGGATACCTAATCCTCCTTGGTCCTTGGGACGACATGTAACACCCTAAAATTTGAATAGTAAATTAGATTTGAATTTGAGTTTAATTTGATTTAGTTTCAAATCATTTTGTGAAGCATAGAATCAAATATATAAAACTAAAATTAATCATCATGTTAGGGTTCAACAGGTGTGATGCATCTCATGCCTCTGCATTTTCTTTGCTTTGTTTGAAGTTGCAAAACTTTGAAAAGAATTTCAAAATCACTTTGAAAATCAAATTGGAAAAGTGTTTGAAAAAGAAAATTAAAAGAAAAAAAAACCTTACCTCTCACCTTTCTGGCCCGAGAGCCCAACTCGGCCTGCCTCCTTCCCCCTTTCTCTTTCTCTTCACCGCAGCCCTCTTCCCTCTCCATCTCACTGACACGGTCGCCCCACCTGTCGGCGCCGTCTCCTCTCTCTCTGTTTCACTGACGAAACGGTCCCGCTTGTCATCTTCTCCCCTCTCCTCCTCGTGTCCGACCCGGACACTATCCGCGCCGCACCGCGACGCGACGGCCGCAACCGCCGACGCGGTTTCCCCGCGTCCGTACCCACACCGGACTCTCCCCTCGGTCCTATATATAGCGCCGCCCCGCGCCGCCTGCCCCCTCTCTCTCTCTCTCTTTCCTCTGGATCTAATCTGATCCGTCCGCTTCTAATCTGACGGCTCAGAATCCCCCGTACCCCTTCGCTGGCCTTTTTGCTAAAGAGCCCTCGGGCTTTTCCCCCCTCAACCCGCAGTCCAGAAGGCAGTTTCCAGCAATGCGTTTTCCCCTCGGGAAAACGTATTCCTTTTTAAGTCTGAGTTAATTCGAAAATAAAATTAAAACCCTAATTTCAGTTTTGTCTCTAAACTTCAAATATCTATATTTTCTTCGTTTTAAATCCAAATCGACCCGTTCAAGTTTAGATCCGTATTTTTATGCTCTATCCAGTAGTATAGATTTCATCTATGTTAATTACTTTTGAAAGTCAAAGAAAATTACTTTGCTTTTGCTAAACCTAGCTCCTTTCAAAATCTCGTTTAATCTATAACTTCTTTGGTTTAGATCCGATTAGCGTGATTCTCGTGTCTTTGTGATCGTAGTAAAGTATAGATCTGT
This sequence comes from Microstegium vimineum, assembly GCA_022036555.1. Taxonomy (NCBI): domain Eukaryota; kingdom Viridiplantae; phylum Streptophyta; class Magnoliopsida; order Poales; family Poaceae; genus Microstegium; species Microstegium vimineum. Next base: position 50,951,604 of record CM039127.1, on the reverse strand, counting down.
TTTATAACCTTTTCAAAGTCTCTTTATTGTTTATGGTGTAATGTTCTGATCATGTCTTTATTGCTTCGTGTATGATTGTTCGGATGATTGCGTGGTGATGTTGATCGAGTACAGCCGGTGAGATCTTCGTTGACCAAGAGTTCTTTGCAGCAGACCAGGATCACCAAGAGCTTTGGGATCGAGGCAAGTTTAACATGGGATCATCCTTGTTACCTATTCACCATAATTCAATCTAGTCATGATTGCATGTGTCTAATTTGATTCCTATTAGATCTATACCATAGCTTTGTTATCCTTTACCTTGTCACCATGGGTTTATATGCATATGGGTAGCTTTGCTATGCTTTACAATAATGGATCTTGAGATGAATCCTGATTAATGATATATGCAACAATGAGATAAAACTGGCTTTTGTAGCAACATGGAATAGGACCCCACTGTAGGGCAAAAGCTGGGATTTCTAATACAACCACGAGTGCTATATGGCTCTGGCTTTAGTTGAGTATAAAGTTTGGACTAGCATGCTTGTGGTTCGTGAAAGGCATCTTTGCCGAGCTGGTTATGGGGTATAGCTTGTGTGGGGACCGCTACGGGTGGTACCATCGGGGTGTCCCATATTCCCCTTTGCATTGGGTCCGTAGGGTTCAGCTACATGTTAGAAAGAGCTTTTGAAAGACTTCATAGTGTTCCCTACCCACTCACCTCGGCAGTGTTATGGGACTAGCTATCCCGGGCATCAGGGTAACATGGCTTGTGGGTAAAGTGTATAACCTCTGCAGAGTGTAAATCTATCATGATAGCCGTGCTCACGGTTACGAGCGGCCTGGAAAACTCACAGTGTAGGTGATCATGTTGTTTAATTATTAAGATGGGTTATTCTGCTCTTATCATGTGGTTATCAACTGGGTTATGCATAATTAAAGCTAAGTGTTGGTAAAACTTGACCAAGTTAAAAGCAACCGCAGTACAGACAGTGCCAACCTTTTGAGCTTCATAACCCTATGTTACTCTTGCTGAGTACGTAAGTGTTCACTCTTGCTTTCTCAACCCCTTCAGATGGCTATGAAGACTACCGTGAGGAGTACTAGGCTAGTGGTCAACCAGTCGGCGTTCCCTGTGAAGTGGAGCTTCGTCGCGAGAGTTATCTTTATATTCCGTTGTTATGTTATTTAAATATTATTCGTTATGTAATAAGCACTCAGTGATGGTACTATTTAAAGATTTGTCGGCTTATGTGTGTGATTGATCTCTGGGCACACATGAGTTATTCATATTCAATTTTATCCTTAAAATTGGGTGTGACACGGCAAAGGATGTCCCATTTGGCAAGGCGATGTTTATGTTTATCTAAGGAGCCTTGCCAGAAGAACCTTGACCGATAATGATCTAGGTTTTTAATGACCCCCTTAGGGATCTCAAAGAAAGACATCATAAACATAGGTAGGCTGCTTAAGACTGAATTAAGCAGAACTAGTCTACCCCCATATGACAGGTATTTTGCTTTCCAACAAGAGAGTTTCTGTTTGAAACGATCTTCCACCTTCCTCCATTCCGAGTTTAGTAGTTGTCTATGGTGCATTGGGATCCCTAGATATCTGAATGGGTATTCCCCTGCGTTACATCCAAAGAGACTAGTATAGAAGGATTCCATCTCTCTAGCTGCTCCATAGGAAAAGACTTCGCTCTTGTGGAAATTGATCTTCAGCCCAGATAGCTATTCAAAAGCGCAAAGCAGTCGTTTTAGATTATGTGCCTGTTCTAGGTCGTGATCAATAAAGATAATGGTGTCATCTGCATATTGTAATATGGATAGACCATCATCTATAAGGTGGGGGAGAACATCTCTTATCTACTCATTTGCTTTTGCTCTGTTAATAAGAAGAGCTAGCATATCTGCAACGATGTTGAATAACATTGGTGACATTAGATCTCCTTGTCTGAGTCCACGTTTGGTTTGGAAGTAAGGCCCTACGTCATCATTGACTTTGATTCCCACACTTCCTCCGGTAACCAAAGATTCAACCCACTGGCACCATTTAGGGGAGAAACCTTTCATTCGTAGTGTTTGCTGAAGAAAAGACCATTTCACTTTGTCGTATGCCTTTTCAAAGTCAATTTTGAAAATGACACTGTCTCTTTTCTTGGTGTGAAGTTCATGGATGGTTTCGTGTAAGATAACGACTCCTTCCATTATATTCCTGCCCGGTATGAATGTAGTCTGTGTTGGTCTCACCACAGTTTTAGCTACCAGATTAAGCCTATTTGTGGCCACTTTAGTGAATATTTTAAAACTCACATTAAGAACACAAATTGGTCTATATTGCTGAATTTTTATGGCATTATCCACTTTTAGGATTAAGGTGATAATACCAAAACTGAGGTTGTAAATATCCAAAGTCCCCCTATGTAGCTCAGCGAATAGCTGTCGAAGATCCTCCTTGATAACTCCCCAGAACACCTGATAGAATTCCGCAGGAAAACCATCCGGCCCCGGAGCCTTATTATGCTCCATTTGGAAGACAACCTCTTTCACTTCAGATTCAGTGAACGGACTGATGAGAATCTCGTTTTCCTCTGTAGAAACCTGTTGGATATCCAAGTTTTGGTCTTCCCTAAGGGAGATATCAGAATTTGTCGGTTGACCAAAGAGGTATTTATAATAAATCGTAATGTGACTTTTGAGATGATCATCACCAATCACAACCCCTTGATCATTTTCAAGTTTATAGATATGTTGCTTGCGATGTCTCCCATTGGCCACTAGATGAAAGAACCGAGTGTTAGCATCCCCTTCCAAAAGGGTTTTTCACTTTGGCTCTCTCATACCACTTTAGTTCCTCCTCTCTCAGAAGGTTAACTAAACATTCTTTTAGATAATGCTTCAGATTAATCTCTTGATCTGTTAAGGAAGAAATATCAGCTTTCTTATCAAGATTCTCTAAAAGAGATAGCAGGGTCTTTTTTATTTTCGATATGACCCTGCAGTGTGTTGAGCCCATCCCTAAGATATTGTTGGAGTCTTCTAATCTTGAACTGCCAACGTTCAAGAGGGGTTGACCCAGAGCATGGCGATTGCCAAATGTTTACAACCAGATCATAAAAACCATCTCGTATCAACCATCCTCTCTCAAATTTGAAAGGACGATTATGGCTATTATGGGTTGAAACACCAGTGTTGAGCACAAGGGGAGTGTGATCTGAGATATTCTTGTCCCTAGATTGTACAGTTGTCAATGGGAACATGATTTCCCATGTTGCCAATACCAAACATACTATGAAGAGATCGATCTCCAACCATGGTCTTGTTTGGATCTAGGGGTTAGAGCTAGTTTAAACTTAACTAGCAAAAAAAGTATCGAAACATAAAGGCTAGATTGAGTTAGTTGCAACTATTCCATCTAATAAAACAATCCCCGCCAAAAGGTAATTATCTGGGCTAGTTTTGGTGGGTCCACTGAAAATTCTTTTTTTTGGCTAGTTTTGATGGGTCCACTAGCATCTCCACCAAAAAAGTACATTTATTGTCATTCTAGCTCTTGCATCAAATATGTCTTTGGCTAGAGCTAGTTTTGAGCTAGAAACCAATTCTAACCTCTAGCCGAGCTAGAGTATCTAAACAAGGCTCATGTATCAATGTTTGAGGAAACTCTGTTCGTTTGGCTTATCAGTCGGCTTATCAGTCAGCGAAACAGTGTTTTTCTCTCATAATAAAATAGCCAAAAACAGTATCAGCTGACTTATCAGCCACCGAAATGATCAGGTGAATAGACCTATACCAAAAGATATTTTATAGGGAACCACTCATCGTTTCTACAGAGTAATTCTTATGTTGTCTATTGGAAACAAAAAAGAACTACTTATCTTAACTTCTTTCAGACACAAAAACACTTTCTTCATAAAATCTTATTCTAGAGATCCATTTTCAACTACAAAATCAATTGGCCTATATAGAAATTCAAAAGCTGAGGAAGCTTTACTGCTTTCCCTTTAGTTAACTTTGGGAGCCACACTTTGTGGGGTCTAGCTACAATGCTCGATCGGAATGAGGAAAAATAAACATGGTACTCCACACTCCACTGTGCATATGCGACTGTGAAAACAATCTCTGCAGAGCAAACAGATTAAAGAAGAACTCGCGTGTTAGACTGTCGCTTTGAAGCTCGTGACATATTCATTATTTAAACAGCTGACGGGGAACACTGTGAGTGAGACTCTCAATTCTGTGCATTATCGTCTAGTGCTCCTATATAATATAATACGCGTCGATCATTAGTGTTTGTTTGACCATGTTTGCTACCGCTTGACCTCTAGTTTCGTGTCAGGTTATTCTAAACATTGGTGTTAGTCCTTGTACTCTGCTAACACATGAAACAACATGACAAAGCATCAGGTTGCTATCCCTGTCCACATGCATGCGGTGATCTACCATGCATAGTCTTGTGGCCTTGGTGCCTGTTTATACTACTAGTAAAAAGATTTAAAACTACTGTAAGCATCATGCTGGCAAAAAGACACAATTTCAACGTCTTGTGGCTTGGATTTATGTGTAGTGTAATACTCCAGAGGCTCAGTTAACAGGCAGAAAGCAGAGTTTTTATTTTCTGATGAAGACTCAGCAGTAAAGAGTGGACTACTGTCAATTATTTATGTGAAAAAATGACACTTAATTGACGAGTTTTTGTAGGGAAAGAGATGGAGTTGGTGTAGTGCATGAATCAGTTTTTAATTAATAGAGTGTGCCAGCGCAAACACGCATACATCTGGGCCGGAGCCAGGCAACTAACATAAACACGGCAGAGAAATATATGGAGAAGCTGCAGGTCCTGCTGAGTTGGCATATCATTGAGCACCAACAACCAAATGATACCTTGCCACTTGGGCACATATATACATACTCCATCATTGGATAAACTCAATCATTACCATTTTGTTCTCTTTTATTTGCTGGTACATAGTATCTTCATTTTACATGCAGATACTGCAGATTATATACATGCATAGGATAAACACTCAATCATTACCATTTTGATCTCTTTTATTTGGTACTACACACAGTATCTTCATTTTACTTGCAGATACTGCAGATACATAGGTAATGACAGAACTTGACAGATAGCATACTGCAGAACAGTGGTTGCTGTCCTGCACCGTCGTACCCAATTTATTTGCATGTATGGTACAGCAAGTAAGCTTAAAGGCCAGGAAATTAATTTACATGCTATAGTATGATGGAGTATACAGTGCATGCATCCGTGGCATGTACCCTACGGCAGTGTTTATGTGATGCGGATTTCACAGCTTTACTCAGTTCGTTACACATGCTCAACTGGCACGAGCACTGTCAAAACTAACCAGTAGTCATTACCTAGCTGAAATTTGGCAAAATTCTGCCTTATTTGGTGCCAAATCAGCGCTATAGTTCATTTCCCGATTTTCCTCCTTACGACACGAGTAGTTGGTTTTGGTCGGCAGAATCAGAGATGTTTGGTGGGACTCTTCGATTTCGTCGCCGTACCACGAGATAAACGGATCCAAATTAAATAGGATCAAAGTGGATAATGGAAATACATTCAAAAAAATATTTCAGATGTTTTAAAAAATCTAAACTTTGACATACTTATATAGTTATATATACTCACATGCAAAAGTTGAGATACAAACTTACTTTTTAAAATTCATTCGGAAATGACAAATTTCAGGTGTACGTACTCTAGAAGACAATCTCTACATCCAAAATTTGCCATTTTATGACTAATTTTTTTCTGGTTTGAATTTGCAGCTCAACTTTTGCACATGAGTATATATTTGTACACACTATGAATATATCAAATTTTGATTTTTTTTTGAAAGACCAAAATATGTTTTTGCACATGAGTATATTTTTTTTTCCAAATTGAGCTCGATCTGCATTTCCTGTTCGTTTAGCACGCGTGACTCTGGTGAAGGGAAAATTCCAACTACCGCTGACCACACCGTGCCATACTTCCAACGGCCATATGCAGGCGCGCAGGTCCATCGAATGCCCAGCCAGATCCTGCAACTGCATGTTGCATCATTCCATGCTTCAGACCGAAGGATGGAGATTCAGTCGTGTCAGGTGTCATCTTCAGTTCTTCAGTGTCACGTCTAGCTGGTTCTGTCACAGTGTGCAAAGCTTTTACTCGCTGCGTCTAAAATATATATATAATTTTAGATTTAAGACTAGTCAAATTTTCTCAAATTTAACCTATTTTATAGGAAAACTATCAATATTTATGTCTCTAAAGAGGTTTATATATAAATATAGAGGCAGCCAAAGTTAAAATTGTTTGATTCAACAAAAAATAAGAATTATATTTTTTTTAGGACAAAGGAAGTAGTAGGTAGAATTATTAGTCCTCCAAAAAATAATTCTAGACTAGTGCCAATTCTCACAGTTTGTTTGAAACCTAGGAAATTTTTCCATTCCGGTGTTACTCTTGTGAAATTGAATTGATTTCTATAAAATTCATACATCATTTCTTTGAAATTCATATATTCCAAACAAGCTCTCAAAATTGTGGGAACGCGGGAATTTTTTTCTTTTTCGGTGTCAAATTGAACCGATTCTTGTGAAATTCCCGCGTTTCAAACAAGTCCTTGAAATCCGATAATATTAAAATACACTGATATTTATTGTATTATTAAATAAGTATCATTAAATCAGTCATGAGATTGTATTTTAAAGTACATATAATTAGAGTCATTGATTTTTTAAGCTTAGTCAACTCTAAGATAGTTTAACTTTGACCAGATCTATATACATTATTTAGGGTCTGTTTAGGACAGCTCCATAAACTCTGTTCTGTAAACTCCACTGTGGAGCAGCTCCACACAAAATTGGAGTTTGTGAAGTACCTCTTGAGGTACTCTCATAATTCTATCTTTTTTTTCTAGAGCAATGTACGTAGAGCTAAAATCGTTTGGCTAAAAAACGTAGAGCAGAGCAGTTCCAAATAACCCCTTAGGGATGGATGAAGTACAAAGTTTTTATTTTTAAACAGGTACCGGTGGGAACACAAGGCGAGACCCAAGGATATGACTATGGACTTGATTGGTTTCCCAATCCTGGCTTGTGTCATTGGTCGAGCTGGAGCAGCCTCACATTAGCTGGACTCTATCCCGCGAGTCCGATTTGATTGCCATTTTTTTCATCATGCAAATAAGACTGAGATAGTAGAAATGTAGTGATTCAAACAAAACACAGCTTCTTGCACCACATCATCAACCCAGGTTGAGGCGTTGAGCAACCAAATACACAGATTATACATAAAAAAATAATGCATCCGTCTTGACATTTGTCTAGATGCATTTAAAATTTTAAAATTTTACAAGATTTTTTGTCACATCAAATCTTTAGACACATATATAAAGTATTAAATATAAATAAAAAAATTTAATTATATATTTTATCTGTAACTTGCGAGATGAATCTTTTGAGTTTAGTCACTCTATTAATAATTTTTAAATACAAACGAAACTATTATTACACTGTCATTTTTCTAAAAGTTTAACAAAGCCGTGATACAATCAGGATCTTTAATGGTGACCAGTGGAGATTCCAATACCATCATCCCCTTCCCCTCCCTCCCTCCCTCCCCCACCTGCTGTCTCCAAGCTGTCCAAACAAAGTCCCCAGCTTTTCCCTTCCCCCACCTAAAAACTCCCCACCACCACATCACCGCGCGAGAGAGAGGAGGAGCCGAGCCGCCCGAGGAGGCGGAGGAGCAGAGCAGCGGCGCATCGCAACACTCACCAAGGTAAGGTACACACGCTTCCTTCCAGCTCGCTCTCGCTCTCCCTCGCCAGCCGCCACTGCTCCGAACATCCAGAGCTCCTGCACTGCACGCACGCACCCCTGTCAGCTCAGCTCCAGCCAAAAATCGTTGGCCTCGGCTGTCTAGCGCCCCCCTGCTTGGCTGCTCCTGCCATCCCTTCCTCCCCTCCTCCTTCCACCTCCCGCGGCCTCCCACGCGACATGATTGCATTGCGGGCTGCCCTGCCGCGGAACTCACCTGTTCTCCTCCCACTCCAACGCCGCTGACGACGCCTTCCTGTTCCTCTCGCCCGCCTCTGCCTGCGCACAACCGAAACAGCCAGCCGCCCTGCCTGCCCTTTGCTTCCGCTACAAGATCTCTTGGGCGTTTCTTCTTCAGATAATAAAGTCGCATCTCCCTCTCTCTCTCT
>CM039127.1:50703549-50943298 GCA_022036555.1 Microstegium vimineum | reverse complement strand
CAATGTTTGGAATACATTACTTGCTAATAGTCCATAATGAATATTAGCTAGCCAACTATTACCTGATTTAGGCCAACTGGCAAAATTGTTGATAGGTGGCTATTAACTAACAATTAGCTGGACCGCCTGGATCTATTTGGATTTAAAGGAACTAACTATTAGCAGCTAGCTATTAGTTTTGTGGATCCAAACAAGATATAAGTATTATTATATTATTTATGAAATATATTCCCACAACAAGTCTATTTGGTGACATAAATGTTGATTTTATTTTCTGAATAGGTTAAACTTGAAAAGGTTTGACTATTCTTAAACATACACTTGAATTCTTTTTAGAAAGGATGAACTACATATCTTCAAAATGATTATGACAATACACTCGAGCCATTTTGTGATGCTAACTCTTCTGTGTGAACTAGTTATAATCGTTTTTTTTTTGCGAAACAATGGGAATGCAACGCACATATGTGAACTCGAGAAAATGTACAGCCGTGCAAGATGTGAAATTGACTTCCGAGTGTAATTCCGGTTTCTTCCCAATTTCAATTAGACAAACAGTTGACAACTGGTCTGGACTGCAAGGGTAACTATATCCTGCCAACATCAAGAATGACGCATGAAAAGAAAGCAACGAGAATTGGTGTACAGTGATGAATTTGATTCGTTGAATCTTCGTTGTGATCCTTGCTCTTTTAACACAATGATGATCCATGGATGCAAAATCATTTTTCTTAAAAATGTTCGGGAAAAAATAGAAAAAAATAGTTTGATTTTTTTTTGCAAAACGGGAAGAGAACTCCATTACGAGACTGGAAGAGGCCTGCCTAGTCCATCTCTTGTTGGGTACCCAAAAGCCGTGGTTCGTAAAATGTCAGCCCGGCCCAGCTTAGACCGGTGTGGTCCACGGTGACGGCACGAGTGATGCACTGATGCACAGCGGGTGTGTGTGTGGGGCCCGCCGCGGTGGCCGTAGAGAGAGTGAAGTGAAGGCGGGCGGGCAGAGCACGGCACGACGACCAACCAACCAACCCCTCACGCCGCCGGCTCGGGGTGGGTCGCGGACTTGTACGGCCCCTCAAAAAACCGGATTTGATAGCGGCCGATACGTCCGCCGCGGCGGCTGAATAGGAGAGAGAAACCGCCCCCTCTCCCCTCCTCTCTCTCTCTCTTTCTCTCTCCTCACCTTCTCGACGAACCCGTCCCACAAGCACGCGCGACGCGACGCGACGCGAGCCAAGGAAGCCAAGGCAGACAGACGACAGCGAGGTGAAGAAGAGAGAGAGAGAGAGGGGGAGGGGAAAACCCCGCCCCGGTTCGTCGAGGCAACCGTCGTCCGTCGACCGCAAACGGCGGAGGCCACAGAGACGCCACGCGAGGGAGCCCGACGCAGCTGTAGCAGCAGCGCCCGCGCGCGGCCGCCGACGTCCCCAATTCGGCGCTCCGATCGCCGGATCTCCTCGCCGGCGCCGGGGGCCCCCGATCGCCCCCTCCCCATGCCCGTGCCCCTCTGGGGGGTTTCCTCGCGCGGGCGCCGGCCATGTCGGACCTCGCTTCCACCTGCAAGGTATACGTCCGTCCGCCCGCCCCCAATTCGCCACCCGATCTCCGCCGATTCCCCTTGAATTTCCCGGCGGCGGATTCAGCTGGGCCCGTCGGATTCCCGCCTCTGCCACCGCCGCCGCCCCGCGGTTAATTCCGCGCCGAGGTTTAGATGCATGGACTGGCTCAGAGCTCGGTCCCCTAGCTTTTTTTTTTTTCTAGCGCTTGCTGGCACCAGTGCCTCCTTGGCTGGCGGTTAGGCTTCTTAGTCTGGGCATGCTGCTGCCCGATGTAGTCCTGCCAGCTCCGAGCTTTGGATAGAGCTGTTTGTGTTGTTTGGCAGGTGTTGTATGCTGTCTTAGCCGCTGAATCAACCCCTCGTGTGTTGCTCTGCGCTGATTGATAGGCTAATGTTGGATCCTTCCGTTGCGTGACACCGCACTCACTTAAGCTGCTCCTTAGCTCGCGCGTGGCTAGCCGACAAAGTTCGCTCTTAATAAATCGTTCTAGAGTCGGTACCTCTGTTTTTTCCCCGGTCCATGGATCAAACATGGCAAGTGTGGCGGTGTACTTCACGTGCGCAGCAGCATGTAACGGTCGCTCTTGAAGATTTCACACGTTGATTCTTTCCTTGTTTGTCACAGGATAAACTTGCGTATTTTAGAATAAAGGAGCTCAAGGATATCTTAAATCAGCTGGGGTTACCGAAGCAAGGAAAGAAGCAGGTCAGCAAATGTTTTGCTCTCTTATTTCAGCTTTCGAGCACTTTGTTTCTACTCCCGGATGTGTAGGATTACTACTGAATGGAGGCATGGCATACGAGCCTCCAGGGCGAACTAGCCATCTGTCGGTACATCATTGTTGGGTCTGTCTGCTGTAGTGCTGTGCACAACTCGCTTTGGCAGTAACCATGGGTTTGTAGGTCAAGCTTCAATTCAGTATTGCAATTTCAGAAATCAAAACCATCTTCTTCTTTTTTCTCTCTCCTTGAACACATTCAGACTCTCATCTTCACTGTACTTGAACCAGCTTTGTGCTTGATAGTATCTGATCAATTTTCGTAATCGTTGACCACAGGACCTTGTTGACAGGGTATTGGCAATATTATCAGATGAGCAAGGTATGTTGGTCTTTTTCTTCCAATTTGCTCCCCCTTATATTGTTGCCTTTAACTGCTGCGTTTTCGATGGTTCAATATTGGTTAGCATTACGTTGTGCTCAAGGCAGTAGGCTTGCTATGCAAATCTGTGCCATTGTAGTTAAATATGGGTCATTTCTTTATTTTTCCTTGAGCTGATGTCCTGATGATATGGTCAAGAAAAAATCTCTTCCGTTTAAGAGAATCAGCTAGTTCACATTTTCTTTTTTCTGAATTACTAAGTTTGTTCTTTCCATGAAATCTGGCTCTTAATCTCTATTTGCTTATTGCAGGTCAACGCCATCATGGATGGGGAAGGAGAAATGCTTTAACAAGGGAGGCGGTGGACAAAAGTTGTTGATGACACATACAGGTTTCATTCCATCTGTTTTCTCAATTTTCAGAACAAGGATACATACCATTGAGTTGACTATGTCAGATGAAGTTGTTGACTTAGTTCCTTTTGGTGCCTCGGTGCTTTCATTAGCAGGAAAATGCAACTATGTCCTCCTGACCTTCCCTCCAGGAGCCACAGTGGATCAGATTTCAATCATTTTAGGCCCAAAGAGGAAGCCAATGACTTCTACCATGTGGAGACTAAGGTCCGCTGCCTTTGCAATAGCACAATGCTAAATGACAATATGATCAAGGTATCTTACCCTTTTATATATGTGCATGCATTTTGTTTTCATTTGAAAGGCACATAGGACGTGAAATTTTTTCTCTTAACTACAACCAGTTTGTTTTGGTGTCATGTGCCTTGTTAATCTTTTATCTTACTTCTTGTTTCCTGCAGTGCGAAGATGGCAAATGCCAGGTGTGGCAGCATATTACCTGTGTACTCATTCCAGATAAGCCCACAGAGGGTGCTGGCCCTGATATTCCACCTCATTTTTATTGTGAATTGTGCCGACTGAACCGGGCAGACCCGTATGTTTTGCTACAATCTGTTTGGATTTCTTTGTTTCACTATATTTTTTTTCAAGAGTGGGCTTTGGGTTTGGGATGTCCTGCTATAGCTAAAATGTTCTGAATGAATTGTGCTATGGGTTTTCCTACCTTGTATGGTTTTACCTTTTTTAGAGTGCTATGGTTTTCCTTCCCTGTATGGTTTACCTTTTTTAGAGTGTGACCTTATCACTCATCCACGGTTTATTAGAACCCCCCTTTTGTTCTACCAATTCCTACACTTGATTGATCAGGTAAACTGGTAATTGATCCCATAACCTTTGGTTTAACAGCCCATGCTACTGGTTGCTTGGTTGTCTGATTGAATGTTTGTTGTTAGTTTGATATGTTTTTATGTCAGTACTTGGTACACATATGGATGCTATTGAACTTGCCATTTTTATTCTAACTGCAGTATGGGCTGAGCCTTTTGAATGTATTTATGTGAACTGTTACATCCATTCTGTGATTTTTTAAGCTGGATACTTGTATGATCACTCCGTAGGTTAAGCGACACTCTTTGTTGTCTTTGTCTGACTAAATAGTGTGCCTTAAGGCCTAAGCTCTTTCTGCTCTTTGCTTGCCTAGAACATGCCGATGGTTTATTTTCTTTTGCAACAAATATAACATGTAAAAATAGCCTACTTATTGAAGACTAAAATGCTTGATGTTTCTAGTTTTCTATGCAATTAAAGTCATTATGTCTTTTGGTTAGATCCTCGATTGTATTATGAACAAAAGCCGCTGATGAGACATGTAAATCTGTGTAGGCGCTCTGAAGTTGGCATTGCACTTGAACAGCTCTACTTAGAATTTCTTATTGTATGCAATTCTTGTTCTCATTTTTAAATTCCACCCTTCGATTTTCAGGTTTTGGGTGACTACAGGAAATCCATTACTACCTGTGAAATTTATGTCATCTGGTGTTGGAAATGATGGGTGGGTATATAATGGAACTTCTTGTGGTGGCCATATTTTATCTTATAAATAATCATTCCCTTACCTAATGTGCATTTCTATAATTGTTTTTTTGGGAGGGGGTTGCATTGTCAATACAAGTACATTACACATGTCATATTTAATGTTAATTTTAGATTCGAGGGAAAATTGACGCTCTATTGTTGTCAGAAATTATCATTTTAGCCGTATGGATATCTATATTATGCCATTGATGCTGTTCTATGCATAAGTATATCCTTGTTACCCAATCAACAAACACTAATATCTTCAACAACAGTCATATATACTTCAGTTCAGGATCTTTGGTTAGTAATTAAACTCTGCTGTTAGATTTGACATAATAATCCTCGCAGTCTTGTTGATTGCTAATACAAGCTTTTGCTCATTGATATGAATGTATAACACTAGTAGTCTAGTACTCATTTGCATGACTGCCGTACAATGTTCATTGGTCTGTTCTTAATCATTAAGATGCATTATCAGTCTGACACAGCATCCAACGTATGATATATGTGGCCATTTCTTCTATGATATAGTTGTGCTTTTGGCCCATATATGCTACATAATAGCATGTCATTTGAGTATACTAACTATTCTACTATTTTAGTTTTTATACTATCGGCATTGATGTTTCTGTGTTGCTGATGCATAAATGTGTCCTTGCGAAACCTTCATATCTCTAGAATAAGTGTACCTCAAACTGTGGAGAAGAACTTCCAACTTTCCCGAGCAGATAGAGAAACAGTCCAGAGACCAGAATATGATCTCCAGGTTTGCTCAATTCCACAACCTAAGTTTTATTTGCCTCGATCTGGATAAAAAATCTTGCACACTTTATTAATGTCATGATGCTTCTATGCCATAAATCTTAGCTGTGGATGACGATGATTATGTTCTTTCTTTAACATAGTGTTCACGCATAGTGCATTGGTGATTATGCTATGCCATAAATAAACCTTAAGGCACTGAGGAAGAAAACATCGGTGTATGTGAGATTAGGTCACTCGGAGTGTCTGAACTTTGTCATTGAATCAACCTCTTTAACATAGTGTTCATGCATAGTATGCTGATGGAAAAAGGCTATGTATGATTATTACCTTTCTCTAACATCAAATATCTTTGATTTCTCATGTCTACCCCAATTATGAGTTATCTACTTAAATCATTGGCAAATTGTGTGTGCAATATAGACTTGAGTATTGCACATTGAGAGCTTGTGTCAAAAGGTCTTGATTTGATGTATTAAGATTTCTCAGTCCTATCCAACAAAGAAAAAGCGGTTGTATACGCTCACTGGTTCTGTTGCTCAGTCCTGTTAACTACCGATTGTGTTGTTGATCTGTGAACAGGTTTGGTGCATTCTTATAAATGACAAAGTCCAGTTCAGGATGCAATGGCCTCAATATGCAGAATTGCAAGTGAATGGTAATGCATAAAATTTTATTGTATAACTTGGATTTATTAAAATGCATTTGGGCTCAAGTCTTGGCTTAGATGTTGTATAGATATATCTGAGCCATATAGGTTTAGTTTACATTTGATATTTTTATGAAATTAAGTGATCGCCAGTGTGATATTTAGTTCTTTTTGTTCAGGTATTCCTGTGCGAGTAATGACCAGGCCCGGTTCTCAGTTACTAGGGATAAATGGACGGGATGATGGACCACTGGTGAGTTTATTCTTACTTTGTCCCGCTGGTGGGATCTAGATGCTTGTCGGACAGACATTTGGTTCTACCTCTTTATTTCATTTGGTGGTGGTGGTGTTTTTTTTTGGGGGGGGGGGGGGGGGGGGGGGGGGGGGGGGGGGGTTGTCTAACAAACATTTCTATTATCTTTTGGGTTCAGCTGTACCTTTTAAATGAACTCCGTTAGAACACTGTATAAGCTTGTTTTTAATCCTTTTTTAAGTGTGAAGTATATGGGTTAGTAACATGAAGTAAGTCTGCTTTAAGCTTGTTTTGAGGTCTTCACTCATGTGCCATGTGGTTTATACTCTCCAGTCACTTGAGGTCTACTCTTATGGCTTATACTCACTCCAGTCGTTTGTACTTTATGCTAAGACAGGGAAACCAAAGTTCGTTTGAGTTTTTTTTTCTGTACATGAGTGGAGTTAGTAGCATTCTTTATCACTATATGGCACTCCTAACAAGATCTGAGCGCTTAGCAATTTAACATTTTTTTTGTACATGTTGGACAGCCCGCTTGAGATTTTTTAAGAGCATATGTTTTGGCATGATACAGGATCCACTTGATTTTCTTCTGCTTTTTCTGAAGCCTATGGGTGTTAAAAATGGCCTTTTACCCCCGTCTTTTTATAAAATGTTGCATCTTGATTCATAGCATAGTCTTGGAAATAATGTTATGTTGAGCCTGGAAACTTGAAATGGGAATGCTATATTAAACTACTGGCTAAGATACTGGAGCGCATGTTCATACTTTGTCGGTGAAGGTGCTTGCTGGTCATCACCTGGTTCAGATGCACACATTTGGGGCAAACCTTTTACAAATATGGTACTGGTTTTTTGTTTCTCACTGCCCCACCACACTAGTTTCCAGCTCTAATCCTGGTTTGTACACGTGTTGCCAGCTCAGATACTGGCTTGTTTACTCAATGTTTATAGTTAGCTAGTGAAGCGCATGGTTCACTTCTACATCGAGTTGGGTTGTGGCATGTTGTTGATGTGAGGCAAGTCCATGATGCAATAGCCATTGTCAGGTTTTGTCAAGAAATTTCTAGTGTTGATATGAAACATGCTATGAGGCAAGATTTAAGTTATACTCTTCTATCTGTACATTCAGAGATAAAAGC
The DNA here is from genome assembly GCA_022036555.1 of Microstegium vimineum. NCBI lineage: Eukaryota > Viridiplantae > Streptophyta > Magnoliopsida > Poales > Poaceae > Microstegium > Microstegium vimineum. Next base: position 50,935,902 of record CM039127.1, on the reverse strand, counting down.
AATTGGGTGCACATTTGTAGCTTGTGGAAACCTAGTTTCAGTTTTGTAGTTGATATGATAATTTGATCCTAATGTTCTCTTACTCTGAAATTATTTTTTCAAGTTCTTTTCATGGGTAAACTTGTCATTCTTTTATGTTTTTGCAGGTAACCACATGCAGTAGAGAAGGGATCAATAAAATTAGCTTATCAAGAGTTGATGCTCGAACCTTTTGCTTTGGAGTTCGAATTGTTAGGAGGAGGACTGTCCCTCAGGTTTTGTTAATTTGGCTTTCTGCATATCATGTAGTTGAAATTACTATAGGATCACATGATTTCCTGTTCTGTAATTGGTGTCTATGTATTGTCAACTTTTAGCTTGTTTCATGTTAAGTATCATCTAGACAGCAATCTTTTGTGTTGACAATTCTTGTTAAAGTTAGAGCTGTTTTTTAAATTTCCTGTTATGTTTCAGAAAATAAGAATTATCCCTGAAAGGAAAAACTACTAATTCTGTTCACATATTTAGTGCATTATTCACCAAGTTATGCTCCATTTACTCTTCTCTTCCACCTTGACACTATTATTGATGTCCAGGTATTAAACTTGATCCCAAAGGAAGGTGAAGGGGAATCTTTTGAGGATGCTCTTGCTCGTGTCCGTCGCTGCCTTGGAGGTGGAGGTGCTACAGACAATGCTGATAGTGATAGCGATCTGGAAGTGGTTACTGAATCTGTTACAGTCAACCTTCGTTGCCCTGTGAGTTTTGTTCTGCATATATATGTTTTTATGACATTATTTTTTTTGGCTTTGTTACTTACACATGTCAGTACCATTTATCTTCTTCATTTTTTTTCTTCTTCATAGGTATAGGTAGTAACAAACCACCTTTACTCTGTCAGGTGGTTCTGTGCCTACCTCCTACCTAGCTGGGTAGTATTAGGAGAGTTGCTAACTGTTATGTATTTACTCAAAAGCAAATATAATCATTATAGTAGGTCTTTAAAGTATATGTTTTCTGGTGGCTATAGCTGTCATGTTGAGCTAAGCTGCTCTGGTGCAATTTTGCAATTGGAATTGTATCTAATGTATTTTTATTTTTCAGAATAGTGGATCTAGAATGAGGATTGCTGGAAGGTTCAAGCCCTGTGCTCACATGGGCTGTTTTGATCTTGAAACTTTTGTGGAATTGAATCAACGCTCACGCAAGGTTAGAATTTGTGCTTGCAGAAGCACATTCAAATATATATGTAAACTAGGCCTGTTTTGAACATCTGTTGTAGTTGGGCTTTGGCCCAGGCCAGGTCAGGCCTAATTTTTGCCTGCGCAATAAGAGTATGGACTGGTTCAATACACTTGATCATGAATACCCAAAATGCCATTTTTTTGTTATTGTTTTTTAGTAGGAAATGCAGTGGATATAGAAAAAAAAAGTTCTGTTAATAATTTTATGGGCATGGTCACGCCATGCCTGAGATGCATGCAAGGTTAGCCAAACTAGGCTACCCTTGGACAGTAGTCCACGGGGCGTATAGGGACCATGGATGAGGGATCATCTTTACCCTATATAAGTGCACTTTTATTCTGCCACACTTGATTTATTTATACCATGTTTTTGATTTTACATGGTTTCATATTTTGTATCCTACCTTCCTGATTGACTGCTCTTACTTTTATGCAGTGGCAATGCCCAATATGTTTAAAGAATTACTCTCTCGAGAACTTGATGATTGATCCTTATTTCAATCGGATTACTTCTTTGGTAGGTTTCTCACATTTTATGCCTTATGCTAGAATCTGTTATGTGAGTTGATTTCTGTTTTCATTTTGGATGTAGTTGCACAATTGCAGTGAAGATGTTAATGAGCTTGATGTTAAACCTGATGGGTCATGGCGTTTGAAGGGTGATGTCGCTACCAGAGATCTATCTCAGTGGCATATGCCTGATGGTACTCTTTGTGACTCAAAAGAAGATACAAACCGTGTCACAAGTGTTGATGAGTTCAAGAGAGAGGGTACTTCTGATGGACATAGAACTTTGAAACTTGGAATTAAAAAAACCCCTAATGGATTATGGCAGGTTAGCAGTAAAACAGATGATAAGAAACCTGTGGTTAGAAATCCCATCCAAAACAACAATGGGGTCTCAACACCAAACATTGTCAGTAGCCCCACTGGGAGTTACAGAGATGGCGATGATGCAAGTGTGAACCAAGAAGGGGGTGGTATTCAATTTGATATAGCATTGAACCAAGAGTTTGACAGTTTTGCACATAACTTTGGTCAGACATACAATACAGAGAATAGACAACAACAGCCACAACATAATGCTGCAGATGTCATTGTTCTTAGTGATTCTGATGAAGAAAATGATCCGATTGTTCGCCCGCCAGCTGTCTACGCAGATGCTCCTACAAATGGTGGCAGTTTTCCTTTCGTCACTGATGCTGCCGGATCTGGATATCCTGAAAGGTACCAGGAGGATGCTGGCGTTGGTACAAGTGGCCTTGGTTTATTGAGCAACAATACTGGTGATTTTGAAATAAATAACTGGCAAATTCATTCTTATCCACAACCAGAGCAAGGGTTCCAGTTTTTTGGGACTGATGCTGATGTTGGCAATCCTTTTGTTGGTCCACATAATTCCTTTAGTATTGCTCCAGAAGACTACCCTCTTGACTGTAATGTTGGTATAGAGGATCCCTCTGCAGCACACGATGTTTCAGTTTGCCGAAACAATAATGATGTGCATGGAAGCTTGGTTGATAACCCATTGGCTTTAGCAGGCGACGATCCATCTTTGCAAATTTTTCTTCCAAGTCAACCTTCTACTGTTCCCCTTCAGGAAGAATTGAGTGAGCGTGCTAATACTCCAAATGGAGTCCACCCTGACGATTGGAGGATATCTCTTACGCTTGCGGCCGGTGGAGGGGGTAATGAAGAGTCTACAAGTGTTGATGGTCTAAGATCACAACCAAAAGTTCCATCGAAAGAGGCAGGAGTCGAACCTTTACTTGATGCTGGTTTGTCTCCCTTTTATGAATTCAATTCTTCTCTTTTGTGATCATTTTGCTCCTAAAGATAACGGTTCGCTACACTTCCTTTTCTTTTTGGTAGCCTGCCAACCATTTCCGGGATCATCAAGGTTAACTTTTGAAGGCAGGCATCTTAGGTCATACTTTTTTTCTATAGAAAATGTGCAAAGTCTGATATCTTAAAATAGATCCCATAAACTGTTTAATTCTCTAGTCAATAAAATGCATGAGTAGAATTTTAGCAACTTATAGAATCTGCCCTTGATTGCTGAGTGGCTCAACTTATCCCCTTGTACTGAAAACTGTCAAAATGATGTCTATATGCAGACAGCATACCTACGACTGTTAACTGAATTTAATCAATACCTAATTTCTGAAGGTTTTCTGTTTCTTATCAACTTGTATTAACTTGTGGTCCTGTAATATCTGTTGGTTGCAGAGCTTTATGGATTCTATGCTTGCATAGAAAACAGTTTTGATGATTTATTAATTACTAGAATAAAAAGAACTATCTAGCTCAAATGTGAGTCCAGATTCATTCAACCAAATTTGTAGTATCAAACTATGACTTGAACAATGATATTTTTAACCTTCTAACTTATTGCTGTTGTGTTTTCAACGATACCTATCTGCAAATTCTGCATACTATGTTATTGTTGTAACATTTTTGTTTTCAATTGCAGCTTCTGCTCTCCCAAGCTTGAACAATGAAAGATGTAATGGATCTAATCTAAATCCGAGAAGGATTGAAAATATATTTTCTCATCCTCGCCAACCGCGGTCTGTTAGACCTCGTCTGTGTTTATCATTAGATACTGATTCAGAGTAGTTTGGACATCACACTGGGATAGCTGAATTTGTTATTAATCTGGCAAAGTTGGCTTCCAGAATCTTGATTTTTACTGTGGAGGGCTATCAGGTTATTGTGGTTGATACAAAAGAGAAACACCAGTGTGGATGCTTTGTTGCATTAACCTGGTAGGATTCAAGTGTTCTATATGATCCAAGTGGGATCTGCATAGAGTTCATCTAATGGTAAGGATAGACGATCAGCCTCTTTATGTGATGGGATTAGTTGCTATGTTTTATGTACTATATTGCAGTTTATGATTCATGTAGCTGACTGGTAATTAAACTTGCTGAACACGGCATTGTAGATGATTTCCAATGTCCCATGAAATAAAAAAGAAGTTGACCAGGATAAAAAGAAGCAAACAAAAACTGCTAGGATCTGATCAGCAATCCACCGAATGGTCATATAGCCTACACTTCTCCTGTTAATATTATTTATATCCTCTGTTCTGCTCTCCAATCCCCTCGGCTCACTGCTTTTGGCTAGGTGCCTTGTTCTCCGAGAGTGCTGTGTCGCCTAGGCGATGCCTTAAAAATACTGCTTATGTGAAATTTGTCGATTCAAAATGTCTGCTTGATTGTTTGGCATGAATTGAATCATTGTGAGTGCGTGTAGTTTCTTTGCTAGTCCAACTGATGAAACAATGTGGTAACTGATGTGTTTTGTGTATTTCAGGTTGGTACAGGATATTTTCTAACTGGGAGTGGTTTAATGTGGCTAGTGGAGCAGGCTGTACATTTTCCCTGACATTTACTGGGTATAAGGAATAGGGGGCCATCACTTGGCATAAGACAAATACATGTGAATGTTTTGTGTGTACCATCATTGTATTTAGGGTTTGGTGCTAATTTAGATGTTTATTACCCTTGATGTTTGATGGAAAATAAATTATTCCTTGAAGTGGCGGTCAATAAACAGAGCCCCCTTCGGTTTTGAGTCGGAGCTGCTGACCGTTCATCTGTTGTTGTGAAGTGGTAGCTTCCGCTTTCGTTCAGCTTCAGCTTCAGCTTCCATGGCGGGACCAACAATGCCAAAGGCTGTCTAGCAGAGGGCAATCTCCATGGTGTCATGCAATACAAATGCTCGTGTATTTTGCTCTACAGGATGATAAGTTTCTTTGTGCATCATGCTGTATTATGCCGGTGTTCCCCTTCTCACTTCTCGCTTCGCTGAACTGCTTGGCATAATTTGATATATCTATCCTTTCGTTGGTTCGATAGTCTTTTACTATGTGTGGCTGCAGTGCAGGTGCACAACGCAGATTGGCAGTCTTCGGACTTAACTGTGTTCTGCCATGTGTGTAGTAGGCATCGTGTGTCATCAAGAGTAAACTTGCAGGTGGTGGTGGATTGTATCAGCTTTACGAAAGGTGCTGGGATATCCGTTTCTTTCAGAAATCAGAACATGACAGGTTGTCGTAGCATGAATGGTGAAATCATAACAAATATGTATCTGATGCTCAGCTGACCAACCTCTGGTGCCACAGCCGATTGGTAGGCGGATTGAACAAAACCCGTCCTGCCCAAAAGAATCCCAAAGAGTTGAAGGCAGCTTGCTAATTCATGGTGCTCACTTTTAGCGAGAAGCCATCGAGCATACGGCAATACCATACCTTGCATATTATTATTCCTTCAAGCTGTCTGGGCTACTGAGGCCTGCAGCTGAAGGCACCATTGCATTTAGTTCTTGATTCAACCCCAGATTTCACAGAGAACGCAAAATGAAAGCCGGCAAACAGAACACAGGGCGGGAGAATATTGTTTCATACTTGTAAATACCTTTCCAGGCCATTCTGTTTCTTCTCTTTTGGAACGGAAGATTTCGGTATCAACATGTATCGGAGACTCTAATACAATAATTAATGAAATTTATAAATCTAGCTACCTAAAAATAACCGTATATGGTTTATTCATTATTCACATAAACTTTACTCATAATCATTCTAAACATGTATAAAGTTAGCATCAGCCTCAACAAGTTCATAGATTGCAAATTAAATAAGGTGCTATGGTTCGAAATGGTTGGTATTGCATGGGATGGAGGCATTTGTACAACAGTCTAGCCACACATGAGATATATAGCAGCCATTTAAGTCAGATTTCAGAACAGAATTCATCATATAATAAATTCTTGTTTGGCAGAACTTTATTTTTCCAAGGAGACGCTTAATTTCTAGAGTTTTTTTTTACTCTAATCCCAGTTCTTGTGTGTGATGGATATATGCTTTTCTGGTTTCTTGGAGAACTGGCAAATTCATTTTTTTTTGGTTCTAACGGAAGAATATATACTCCCTCCGTATATGATTCAGAAGTCATTTTTGACAATCTTTGGGTCAAACATTGGGAATATAAATCATCAATAATTTTTAAGTTATTGAGATTGCAAATATGAAAATTATATGAATAAATTTGTCTTGAAAAATACTTTCATAAAATGATACATATATTATTATTCTATAAATATTTTTATAAAATAAGAGGTTCTGTTTGGAAGACTGTGTCGCTGTCGTAAACGACTTCTAAATTAGATACGGAGGTAGTACCGAATTACTTTCACAAGCCACATCGATTATTTAGGCCCGGTCTTCCCTGTGTGCATCAACGGGAAGACATGCATGCACCATTAATTTCACAACCAAGGGTCCTAATTCCTTCACCAATTAATGAATCTGATGAACTCACTCATGACGGCGGTCAAATATTTGAATAAACAGAAACAAATAAACACAACACAACACATTGGGTGCTCGGTGTTCCCGAAGCGAAAACTGATTAAAAGCCTTTGCCGTCTGGAAAATCGGTTCTGTTGAATGTTGTTGTGGTTGGAAGACGAACGCCGCCGAGAACTATTTCCAAAGATCGTCGGCCCATGCTGACCCTATAAAAAGATGGCCCAACTATAATTCGTGGCCTAGCATTTTTTTTGACCGCATGCCGTAGAATTCCACTATCAAACAAACACTGGAGCTGAAATTCCCAAGTAAAGTAAACACCGTCATTGGTCCATTGCTAATGGCGTAGGAGTACGCACTCGTTCTATCCCTGAATAAAACGTGATGTAGGTCAAACGAGACATGGAGGGTGCATGCATATTGATTCACCGTACCACATGCATGGGCATGGCACGCAGGCAGTGAGCCAGAGCTAGCTGCTAGCTGCCGGCCCGTAGCACGGGAGCTAGCTAGCACGGCTGTGAGGTGTACGGCGGCCGTGGCACGACAACGACGAGGACGACGAGCTATGAGGGGTAGTACGGCCGCACGTAGCGTCGCTCGTCAAGTATTCTTCTCCTCTCGTCGTCCCTCTGCTGTCCTCTCCTCTCCTCTCCTCTCCTGCCAAAGATTGAAAAAGAAGAGCGAAAAAAGAAAAGTCTTTGTCTCTCTTGCTGTCCTGTCGTCCATGCACGATTGCGCTAGAGGAAAGAAAACCAGATCTCGAGATGGCACGGTGTGGCACCCTGTTGCTCATTGTATATTACTCTTGCAGTCCTGCTAGGTTAGTCCACTAATGCCTGTCATTATTGTGCATGTGTGCTGGTCAACTCGATGCTCATCTCATGTGCGCGGGCGAGAGCATATGCAGGCAGAGGCAGTCGTACTATACCCTGCCAACCTTTTTTTTTTTAACTTGTAGCCTCTCCTTCCACAAGAGAATTCAACTATTATATTCCTATTTGTTAAAAATTTATAAGTTTGAAATTTGTGGTGAATACTCCCTGCATCTGTGAAAGAATAGATTTCTGGATTTGTTCTAATTTAAACTTTTAAACTTTGATTATTTTTTTAGAAAAAAGTTTAAAACTTACAGTATCAAACTAGTAGCATTAGATTTATCATATAATATATTTTCACATGATGCTCATTTTAAGTCATAGATGTTGTTATATTTTTATATAAAATAAGTTAGTTAAAGTTAAAAAAATTTAAATGACACGGATTCTAGAAATTGGTTCTTTCAGAGATGGAGGGAGTGTTATTTTATATTCAGATCTTCAAATCAGTTTAATTATGAAAGTAATTTTATAAAGAATATAATGATATTCAGTTTGTCTCATAAATATTAGTGTTTCTTGTATAATTTTGATCAAATCTAAAACATTTGTTTACTCGAAATACGATATTTGTATTTTTTAGATGGAGGGAGCAGTACTAACATTTACTTTAGTAAGTAATAACAATTAACAACGCAGCCCGGGCTAGCCATATCACATCCTTTTCTGGGCAGTTTTTGTTTCCACGATCAAAGACATTTTTTTTCTCAAATACGCAAAAGATTTACGTATCATTATATTTCATATTTTCATTTCCAGCTATCTGTGCTGCAAGTGCAGGTGGATGGATTTAGATTCTGCCTAGCTGGAAATGAAAATATTATTAGCATCTTAAAAGGAAAGGATATTAACATCTTTAATGGGTGACACGAAGAATTGAAGCGTCGGTGTCAAATAGAGAAGGATATTTTTAGTATTGAATGGAGAAATTTCTCCACAACACACAAAAGAAGACATCATCTAGCAGACGAGAAAAAAAAAATCAAACTGGAAAAAAATTTAAATACTCTGACCTTATAGTCTTCCTTTTTAAAATGCTCTCCGGTACCATTATCTCATTTCTTCCTTGGCGATTGAGAATTTGAGATAGTGCTGCTGCACGCACTCAAAAAATGCCCATGCATCGACGATCGAAAACCTTTCAAGTTTCGGCCACGGCCTGTCTACTTCCGTGCATTGATCCCCCCCCCCCCCCCCCCCCCCCCCCCCCCCCATGCAACCGAACTGCACAGCAGTTACTCGATCGATTCTAAAACGAGACGGAAGAAACTGTGAAGGCGTTACTGGACGGGCCGGGCCCATCTGTGATTAATTCCGTCACTGCACCGGTGTGGAGTGGCTGCCATCGAGCTGTAACTGTCATCACTCTCACTCTTCTTCAGAGGTTCACGGTGGACAAAAACCGGAGCTGTAGCTTTCGTGCGTGAAAGCGATTGAGCAATCTCCTGTCCTGTTCTGTCCTGTCCTGCATACTATGCCCCCCCAATTTCTTCATCCCACTGAATTGTGCTCATATATGTGCAGCATTTTCTACCTTGGTCAGCTCACTACATGACTAGAATTATCCTTGGAATAACACATTACTACTACAAACGACCTGCTAATAAATACTAAACACATTCTACAAAATATATGTCTACATTCATACCAAATACAATGTATCTAGAAAAGCTAAATCATCTTATAATTTAAAATGTAGGGAGGATATAGGAGTACTCATAATAGACAAGAGTGAAGAAATTTACAAGAAATTCCAAGTGAATGCACGTTTACATTTACAAAGGAGCATGCATCTTTGCTTGGGTCGGATGGAGAGATATGAGTGAAGACTAGCAAAAAAAAAAAAAAAGAATACGAGTACTACTACACAGCTTACCAATAATAGTCTTCTAGGAATCCCGATTTATAAAAAGCAGAAGAAAACAAAACTGAAAAAACATTATACTGACTTGAGGGTCCCACCACCAGTCCCCCCATCTCCATCACCATCACTCCACATCTCCATCCATCTCAGTGACCGGTCAAAGCCACCGCCGGCGCCAGCGCAGGCGGCGGCGGCGCGTGCCTCCTCCGGCCACTGCTCCCGCCGTGTGCCCAGAAGCACCCGGCGGCCGTCGCGTCCGCCGCGGACCCCGCCGCCATCTTCGCGGCCGCGGTCGTCGCTGGCTCCGACTTGCACCGCGGTAGCACCAGTGGCCGCGCCGACGAGCACCGCATCGTCTCCTCCTCCTCCTCCTCGTACTCATCGAACTCGTCGTCGTCTTCTACTTCTTCTTCTTCCTCCTTTTCTTCTCCGACCAATACCAGCTCCGGCTCCTCCTGCTGCTCACGCGCCACCACCACCGCCGCTGCTCCTCTTTGTTGCGTCGTCACGCCGTCCTCGTCCGCCGACAGCGGCGCCGCCGCCTTCCGCGGGGAAGGGGAAGGCGAAGGGGACTGAGACGGGGACGGCGACAGCTGCTTCCGGGCGGACGGCGACGGCGCCGAGGCGAGGGTGTCCCTGGTCGGCGACGGCGAGGGCGCCGGTCCCAATCCGAACCCCACGGCAGTGGAGGGGAACCTGGAGGTGAGCGGCGACGTGCGGTTCTGCGGCGCGGACCGACATCGCATAAGAAGGAGCGCGTTCTTAGGCGGCGTGGTGGTGGCCGACGACACGAGCGGCGGCGCGTTCCGCTCGCCGTCATCGTCGTCCCGCTCGTCGCCGTGGCAGCATCCAGCGCCGCCGCCGATCCCCAACTTCTCGCCTTCCTCCCGCCCTATCGATCCGAAGACGCCGATGCCGACTTGCATCTCCTCCTCCTCCTCCTCCTCCACCTCGCGCCCACTCCTCGGATCCACCGCCGCCGCCGTCGGCTTGGATGGCGCGGCAGCAACAGCGACGTCTCTGCTACTAAACACCCACGGAGACTTTCTCCCACTACGCTCCACCACCACCGCAGCAGCAGCAGGCTCCGGCGGCGGCGCCTTGTGCTGCCTACGCTTCCTTGAGTCGAACGCGAACAGCCCGCCACACAAAAACGCCTTCTTGAGGCACCGGCAGTAGTAGTATCCCCCTCCGGCCTTGTCCCGCTCGCCCGCCGCCGCCGCCACCGCCGCCGATGACGACGCAGGAGGTTTCTTGCCCTTGCGCATCCGTACCTGTCCAATGCAGGTGACCTTGGGCGAGGAGGGCTCGGCGCCGTCGGTGGCGGCGCGGGTGCGCGCCGCGCCGCGTGACACGAACATGGGTGACGTTGCTGGTGGCGCTCGGCGTGACCGTGCCCCTCGCCGACTCTTGCTTAGTAGTAGCCGCGCTAGACCTGGTGGCGCTGGTAGCTGTGGCTTGTCCGCCCTCCCTGGACTCGCCGCCGGTGGCTTCATGTGAATCTGGCTGTGCTGTGCACCTGGCCGGCTGGGTTTGTTGGCGCTTGGCAGCGGAGGCGGAGAGAGAGAGAGAGAGAGAGAGAGAGTGTTGGAGTTGTGGGTACTAGTAGTAGACACGCACAGTGGGGGGAGCAATGGCGGGCGGCGGGTGGCGCGCGTGTGTGTGTGCGGATGGATTAATGAGGAGAGGCGAGGGGAGGTCGTCGGGATCCTCCTTGCGTTGGAAGCGTCTCTCGTGGGCGTGGGTGTGCGTGTCTTAGGATTCGCTTCGGTGGTGGGCCTGGACCCGGTCCATGGATGGATGTGTGGATGGATCTGGCGTGGCCCTGGACCCTGGGCCTGGAGGGGGCAGTGCATGGACCGGGTCCACATCCATGGTGGTCTGGTCGGGAGTGAACACGAGTTGTACTGGCTGGGTCAGGTAGTACCGTAGTAGTAGTAGGAGGAGGATGGATGGATCATGGATGTGATTTGTGGTGTGAGTAGAGTGAAAATGGTATGAATATTTTCTGATCGTATTTAGACCAAATTTGTTTAGAGGGTTTAAATCAGGCTGTATTCGTGTTTGGACATTCAACATATGATACTATATCTTTATCTAAATACTATCATACACTACCTTCGTTCCTAAATAACTATCGTTTGCGGTTCTTAAAAAGCATCTTTGACTAAATATATATTAAAAATAAAAAATATTTATGATATATAATTAGTATCGTTGGACAGATCTTTGAATCTAGTTTTTTAGCAAATTTATTTAAAGACACAAATGTTGAACATATTTTCTATATATCCAGTCAAATTTATGACACGGATATCAATAACGATACTTATTTAGGGACAGGTGAAGTATTTATGACGTCGATATCGCATCTATTTTCATCCTAGCGATCTCTCATCTCCTGAGAGAATGCGTGCACATTGCCATTTCCATTGCTGCTCCTTCTCTCTGCTGTGCTTTTGCTTGCCGCCATGGATGGCAGTGGCAGTGGGCATGTGCGATGTGCCCTGGCCATGCATGATCCGTCAATCCAATCCTCTTCCCTTCTTTCGTCTACCTCTGGCGAGCTGCCTGCCTGGAGCTGGATGGATGGATCCCTTGATTTCCGCACCCTGCCTGCATACCCGGCCGGCGCGGCGCTGCTGCCGGCGGCCCAGAAAGAAAAAAAAAGCTCACCATTTCACATCCATACGTCCCTTCACTGGCTCTGCGCGCTCAGGCTCAGGTCAGGTCAGCCTCCTCCTCCACGTCTTTTTTTTTTTTTCATTCATTCATTCAGGAGACATCTTCTCCTTTTCTTTTCATGGTACTGCCAGTAGTAGCCGCTGCTGAGATGAGATGAAAGGAAATGAATGGAAATGCTAGAGGGGCCGATGCGCTAGGTCATCACTAACATTAGTAGTATTAATTAAGTAATACATGAAAGATCAAACAAATACGAATGGTTGGTCAACACCTAATTGTACGGTAAATATGATCAACTATTGTATGCTTAAGCGCCGACACGTCTGCTTTGAAAGTTTATTAAATGAATAGAAGGTGAGTTAATCTCAATAAATGAAGGTTAAATTTGTCACGTCAAGCTACATGTTACTATACAACAACACATGTTCAGATCCCTCGGCTGTCCTCCTTTAATGTATTAAGCCGTCTAAAACAGTAAAAGATGATGTCGGTATGCTCCACCATAAAAAGTGTCTTGCATGAGACGAAGATATGTATACAATTGTGGGTGTGGATGTACTTTTTTCACCACGGTTGTGGCTCAAGTCTATGCATCTACAAAACAGCCGCACCCTGCTAAACCTTCGCCACCATGTCTTGCTCTAACAGCTTAAAACTAGATATAAGAAAATACCTTTCTTTAACTAAGACCTGTGTGTTTTAAGTGTGGCTTAGGCCACCTTCATCTCTTCCTTCCTTGCGAAGGGCCCGTTCCTCACAAGTAACACTAGTGTTGGAGCTGGAGCCGAAGATGATGTAAACCATTCTAAACGGGATCTTAAACAGTTGGTCAAACGTAGTAGTAAGTTAAAAAAGTACTACAGTACATGATTATACAGTTTATTAGCCTAAAAGGAAACGAGAGTGGCGCCGTACCTAGCTAGCTTGGAGGCATATGCGTGGACACATCCGGGGTCTCGTAGCTTCAAGAGCTATTTCCATTGTCCTCGTCCTCCCGTCCCTGATCGATTAGACCGGCCGGCCGGCCGGCCGGGGGGTGCGGACGTGCGGTGCAAAAATAAAGGATGGTGTTGCACGAGTGGGTGCATCAGCGGCGGCAGCAGCAGCAGCAGCTTTCACTCACTTCACTCTTCACATATCACACACACACACTCTCTCTCTCTAGCTTCCTGCTTCTGTTCTCTCCTCGTGAGTTTTGTTTGGTTTGGTGTCTGCTAACCTTTCTGTCATGCCATTCCAATTGCAAAGCAAAGCAAAGCAAAGCAAAACAAAACAAAGCAAAACTAACCGTGTGCTCAGTCGATGGCAGCAGGCAGGCATCTGCTGCTGCTGCTGCTGATTATTGTTTAGTGATTTGCTGTCAGGGACAGGGAGAGCACAAATCAAGGGCGTGCGTGTGCGTGCGTCCTGAGCTGGTGCCATGTGGAGGTGGAGCTCTCAGCTCCGGACTCCTCGTCTGGGGATCCGATGTGGTGTTTGTGTGTGTTTGGTTTGGATCCTGATCTGATGAGTGATGAGCCGTTTTCTTTTTGTTCCCTCATGTGCTTAAACAATGCTAATAATGGTATCTTCCCCACTCCCCCACGCAGCTACTGCTTCCTCACCAAGGCAATGCAGGTCACTTGTGGTTGTAGAGCATCTCTGAACCGAGGGCCATTTGGTACGGCTCCACGCCAGCATTAGTGAGGAGTTTTTAGCCATGAATGGTGGAGATGGAGATGTTTCTCAAATAGGGTGCCAGAGCCCTGATTTGTGGCTTGATCTCAGGGGCTCCGACTCCGGCATTACAGAGGCATGGGAGAGCCCTCCCAAACACCATATGAGATTTAAAGGTTATTTGGTTGCCTGTCATAGTTTATCATGTCAAAGCTTCAGCTGCTACTACATGTAAAATGAGTCGATGTTTGGTTCGTACGTAAAGTTTGGCGCGCTATAAGAAAGTCAGTTGATGGTCTCTGTCTATTTTCTTGGTTAACGATATTGAGGCAAACCCTTTTTGTTCTTGTTTTTCACCATTGTGCTGCTGCAAGTTGATTGGTTTGCAAATTAAGAGGGTTTCGTTTTGTATTGATCTTTTTCCTTTTAAAAATTTGGAGCTAGCTGCACACCTCGCCAATGCGCAATGCTCCTATATTATTCCCTCCCTATTAGATACTCCCTCGATCCATTGTGGAGGAATACAATGCATTCTGATTTGTAAAATGTTGTACTAAAATATAAGGCTTTTCTATGTAGTGCTCATGCTCAAATTTGGTAAAGCTTGTTGAAAAGGAAACTATAGTTTTAGGAGAAACTATTTAATCAGGTTTAATCCATAGGTACATGCATCAATTGAGTATTTCATAAAGTTGTCATTAAAATTTTGGAGTGCATTGTATTACAAGATGGAGGGACGATTATATCATTTTTAAATTTTCAAAGATTTTTTTATTTCCATTTATTTATGTAAATACAAGCAGATGAGGTTCATTCATTAATTGCTCATAGATTCTTTTGTACTCTATAAATAAAATTTCAGAACTGGGCAGAAGATCATGAGAGTAATAACAACAGGATTTGGAGTTTGTGTGACCATGGAAGATTCCTTTATGTACGGCTCAACAGCACGGCTACATGCATTTGCCCCCCTGACTATGCAATGCAAGTACACGATAAACACATACGATGTCACCTTGAAAGCATGCACAGCAACAAGATAATAAAGCATCGTTGGCATTTCCCAACACGCTAGGTGCATGGAAGCCTTGAAACAAAAGGGATTAGGCAAATTAGGGGCCCTACATCAGCCAATAAGAATCAAAAGGAAGCATACAAAAAGGGTTCTATCCGAGAAGAATCCAGCACAATTAGGAACAAGACATTTACTGCATGAGTAGCTAGAATCTAGGGCATATATATTTGGAGAATGTGTATGACTCTACTATATACTAGTACATGTTTTCACAACAAATTTTGGAGTGTGTGTGTGACTCGATCTGTTAGTTTTTTGTTTTTACTTTTTAGCTCCATGGATGAGAGAAGTTCAATTTATTTTATTGAACTGCCAAACCTGTAACAGGAAGAGAATAGTAGCTACTAGCTAGTGCCATTATTTACTTTTTGAGACGGTACGGTGTACTAGAACTGGACTGGACAGCACGGTAACATCCTTGCAATCACGGCTAGCCGTATGTCTCCCAACGAACATGAATGACGTAGCAAACAGATCCATCAGAGGTGCATGCATAACAAGGCAAGAGTGACAATACATAATAATCTGCTTGCAAAAAGGCCGGGGTCGTCGTCGTCATCATGATCGTACAAACAGTTGATATTCCAGGTAATTTAAGGGTCGTTTGGGACGTATATATAGCCATACACAGGGGTGATTATATACTCTCAGTTCCAAATTATATGTTGGTTTTACTATTTTTTTTTGCTATATGTATTTTGTTACGTGCTACCTCCGTCCCTAAAAAAAAATGTAATTGTGAAAATCGTATCAGTGAAAGTTGCTCAAGTTTGACCAACTTTATATTAAATACTATTAACATTTGTCTCTAAATAATTTTATTAAAAAAATATATTCTATAACTAATCTAATGATACTAGTTTCATTTCATAAATCCTAGTATTTTTTATATAAATTTGGTCAAAATTCAAACTGTTTGATTTATTGAAAAATGAAAATTACATTTTTTTTAGGGACGGAGGTGTAGTATCACGTATAGATACATAAGACATATATATATATATATATATATATATATATATATATATATATATATACAAAATGACTCCTTTTTCATCATCATCAAAGAAACACCGTGGAGACGAGAAAATAACAAACAAACAAATAAAAGTGATTTTTAAATAAACGCGCGCACGAAGAAGTTTTTTTTTTTTTGTTGTTGTTGATACTCGTTCGAAGAATCTTTGAATAATTCAAACTACAGCTACTAGTACTACTCCTAGTTGGCTGCAGGCCGTATGTGCTTGCATGGATGGGGACGGGGAGGGGCGTACACGACACAGGGCGCGTGGGCCAAGGCCCAGCCAGGCCCAGTACGTTATGCGGCTAGCAAGGCATCACCAGGAGCCGTGTCTGACATACGGCACGATCCAGCAAAACCTTTTCCGTTCCTCCTACTCTCCTACTGGTACGTTGCACGCAGCTAGCACGGCATGTCTGCATCGCTGCAACTCTTTTTTTCTCTCCATCATTCATCTATAGATTAAAAAAAAATTAAAGATATTTCCCTGCCCGTTTTGGATACGTCTTGGAAGTAAACTAGCTGTTGTTATATACTGTAGATTAAAAATATTTATAGTCTTATAGATAGATAGAAAGTCACCTGATGTTTTCATTACTTGGATATTGTTTTTTAGCTGAAATATATACATTATTTGGATAGTGTTAGGGTGTATGTGTCTCTCACTCTGGGATTGGATACCCATCTTTCTTGGTCTCTCTTCTCACGATAGATTGAAACTTGAGAGGACCTCACATCACATACACGGTAGCTAGCATATACTCCCGCCGTTTCCAAATAAGTGTCGTTTTGGGTTTTCATGCCACAAGTTTGACTCGATTTATAGAAAATATGTGCAATATTCATATCTTCAAATAAATTTGTTAAAAACTAGACAAAAAGATATTTTCGATGATACTAATTACTTAACATAAATATTTATATATTTTAATATATAATTGCCGACAGTTGTTTCTCGAGAAGCGAGAAAGACAGTTATTTAGGGACGGAGGGAGAACTCCCTCGGTATCTTTAAATCTGTCTGTCTCTCTGTATGTATCGTTCTTACATACTTTACTTTCAAGAAATCACACAAACTCAACTTTGACCAAATATATAAATAAAATATCAATATTTACAATATATAATTAGTATCATTAAATTAGATATATTATTAAATTTATTTTTTACAATAAATTGATTTAAAGATATAAATGTTGTTAATATTTTTTATAAATTTAGTCAAAGTTAAAAAGTGATCCACAATGAATATAAAGAGACAGAAGTGAGTATGGTAAAGCAAGCCCCTCCCCATAGCTAGGGTGCCAACCGCCAAGTGAAGGGTCACTTCACTATGGTGATCTATCTTATATTGATAGATAGGAGCAGCACATGTATATAATTAATATACAACAAATGAGGATTTTTGGGGGTATATATAATTGTCTCTTTACATATACATCCATTGAAAAGCCTCTCAAAGGAAAAAAAAAGATTAATCCATTATGGTGCACTGAAGAAATGACTCAAGAGTCAAGATTCAAGACATTCAAAATGGAGTACTATGTACTATATATGCTAAAAGAAGGATTATATATTATTGGAAGTCAAAGACAGGAGTAAATGGATCGAGACTATTTCCGAATAGACGGATAGAGATAAGATAGAGAATAGAGATACATCATACATGGATGAGCATGATATATGATGAGGGCCAAACAGTAGACTATTTCTGAATAGCACACAGATGAGATAGAGATGATGCATGGTGATATATGAGGGTCAAACAGTAGCATATATAGTACAGTTGATATGCTCTGGTACATGATAGTATTATTAACCTAGATTAAATTGGTGATAAGGCAGTTGAGATTTACAGTTAAACGACGACGGTGCACAGCTACAGAGCACAGTGTGGAGATAGAGCGGAACCAAGTGGGGCCATGCATGCATAACAGGTCAAAAAAAAAAAAAGGGGACGAGACGACCGTGTTGTCGGGGCGTACATAGCGATGCATGCAATCCCCTGCCATCCAAAGGCTCCAACAAAACACTGCTACTGCTACTGTATCCTTTTTTTTTCTTTCTTCTTTTTTGGTGTGAAAGTGAAAGGAACAGCTAGTACACCTGGCTTGCTGAAGTCCGTTCCTTGCTGCATAGATCGACATTCCATAAGTTTGAGCAGCAGTGTACGTTAATTATAATTCGAGAAATTAACAATTTAACAAGCATGTTGAAGTACTCCCTTTGTCCCGTTTTATGTGTCGTCGGGAGCCAATTACGAAGACCAAGGCAAAGGCTAAAGGAGCTAGATACCCTATGGATCAGTACGCATGACAGTGATATTGTGGCAGCCAGCGACACTGTGGGCGCCATCTCTCTCCTCTGTTGTTTATTCGATTGGCTAAGAATAGAGGGAGGTGGGATGGCCGTGGGCGACAGGATAAGACTGCATGCAGACATAGCTATGGGACCAACGCATAGTAGCCTAGAACGACAGATAAATCGGGACACACTCGTGTTGCTAGAACGACACATAAATCGGAACGGAGTGAGTATGTTATATAAAAACATAACTGACTCTACCAGAACGTACAACAAGCTATATATGCTTAAGTAAGATCGGAGCACATATTGTGTGTCACTTAAAGTTGAGCATGCAGTTCGTGGGCCGGAGACACGATCGAAAGCACGACGAATCGGCCCGGCCCAAGCACGGCATGGCCCGGTCAGCAAACGTGCTCGTGCCGGCCCACGGCACGTAGCAGGCCGTGCTTGGGCCGCACCCCAAGCGCGCGGGTCGGCGCGGTAGGGTCCGGTAAATAGACAAGGCCTGTTAAAGGCCCGTAAAGAGGAACCCTAGTTCCCTTCTTAGCTGCTGGAGTTGGAGGTCGAGACTGCCCCTCTCCTCACTCGGCGGCGGCGCCCCGGCCTCCCGGCTCCCCTGCTCGGCGGCTTCTGCTCGGCGGCGAGCACGGAGGCTGCTGAAGGCGTGCGCCGCGGCGACCCCGGCCTCCCGAGTCCCGGCTCCCCTTCCCTCTCCTCCTGCGCGACCTTTTCCTTGCGGCGAACACGCCGTGAGCGGCGGCGGCGCAGCCGTGGCCTCCCGGCTCCTCTTCTCTCTCTCTCTCTCTCTCGTTCCGTCTCAACAAGCCATGGGCCGCCCTGGCCCCTAATTTGGGCCGGCCCGACATGGAAAGTGGCTCGACAGACCGTGTCTGGGCCGTCGGCCAGGCACGAAGGTCCAAGAAGGCACGGCCCGGCGGCACGTGGGCCTTGGTGTGCCGTGCCTGGCACGGGCCCGTGCCATGGCTGGCCGGGCCGGCCCGTTGCTCATCTACTCACTCACAAGATCGGAGGCGTCTCCAAATAGTGAGGTGCAGTGGTCATGCCCATGTGGAAGCATCAGATCAGAGCATGCATGCATGATACATTGTTACTGGTAGGGTACATCGATCATCTTAATTTGACCGATGAAAAGCATGCATGAGCGTGGTCGTGCAATTAAACAAAGTCAACTGCGGCGTAATAACGTTGGATCTGATCAGATCCTCGATGTTGTTGGGCCTGGGGGGCCTGATTTAATTATACATTCTGTTTGCTATAGGCCCTGCTCGAACGCAGGATGCTCGGTGGCCAAGTCGCAGTGGGCCGCCGGCGTTGAGGAGGCAGGACAACTCCAGCCTCTCGAACCGGAGCTCCTTGCCCACACTGAGCTGGTAGGACTGTTTCACTCTATTCCATCTCCTTCCCCGTCCACACGTCCTCCCGATTCCACAGCCGCTACTGGCGATTCCATCTCCTCTCCCATCCTGATGCACAAAGATCAGTGCTAATTTCAGTAACTGAAACTATTTAATTTCTGTGAAACTGATCAAGTGCACCGCCACTATTTTTTCTTTTTGCATGCGGGCAAGGAACTGATGCGGGCAAGGAAACAGAATGGAGGGCTGCGGTGGGCGTTTCAGCAGAAAGGATACCTCGATGAGCACCCCGTTTTTGGCGGTGGTGCGGTTCCGGTGGATGCCAACGACGGCGTCGACGTTGAGTAGGACATGGGAGGGACGTCGTGACCCAGCACGCGGACGCTGGCACCACGTCGACGAGTTCGTCTTCTCCTTCATGGATAAGGCTCGAATGAGGTCCTAGATCCCCTTCATCCTCGCCCTCGGAGGCAGGAGCAGGAACTACGACTACAAACGCGGCGGATTAAGGAGAGGCGGCGCCGGCCGGAAGCGGCGGGGAGAGGGAGAGTGGCGATTGTTCCTCCAAGAGGCCGATTCGTCCCCGTCCTAAGTCCCACGTAATATTCTGAGTTTTTTTTCCAATTCCAATTTATTAAACGTGCATAAATATTATTATTTCTTTCTATAAAGTGTAGTCAAATTTAAAAAGTTTGACCGAGACGGACTATAGTCGCCGTCGCCCTGTTAAAACTGTAGGACCGTCTAGGTCCACATCCGGTGGGGTAGATGATGAACAAGAGAGATCTGAGAGGGAAGGGAGAGGTAGGTTAGGTACCTGGATGAACTCCCAAGTGGACACTGGTTCGTCGATGTAGATCTGCGTACGGGCAGTGACGTTCGAAGAAGAGGTCGGTGAAGTCCGGCGGTGCAGACTGGTGGCGGAGGTGCTTGTCGTCATTGCCTGCGCCCCTCCCTGATTGGATTAGAGTTGGGTCAGTGGGGAGCTCAGCTCCACCTCAACCTCTATTTATTGCGCAGTGTGACAGAGGCCTCCAGCCTATAGATAGGCTGATCATGTTGGGTTTATTGGCTGAGAGATCAATCTAACACACCCAACAAATCTCTCAATTCATGTACCCATATTAATGTGTTGGAATTTCGGATGGCAAAAAATTTATGGAGCCGCCTTCATCTGACCGTCGCAGTAATGAGGTGCCCAGGCCGCAAGCCCAAGGCGAGTCCCTTGGCTGTGCCTCTGTTTGCTTCATTTCAGCACATCTGGTATTGTCACATGATTCTTGTACTGATTGCTTCATTTCGGCACCTCTGGCATTGTCACATGATTCATGTAGTGTTTTCACCATGCCATAGGTGTCCTCTTTTGTTGGAAGGCAAGTTGATGTGGCAATTGCTCCGGTACTCCCTCATTAAAAAGTAGTACGAATATTAAAGCAACCAATTAAGTAAATTAATTATTTTGTATTACTCCCTCCATCCTAAATTATAAGTCATTTCAAGAATCTTGAAGAGTCAAAACATCTCAAGTTTGACCAAAAATTATAGACAAAACTATAAAAATTTATAACATCAAATAGGTATACTATGAAAATATAATTGATAACGAATCTAATGATACTTATTTGACATCATAAATATTATTATATTGTTATATAAGTTTGGTCAAAGTTGAGAAACTTTGATTCTCCAAGATTCTCGAAATAACTTACAATTTGGATTCTCGGAATAACTTACAATTTGGATGGAAGGAGTATTTCGTAAATGGGTCCCGTCTGAGCCCAGCCCATCCAAGCCAGCCCGAGTCCACCGTCCACCGTCCACTCTGTTCCGTTACTTGGTTCGAGACGGCGTCGCCGGCTGCAATCGCTTGCACTCCTCTCCCTCCTCCCCAATCCAACTTCGTTCTTTTGCAGCAAGGACTTTGGCAGCGCCGCCGCAGCCATTCAGGAAGAAGACGCAACGCGCCACTGGCCGCGGGAGACGCCTGGCTGCGACACCAGCGGATGGAGGCACCCTTCCATGCCCTGCCACGCCACAGGCGAACGGAGCGGCATGCCGGCACCTTCACACCTCCTCGACCAGTCTGATCCCATCTCTCTCTTGATCTCTCGAGCGCCACCATTGAAGGAGACAACATCAAGTGCAACAGCGGCTGCCGGTCTGAGCGGAGGGCAGCGAATCCTTCCTCTCCTCCCCTGATCCCATTTCGTTGTGACGCCATCCAGTGACATGGAAGTTCATCGCCAACTGCTGTCTGTTTTTTTACTGTGAGAGAATGCCAGCGCGACGGCTCTGCCATGGACGATGCCGCTGGCCCGGCCGACGTGGCTGTCATCTCTGAACCGGTGTTCTTGACAACCAACTAGCTCGCAATGTTGATTGCAAACACAGAAAACACACAAGTGCAGAAGTCCAATAACAACAATATCACTTTTCTGCAACTGATGAAGTCCAATCTAGTAATGTATGATGCCCTGCTTTTCAAATAACCCAATTCAATAAAATTTGATACCAGCCGAAAAATATGCATACACAATTCAACAAAAGACAATATAAGCAAGCAACATTGCTGGACTTGAATAAATAACTTCTCCTCGAAGAGGCCATAGATGAAGTTGATGAGGACCCCGTCCATGAACCCAAGGAGCTCGGTGACCCGCTTGGCAATCCAGGGCTTCATCATGTCCATCTTGACCTTTGACATGTCCACCTATTTGCAACCCCAAGCACAAAATCACCAACTCAGATCGACTGAGGAGGGGCGGAGGTGGCGCCACACAGCTCCGTCCGCCGGTGTCGCGTATGGCCGGGCGCCTCCCGCAACCGGTGCCTCGGCTGGGCGAGGACGGGCTCCTCCCGCGGCCAGCGGCATGTCGTCTTCTTCTTGAACGGCAATGGCGGCGGCGCCGCCGAAGTCCTTGCCGCAAAAGCACGAAGAAATGGGATCGGGGAGGAGAGAAGTGTGAGCAACTGTTGCCGCCGCCGCTGCCGTCTTAGACAGAGTAACGGAGTAGATCGGACGGGTTGGACTTAGGGCATGGCTTGGACGAACTGGTCACTAGACGGGACCAAGTTGAAAAAATACAAAACAATTATTTTCTTCAATTGACTCCTTTAAGATTTGTGCTATTTTTTTTAAGAGGGAGTATCAGAGCAGTACCCAGTTGCTGTGGCACCTACTTTTGGCTCACAATTGTTTTATTTTTTGTCTCGGATTTTCTATTTCCTTCTTCCAATTTTTCAAGAAATTTATTTGAGAACTGAAGGAGCTTGTTAGCTTTCTTTTTGTTTCGGTAGACTTCAAATACAAGAAGCAAAGGGACAAAACGAACAAAGATATGAAAAGCTAAAAAGAGACTAAAGAAGAGGGAACACTAACATTTCCAATATTAAAGTTCTCATCTAAGCCTATCCACATTATATTAGGATATTTAGACCGCATATCTTCATCAGTATCCAAGAAATATAATTCTTCATCTTTCTGTAAGATCAAAGAAAACAGTACCCTTAGTCACTTGAGATGTTTAAATTACATGTTTACAATATAAATAATTGTTTGATATTCCCAACCATGCTGTCATAGTGGACAAACCGACATTGATTGTGACTCCTGTCAACACGAAGCACCAAACTCCAATGGGTGCCCCGTCTCCCCGCTCATGCTCCTCATTGTTCACGGGAAAAATCAGTTGATTGTTGTTGCCTGGATCTAATGAATGTAAAAGATTAGAATATGCTAGTAAGTGTGTCATAAGATAGGCAATATTTGTCAAATAAGAAAATTTTGCGTGGACATGAATTGTGATGAAAACTCGGAATAGAGAAAGTCAATGACTTCATCAAAAATCCACTTTTCACCCTCAAGACTTCTTAGGCACTCCTTAGTCAACTTTATACCATAATCACTCTCAATAAATCTTCCTGCCATCTATAGGGTTGTTACTTCTGATTCTGCGACCGTTTGTGTAACCGATATGATGGCTGCTTCGAGTTCTATTACCACATGCACATCTGTGTCTCCAGAAAGAAATGGAATTATGGCCCCTCATCTTTGGGTCTAGAAATAAATGAATTCATTGTTAGTCAAAAGTTTACATAGAAGTCATCACACTGCATAATATTTGTTAGAGGAGGGCATAAAGTTTTGCCCCCTTGTCGCTATAACCTTTCGACCTATGCTTACTGCTGCTATCGGCAGGCAAAACAAGGTTTTATCACATCGGTAGGAACCGAGTGACTCTATGCACCTATCGGCAAGCAAAGGTGTGTTTCGGGACTTCGGCTGGGACCGAATGACTTACTGCCACTATCGTTAGGCGAAATGAAGTTTCGTCACATCAGCAGAAACCAAGTGACTTTCCGTCGCTATCGGCTAATGAATTACCGTCGCTATCGGTAGACGAAATGAGGTTTCTTCACATGGACAGGAACCAATTGACTTACCGTTGCTATCGGCAGGCGAAACGATATTTCGCCGCTCGTGCTTCCAACATGATCGTCGGATGGATGCAAAAGACTTTCCGTATGTGTTTGTACAGGATGGAACATGATTAACGATTACATTCTCATTATATGCAAGATGGTTCATTTCGTCATCGGTCCTTTCAGCAAAGCTCTCCTTACGTCGGTGGCTTGAGCGGAACAGAAGGGGACTACAAGGAAAAGGCGCACGAGGGACAAAAATGCCCCATCGGTTTGGAATATACCGAAGAATAAGATTAGTTAGAAGGGCATTTTGGTCACTATGAAGGTTACAAACGTGTATAAATATAGCTCCAACAGAGCCTTGCAAGAGATAAGCCTGAGTGCAATGAGATTTATGAAATAACATTTTACCTGTAATTGCCTCTTTCACTCTTTAGTTTTTTGTCACGCGAGTGGTAACCTGGTGTTCGAACGCTAAGGCTCAGAACAACAATATTGAATATGAATTGGAAGATAGATAACCCTAAACATTTTGTATACCCAGATCAAGTAAATTAAAATTAAAAGTTTATTCAATTATCTAATAAGTAAGAGAGAACAACAGAGATATATATCATATGATATTTTGAATGTCTACTCGAACCTCTTTTTTAACATCTCAAACATATGTAATTTCTTGTCCCGTGCAACCCTTTTTGCTTCTGATTCTATGACTGTTTGTTTAATCGGCATGGCGGCTGCTTATAGTTCTACTACCACATGCACATCTGTGTCTTTAGAAACAAAATGGAATTATGACCCCATCATCTTTGGGTCTAGAAATAAATGAAATCCTTGTTAGTCAAAAGTTTACATAGAAGTCATATATAAATTAAGAGGCTATATTATGTTTCTTTCCAAACTATATGCTGAAATTAACTTATTCATGATAACTCTACTTGCAAAAATGATTAGATATCATACTTTTATGCAATTGCACAAATATATGCTGCATTTTTCTAGAATTCTAGTTTATTTGAAATTGTATATATGTCATAAATAACTCGTAAGGTTTGCTTCTGATCATTACTTAAAATGTGTATTTTTCTTCTTCCCCTTAAACACTTGAAATCAGCTCCACTTGGTTCTATTGGACCAATTGGTCCTGACAGGCTGCCAGTCTATGTTGATTGGATGAAATATGAAGCAGTTACTCTAGTTTAAGACCAAGGCTATTGTGGTAGTGTCATTTCTAACTTTACTTGTTTAGTTTTTACAATGAAGTACTGCAGTAAAAGTAATTGTACAGCCGCCACTTAAAACTTAATTTGTTGTTTATACAATGAATAAGTTCTGCAGTACAACAACCACTTTAAATTTAATTAGTTGTTTATACAATGAACTAATACTTTAGTAGATTGTACAACAACCACTTAAAATATTTACTCGTTTGGTTTTTAATTTGTTGTTTGTACAATGTATAAGTACCGCAGTACAAATAATTGTACAACAATCACTTAAACTTAATTTGTTGTTTAGGTTGTTGCTGGGCTTTCAGCACCGCAGCTTTGATCGAAGGTGCAAACTTTCTTTACACCAAAGAGCTCCTTAATATCTCTGAGTAGCATCTACTTGATGCGAATCATCTCAGAAACTTTGGATGTAATGGAGGGATAATAGATGAAGCTTTGATGTATGTCAAAAGAAATGGAGGTCTTCTTCTCGAATAAGATTATCCATACACTGGGTACAAGGCTCGGCCAAGCGTATCACGGTAAATAACTAATACTCTTTTATGTGTTGGGGTCTTTGTAGAGTTGTAAACTAATTTCATATTATCAAAGTTTTAAATTGTGTTGGCTCTATTCAAGCGTTTGGTGTAACTTTTGATGACCATGTGCCAATTCAAGGACTAAGTGAGATCGCCCTTAAGACGTTAATAAGTTGCACAGGGCCCTATTGCGACATCTGTTGGCTCTGATGAGTGATTCATGGAATATAACTATTTAGAGGTAATAAGACATTGATTAAAAGGTCATGTTACTGATTTATAATCTGAGATTAAATTATAAGATATTTCTGCTTTATTTCTTTGCAGTTGGGCCAAGTACTGGATGGACCAAACTATACTATCAGTGATATGGATCGCTTTGGCATTGCACATAGTGTCCTTATTGTTGGATACGAGGCACGGAGGAGGATTGATGCTTATCGCATGAGAGAATGGCAAGATCGGAGGTGCATTTGGTATTGCCAGGCTTGTCACTGTTATCAGGAAGAATAATGCGAATCAACTGGTCACTGTCGAGACGGATGAGGACATGCGTGTGTTACCCCGAGTAAAGTGGGAGGACGAGGAAAACGAATGGTTGTAGATGCTATGATTATTCATTTTTTTAGATCAGATGTTGCTAAGAGTTATGTCTCTCTTTTTTGGCCAAGTGATGGATGAATTATTCAATTGGAGTGATGTTATTATATCCTCACAGGCTTTAGTAAAATATTGTACCTTTATCTCCCATGACCATGAGATCTAGTTATGTCTGCTTTTAGAACTCTGAAGGTCTGAGAATGGATGGCCAGGCAAGGTGACCTATTTTGTTTTAAAGAAAGGGTTATGTCTCTTTTTTTGGCAACCAAGGATATGTAAGAAGTCGACACTTAATATGTCTTTTGTTTGCAACTATAAAACATATATATGCTTTCATCACTCTGGCTTGCTGATCTGATTAGTAGAATGTATTCTAGTATTTGAATCTTTGCTCGCACCCTTAATTTTATTTTGAAACACAGTGTATGTCTGAATAGTGAATACTGCCATTGTCTTGTGTTAAGTCTCATTTGCTCAGCTGCCTTTCATTCTAGTGTTTTGCAGACTCACGCACTACTGATTTAGCTATTATCAGTTGTCACACATGTACTTGCTTGCCCCGTGCAACTCCTGTCATCTACATTCTTCTGTTCTTTTGTTGGTTGATTATTTATATCCTTTTGATCAAAATGAATATATACCCAATTGATGGATGAATTGCTTAATTGGTTGTTCTTAGTATACCCAATTGAGAAACAAGAATACAGTGCATGAGACAAATATATACTTGGATGAATTGCTTAATTCATTGTTCTTAGTATACCCAATTGAGAAACAAGAATACACTGCATGAGACAAATATATACTTGCATTATTTCATTCTATTCACTGGCTGTAGAATTCTGTTCCAAGTAAATTCTGTGCATCGGCGACAAGGAGTCTCCTTGTCTTACGCCTGTCCGATGCTTGATGGGTTTCCCCGGCCGACCGTTAAGTAGTATTTTTGATGTGGCGGTGGTTAGTAGCGTAACTATCCAACGACGCCACTATTCGCCGAAGCCGAATGCTTGCAGGGTGCTCAAGAGGAACGACCATGCCACCGTGTTGAACGCCTTGGAGATGTCAAGCTTGAGCAATGTCTTGGGGATCTTTTTGTTGCGCAGATAAACTACCACTCGCTGAACATATTTGAACTTGTCATGGATTGTTTGACCTCGAATGAATGCGTTTTGGTTTGGAGAGATGATGTCTTGCAACCTTGGTGCGAGCCTTAGTGCGAGCAGCTTGGAAGTCAGCTTCCCGAAGCTATGTATCATCGTAATCGGTCGGAAATCAGCTAGTGTCGCTGCCCCCGGTCTCTTTGGTAGGAGTACCACGAACACGTTGTTCAATCGGTCAAAGGCCCGGTTGTCCCCAAAAAACACCGCGTTCAGCTCCACGAGCATGTCTTCTTTGATGATTGGCCAATTGTAGAATGCCCCAGTGAAACCGTCCGGCCCGGTGCTCGGTCCGAGGGCATCTTCCGCACGGCCACTTCTACCTCCTCCTCCGAGAAGGGCAGGTGGAGTGCGGAGAAGTTTGAAGGTGTGATTCCGATCGATTGGAAATCGATGGTGAACCCCCCCGGTCCCGGTCGGCCAAAAACTCCCTTGAAGTGATCGTAGATGGCTGCCTCCATATCCTCATGTGACGTGCAGACTCTGTGATCACCGTCTCTCAGCCTCGTGATGGTGTTCTTCCATTTTCTTCCTCGTGCCAGCAAGTGAAAATACTTTGTGTTGGCGTTGCCTTCGGATAGATATCGGATTCTGGATTTTTGGCGTGCCATCATCCGCGCGAGCGAAGCTAGCCCAAGGCATTTGAGATTTAGTTCCTTACGCAACTCGTGCTCCTCGTCGAGGAGGGGTCTCTCATCGGAGGCTTGGTCGAGGCATAGGATGATCTCCCGTGCCATCAACAGCTGCTCCCTGATGTTACCGATCTTGTTGGCCGCCCAACTTTGCAGCTCCCGCTTTAGGTTCCAAAATAAACTATCAAGCCAACGAAGGGGATCATTGGTGGCGTCATTGCAGACCCACCTAGTTGTCACCGCCTCCTGGAATCTGGATGGTTGGGCCAGAAGGATTCGAAGTGGAATCTGGGCTTTGCGTATACATATAGGTGGGTTTGTAGCAGCAGTGGGCAGTGGTCTGACACGTCTGAGGATAGCGCCTGAAGGTGAAGGTGGCAGTCTGGGTACATGGCTTCCCAGTCCAAGGTGGGCGATCGACATTCATTGCTCCACGTATACCGACGTCCATGCATGGGGATATCGAGTAGTTCTAGCTGTTGTACAGCCTGCCGGAAGCGGCTCATGTTCCTCCTGTTGATACGGTCGTTGCTCTTGTCCTCGTCATCAAGGATGGGGTTGAAATCTCCTATGACAGCCCATGGGCCGGAGCATGCGTCCCTGACGGCTGATAGCTTTTCTAGGAATAGTTCCTTGTCATTATCTCCTTCAGGGCCATACACTATGGTGAGCCACCAGGGCGGCACACGGTGGTATCCCCCAAATGTACCAGCACCGTGACGGTGAAACACCCCATGTGGGCGTCGGTCAACCTCACATCTGGTTCCCTGGCTGCAATGATGATGCCCTCTGTAACAACCCATGTTTTCTAACACCCAAAAATACGAGCTTTCAAAAACTTTTTCCTTAATGTGTGAATCATGTAGTCGTTAGGTCCAATCGAAGCCGACCTAGAGGAGTCTACCGACAAATCGTTGCATACATATAGAATTGCTTGTGGGTGAGTGCTTGTGTTCTCGAATTGGTTTTGGGTTCTGACCGGAGTTTGGGGTGCACTAGTCGTGGCTCATCCTCTCCTTGGAATTCTTGCCAAGTCTCATTTGAATCTCATTTAAATTTCGTGAGTCAATTCCTTGTGAATCGCTCTCAAAGCCCCATCAATGGGTGCCTTTCAATTCCTTCCAAATATCTCTCGAATCTTTTGTCTTCCTCTCGAGAATTCGGCACGAATTCCTCTCGAATTCCTTGTCTCATGTCATAAAGGGGAAATGCAATATCTTTCAATCCCCCACAAAATCCCTTGAATCATGAAGGGAAGACCTTTCTCCTTTCTTTCTTCTTCCACCAATTCCGCTAATCTCTTTTTCCTCCTCTAATCAGCTGAGAAAAATGAGGACACCTTCTCTTCCTTCGTTGGGCCATAGCTCCCCTCTCCCTTCCTCTTTCTGCAAGTCCAGCCGACCCATTCCCCTCTTCCCCTTCATGCCGGCCCAGCCGATCTCCCTCCCTTCCGTGGCCCAACTCGCCTCCTCTCCCCACCAGCTCCCGTAGGCCCACACGCACGCAGCCCTGCTCGCCACCGCAGCCCAGCAATCCTACTCGCGCCCTATCCTCTCTCTTGGCCCAGCAGGCCCAACCGGGGGCACCCCACCCAAACCCTAGCGGGAGCCCTTGCTCCCAGGGAGCCGCCGCCGCCGCCCCGAGCGGGAAAGCCACGCACGCGCGCTCGTCCCCGCGCGCCGCATCGCGTCCACGCCCCGCACCCGCACGCGACTCGCAACTCCGTCCGCGCGCGCACGACCCCACCTCGACATCCGCGCTTCGATGCGCGCAGCGTGTCCTCAGGTACGGACGCCGAGGCGCATCGCCGTCCGCGCCCTTGGAACTCTAGCTGGACGCGGCTATAAAGGCCCCGACGCCGCCTCTCCCCTGCTATTCCCCCATCCGCCGCTGCCACCCCTTCCCCCTCGCGCTGCCTCGACCGCCCAGTCGCGCCGCCCGGATTCCAGCCGGTGGGTGCCTGTCGCCCTGCCTCACGAAGTCGGCTTGGAACTCCAGCAGCACCACGGCGCCGCGGTGACCTCGTCGCCGACCACGCTAAGCTGTTTCTGCTCCACGCGTGCGTCGTCGAGCCTGCCCTTCTGCAACGTCGTGTCGACCACAGCTGTCCGCCCAGTCGGCCTCCACGCCGTCGCGACGCCGTCGAGTCGACCGCGGCGGGACGCAGATGGAGCCACGTCGCCCGAGCCACGTCGCAACCCCGAGCCTCGCCAACAGTGCCCCCATGACGAGCCCGTACCACGACGCTGAAGCCTCGCCGTCGCGGGCTCTGCATCGGTTGCCTCCGTCGAGTCCCTTGACGTCGCCCTAGCCTGCTCCGCGCTCGACGTCCCCTGCTCCACGGTAGAGCCGATCGTTGCGTGCCTCGCCCGCGTCTCCTGTGACGTCGCTGCCGAACCATCCCCGACCCACTCTGCCTCGACACCGGGGGCTGGACGCGCCGCGACGTCGCTGCTGCTGCGTCGCCTCTGCTCCACCGCGACGCCAACGTTTCTGGCTGCTCCCCACTCCTCCAAGTCGTCAGCCTGCCCGTCACCATGACCGCGACATTGCACCACCACCGTCAACCTGAACCGCGACCCGGACTGCTGGACCTGACCCTGCCGTCCTGCTGCATCCCCATGCAACCAGTGCACACCGGTGAGCCCTCTTAGCAACAAGGTCCTCACCCGTGTAGCTTGTTAGTCATCTGTCTCTAAGACCGGTCGTCGTGCCGAGATTTTTACGCTGTCACAGGAAGACCGTGAACGTGCTGCGTCGATTGGCGAAGCCCTGACATCCCCTGCCCCCCTGTCGTCCTGTCCGGCCTTCGTGCCACTGTTTTCCACTGTGTAGGGAAGTTGCGGCCTTGTTGCGCTGTTCGCCGGAGATTGAGCACCTTCTGGCAGCCTGCAGCCCTGCCCGGCCAGCCGCAACCTCGTTCGGCCAGCCGCAGCCATGTCCAGCTAGCTGCAGCACCATCCGGCTAGCCGCATCTAGCTCGTGGCCTCCTGCAGCAGGCCGTAGCCGGCCAGCAGAGGCTATAGCCGGCCAGCAGCTGGCCATACCCAGTCCGGGGTGGCCGTAGCTGGCTGTGCCCGTCCCGGACGCTTCGTCAACACATCGCAGCAACCCGTCGCCATCCCGCCCTTCAAGGTCAATTTTTAGAACCTTGCCGATGCCTTGGCGAAGCTCTTGTTCATTTCATACATGCTCATACATGTTCGGTACACATCGTATACTCATGATATCCATGTCATCTATTATACTCATCTATCT
This sequence comes from Microstegium vimineum, assembly GCA_022036555.1. NCBI lineage: Eukaryota > Viridiplantae > Streptophyta > Magnoliopsida > Poales > Poaceae > Microstegium > Microstegium vimineum. The sequence goes on along the minus strand of CM039127.1, from coordinate 50,904,681 downwards.
ATGCTTGTGCCGTGCCTTCGTGTCGGACTATCTATCATTCTTGTGCTATGGAAATGTGCTACTCCGTTTGGTGCGTTCTTATGTGTTTTGATCTGTTTGTCTGTGAGCCGAGCCTTCGAGCCGATTGAGAGGGCGAATGTTTGAACGATGCGATCGCAAGCTCGTCTCGCCATGGTCGTAGCGCCAAGCATATCGCTCCTCTCATGCTTAGTTGCCCTCGTCGGACTACGATCGTTAGCTCCTAGCCTCGTACCTAGGACATGGCCATTGTGGACTCGACAGCAGTGCGCTTCCAACCCGCACTTGGCGAGCCTCACATGACCTAGTCCACTAGAGACGACCTAGAAGATGACTATCGTGGAACCCTCGGAAGCCAGCTTTCGCAGGAGGAGCTCATGGCCGCGAGTTCCCTCGCCATGACCATTGGGCTCTACCTTCCTTCTTTTCTTTCTACCCGCCTCGTATGCTTGTGCCACCTTGACCATAGCATCTCTTAGGTTCTTATAGTGACAATCGCACTGCTAAGAACCCGAGGGATTGCATTGTGCTGTTTTAGTTGCACATAGGTCGTGGTGCCCTACGAGTTGGTGTAGTTCGAGGGACCATGAGCTAGTGTCCCTGTTCCTTCGACCTTCATCTATTTTTCTATGGCGTATTGGTCGAGAGAATGCGGAGGCTGTTCCTCTCTTATTAATCCCCGTCTATCCAGTAAGACGTGGATTGAGTCCTCTTGTTCCAACTTCTTCGGTTCATGTCCTTTGCCATGACGTGATGATCGAAGTGTCGAGGAACCAATCTCTTTTCGCTTGCTTGTTTCCTTTTGGTGTTTATTTGTCGATCACTTTGTTCCTTCCTTCGATTGCCGTCAAATATAATGGCGAGTGGATCAAAGGAAGGTGGATCCTTTTTCCCCCTCTCTCTTTGTTGGCTCTTTCGTGCTCAAGCCTCTTGTATGCTTGTACCTATTTTAGACTGTGGCACTTCTTAGGTCCTTGCGGTGACAACCGCACCGCTAAGGCCCTAGGGGTGTCTGGGTGCATTTAGTGCACGTAGGTCATGGTACCCTACAAGTGGTTTTGGGTGTTGTGTGTTCTCTTGTGTGTCGCTTATTTCCAACGCCTCGCCTTTGCCATGGCGTGTGGATTGGGAGAAGAAGACCACTACTCCCTTTCTCCCCTTTTATAGTCCTCTCTGTTCGATCCCGTCTTTACCCATGATGATCGGATCAAAGATCGGACTAACCCTTCTAGTTGGTGAAGCTATGGTCTATGTCATGCCCTTGGAACCATGCGAGTCGACTCGATCGACCGTCAGAAAACTATCCTTACCAAGGACGTGATATGGACGGCCTAGCCAACCCTCCCCCTCTTTCTCTTGTCTCATTCTCTTTTGCTTGTGCCAATTTTCATGGCATGCAAGCCGAAGTACCGTGGGACCAAGTCACAACTCTTGCGTCTTGTGTTGTTATTCGTTCTTTCCTTAGTTGTGACTTGTGGGGTTTAAGGCTGCAAGGGCCGACCCCTGTTGTGCCTATCTTCTCTCCGCTTGTAATCTTTTCGGTTCTTGTCAGTTTCCATGACACTCGAATTGAAAGACCGCAAGCCGTGGTGTGTGTCTAAGTTAAGCTAGAGTCTAAGCCCCTTTCTCTTGAAGCCATACAGGTTGACACCATCAACCTGGGAAGTGTGGCTAACTCGGGGTCATGACTCGAGCTTATGCTTATCAGACAACCACTCGTGTTTTATTTTAAGTCCGAGGAAAGTGGACAACCACCACGAGGGCTAAGTTTTTTGGTATCTTTTGTCGTTAGCCGCTCTTTTTGTATCTCGCTATCTTTTAGTTTTGATCTTGGTCAAGAATTGATTGTTTTCTGCCTTGTTTGTCGCTATGCCGAGGTAGTTGCATTGAGGGTGATGTGGATCGGACCGGTGACCCGTTGGAGGCAGGAGGCATGAGCAGCAGCAGATGTGGATGATTATAGATCTAAATGAACAGGTGCCACGTCCCACCCAACCTCGTAGAATCCTATTAGACATGCATATACATAGATGCTAGTGTTTTACTTTCTACAATTAAACTGATAGGTTGCATGGTAGATTGCTTGGAAAGCCCTTACCTTATCGCAACCTTACCCCTACACACCCGCTGCTAGGCTAAACACTCGCTTTACTTGCTCGCTGCTTACTTCTACTTCGCATTATGTCATTGATGTGATGCTGAGTGGAGGATTGTTTGTGAGTGGCTAGGCATTGTGTGCCGTATTAATGATGATAATAACTGGGGAGATCTTGGCGTGTGTCTTGGGTGTGTGGTGAGGGTTGAGTCGATCAGACAGGTCATACGATGAGTCCGTGGGACGAGTCTTGCCGGGGGGTGCGACCTAGGCATCCCCACGTGAGGTACCTGTGGCGGGTACATGTGTTCTGAGGAGATCCCGGGGCGAGCCCGGGATAGAGGTGCTGTGATGGCACGGGGGAGGACCCCGATCGAGGAGATGACCTGTCTGATCCCACCTAGGATCTGGAATAACAAGGGAAAATGGAACCATGAGCCTATCGTGCACACCACTCGTCCCTGAATGGGCGGGGTGTGGATGTCGATCGGTTTGGGCGATGCTATTACTGCCAGGTTGTTAGGTGATAAGGGTGGGTGGTGCCGGTGTTGAGACCCGTACCATCCTAGATGCGCAGTACGACGGTGACCAGGTGTTGCGTCTCCCAGTCTCAGTTTGCCGGTGCGCCGGGGAGCCCCAGGGCTGAGTGGCAGGATGGTATCGTTCCGGATCGGGAGATAGCCCGTTATCGCCTAGGCGTTGTACAACGTCGATGATGGCGATCTTGTGGGTATAGGTGTACACACTCTGCAGAGTTGATCGATCTATACGTATAGTCGTGTCCCCGCTTATGGACATCTCGTGACCTACGCCTCACTTGCTTTAGAGAGATGAGTCCCTTCTTTTCTCCCCCTGGGTTTTGTAGGATCCGACTGTGAGCCGCTGAGACAAGGACGAGAGAGAGTTGTCCTTGTCGCCTAGAGAGTGTGAGAGTGTGTGTGGTGAGATGTGTGTGGATGGGATGGATGTGTGGGAAATGTGTTAAAACTTGATATACAACTTATTACTATTATTACTTAATATTGAAACTTGCATAGGAAAACCATAGCCAGATATAGATTCTCTTCTCTACCCCCTTGCATACCACTTTCCACAAAGCAAAAGCAAAGCATAGGGTGAGAAACAATGGCCAGTACAAATCGTACTGAAAGTTATTTATCAGGTTTGGATGCTATCTTCGACGACGACAACAGCAAGGATCCGGAGGTTTAGGTGGTCATGTCCTACGCTCAAGGTTGGATGTGAAGGATGAGCATTCACCCGCTGGCGCGTTGCTTCTACTCTGATATCGTTTCGCGTGCGTCTTCCGCTAGTAGAGTGTTGTAGTAGGGTGTGAATCTCTAAGCTGTAATACTTGTAAACTTGTAATTCACGATGTGTGACTGTGGTATCAACTGTATATCAATAATGTGATAGATTGGTATTCCTGGGACTATCACATTATGTTGTAATCTGTGGATTTCCCTTCGAGGAAATCGAGGATTGTTACACCCTCCCCCAGTAGCAGCTGCTGGCATGTACACATAATCAACGAATTCCATTCTCAGGTGGAAGTAATAAGCATTTGAGGTACATATTGTAATTTTGATTCAATAATGCATGCTATGTGTGGTCTCACATCCTGCACGAAGGTGCGGACGGAGTCGTGGCGGGCTCTTGTGTTCAGTCCACGCTCGTTCCAGCAAAGTATGTTCGTGTTATCCATTACATGGTCCACGGCCTGGCGCTCATGCGCGGCCCCCGAGGCGCCGCCTCCTCGTCGTGGAAGAGCCTCCTCATCGCCTCCGCGTGCGAAGGACCGTTGTTCCCCTCTTACATCTTGTCGTACTTGAGCTTCGCCTCGTCCACCTGTCGCGCGTCAATGAGTCCTAGCCTCCTCATGACTAGGAACTCACCCCTCTTGGCGACCGGGATCTTGGCGAGGGCCTGGGCTGCGATCCGGCGGCTCCGCAGCGGCGGCTTACCCGCCGAAGAGTCGTGGACTCTAGCCGGCAAGAGCGGGGTGGAGGTCTTCTTGAGTACCCGTTGGGCGAAGCGCTTAAGGCGGCTGCTGAAGGAGCCGGATCTGATGCTGTTGGCGTTTCCCGGCGATCCCGGTGGCGTGGCTTCACGGCCTGCTGGCACCGGGTAGCCCGGTGGTGGGGTGTGGCCGAAACCTGGTGGTGGCGTGCAGCAGCCCTCGGCCGCGGCATGCGTGTCGTGGCGCATTGAACGGCGGCCATACCGTGCACGGGGTCTCGACCTGGCCACCGTGCGGCGTGACTGCGCGCCCCTGACCTTGCGCCGTTGGTGTTGGTGCCTTTGCAGCAGCCGTGTCGGCGTGGGGGGCCTGGACCTGTGTAGGTTTAGGCGATGTCGTTGGGTGCGACTCGTGCTGTGACGCGCGCGGTGCGGCGTCGGCGACATGCCTCTCGAACCGGAGCTCCTTGCGAGTTGGTAGGACTGTTCCACTCTATTCCATCTCCTTCTCCATCCACAGGTCCACCCGATTCCACATCTCCTGGCGATTCCATCTTCTCTCCCATCCTGATGCACAGAAGGGCGAGATCAGTGCTAATTTCAGCCTTTAGTAGCTGAAACTATTTAATTTCTGTGAAACTGATCAAGTGCACGACCACTATTTTTTTTTTTGCATGCGGGCAAGAAACTGATGTGCATTATTTTATTTTACGGCATCTGTAATCCACGGACGGAGATGGCAGCATCGATCCTACTTATGTCTACTCCATGGATGACTATCTTCAAGAGCAAGAAAATTTAGATGGTTTAGGCGAATATCTAGTAGCTAAAATGTAGTCTCTTGTTGATGTTTTACAAGGTGGAAGACACATTTTGCAGGTGGATAAACGGCTCATATAGTTCATCTTTATCCTCTGAATATTGTCTTCACTCAGTTAATTTACTAGTCCGTTAGCTTTCTCATGCAAGTGTGAAACCGAAACCTAATTTCTGAAACTATAGCTTTCCTGCACACTCTTTTCTTCTACCCTCCATATTCTGTCAGTGTGAAACTGTGAACCTATTTAAATTTCTGTGATCATAACATGCAAGTGTGAAACTGGTGTGCATTCCATGATGAGGTGATCTACTTTGTAAACACAGTGCATCAAGAAAGCCTACGTAATGTGTGGCGCAGCTGATCTTTATTTATTTGTGTTGCATACTTGCATAAAAGTGTTCATTATTTTTTCCATGGAAAATATTTATACAAACTTGCATTGAGAAGGATAGTTTCTTGTGGTGGAGTCTTAAAACTATAAAAACTATGGTAGTTTGTAGCATTGAAAGTGCCCTAAAACATCACAAAATATTATTAAATCGTCCATGGCAAGCTGTGGCAGAGCATCACTAAGATCCACCATTGATTGTAGCACAACAGGAATCACCATAGCACCGACTTCGTAGTTGGATATTTGGATTCTTCGTCGTCCTCAGAAACTGTTATTATAGCAATACGACAAAAACATCATAAATACTTGGTGAAGTACCATAGTTTGATGGAGATGTAAAGAAATCCTTTCGGAAAAAAATATTTGTAGTTCCATTGTGCCATACTCCTTCATTTTCGAACTATAAGATATTTTAGCTTTTCTAGATACATTACTTTCACTATATATCTAGACATAGTGCATATCTAAGTCCATGGATAGGGAAACATGGTAATTTTATCAAGTATCAACCATGGCACAACAACTGTCTTACAATTTCTATTGTGCAGGTGTCACAAAAGACCTTGCTAATGGCGTATTACAGCAGTCGAGCCAACCTCACTCTGATGGCAACTAGAATGTCCTTGAGATAATTTGGTAAGAAAATATATAACATAGTGGCTGGCAGAATGGAGGAGATTGGTCAGCAAGGCTGAGGAGCGAATGAGGCAGGGAAGTGTAGTGGAGGACGCCCAGCAGCCCTCCCTCAACTAGCTAGAAATCGGCCACACGAGCAAATAACATGGTATAGTGGAGAAGCGGATAACACTAGGATGTTAGTGACAAAAATCGGCCTCAAAAAAAGAGAAAAAAATATCACCAAGAAAAGTGAAAAAGCTCGTGCGAGCGGCTGGGTCCTTGGGTGCATGCGTGAATCATCGGGCAGGCGTTGGAATTTGGGTACCACAAATAATATTCAGTACCTGGGTAGTACCAACTAACATACATATAAACAACATGAGGAACATATATAGTTGGCTTATTATATTGCGCTGCTTTTTGTATACACTTCTCATATTGCGAAGATTGTTATGGTTGACGTGAATGGAATTTTCCCACAAGAATTTTAGTTGTACATAAAACATGTGTCGTCTCATGTTTAATCTTATTCATATTATATATCAAAACTGGACAGAGGTTACAGAATATCCATATCCCTATGTTTGGAAAAATAAACAAAGAGGAAAAACGTGATATGTATTAAACAATAACGTTCAATGCACACATGTCCTTTAAGATTATAATCGTGCTTCTGGAATGTCTGTGGGACTCGATCTATTTATTACTTTCTCTATCCTAAATTATGGGTTATTCTAAAAATTTTAAATAGTCAAAACATCTTAAATTTAACTAAATTTATATATCGACTCTTCAACAGGGCCGTCTCAATAATTTCTAGGGCCCTTGGGCAATTAAGATAACAGCAGGGGCTTGACAATTTGATATTCCAATATGATGATTATAAAGTATATAAATATTGTTAATAAGAGTTAACTTGCAATGTATATTTGGTTCATAAAAAATAATGCAGTATACCAAAAAAGGTAAAAGAACGATATAACCATTATATGGATATCTTAAATAAAATTATAGTGCTTTTGTGCTTTGTAAAACCCTTCTTTGTGTATTTCTTGATGCAAAATCTTAGGCAACATCTATCATCTTATAAGAAAATTGAATTAGAAATTTAGAACCTTATCACGATAATATAGAATGACTTAAATTCTGAATAAATACCTGCACACACCTCTCGGTTCTTCTATCCCTATCCTATGTGGCTTGATAAATTAAATAATAATTAACAGATCAACTATTTGCTTTAATCCCTTGATGCCTGATAGTCTTTATGAATTGGATTCGAAGGTCGAAAAGTAAATTAAAGTTGTCAAATCAAACAAACACTGAAACTGCTGAAAACTGCAAGTACATGCTGCCAGACCCTAAAACTGATATATAAACTATAATCACGATCACTTACAGGAGACAGGGACGAAGGGATCGACAACGCCCACGCCGCTGTTGGCCAAAGAGGATCACAAGATTTGCGTGAACGACAGAACAGGCCGCAGCAGGACACAATTATGCAAGTCTAGACACGTGAATACTACTCGCCTTCTCATCAATCGTCGCGGTCACGCAGAGCGCAGACTGAACTGACCAAATACGTATACTATAGATGTCTGTACTCATGGGCCCCTTAGCACCATGGGCCCATGGCCGTCGCACTGCCTGTCCTCCCCTCTGAGATGGGCCTGCTCTTCAAAATTCTTAGAATGATTTAGAACAGAGGGAGCATAATTATTCTTTGGCAACATGACATTGATGGAGGAATCTAAGCAACTCATGTCCCACGTACGGGGAGGTTTTTGCGGTTTCCCTTTCTCTTTTTCCAGAATCTAACATACTCGTAGAGTCGTAGGTAGTGATGGACTGATGATGATCGTGACACGAATGCTAGCTGCTCACTTCACAAGCCAGGAATGCTAGATGCTCACTTCACAAGTCAGGCATAATAATTGGTAGTAACCTGTCCTAAAAAGAATGAAAAGAATGCAAACTATAGTATATGTGTTAATTAAAATACTTCACTTTTGACTAGATTTCTAGTAAATAGTGTTTATTTTTATGACACCAAATTAATTTATTATAAAAATACATTTTGTAATTAATTTAATGGTGCTTATTTGATGTAAAAACTATTTAAAATTGGTATACTAAACCATCATGCTGTTTCAAAATTGCCTTATTTCTTTTGATGAGGTAGTAGATAGATACTTTGCCTCGCTGTGCCGCGTAGAATGTGTCCATCATCAATCAACCAGTTAACACTTTGGCAGCCGTCGTCCACAAACAAACCCACACACGCATGCAGAGGGCCAAAGACACACATTGCATGGCAGCTTGCAGCACGCGACGCCCCTGCAGCATGGTAGCCTGCCAGCACTAAACCAATTGATCGATCCGAAAGGGCCGGAAGAAGGCCGGCCGGCGGCGAACGAAGGGAGAAGAAGCTAGGACGGAGCTAGCTAGCAATGGCTGAGCTCGCGGCGGGTGCCGTGAGCTCGCTGCTTGGTGTCCTCCAGAACGAGGCGCGGCTGCTGGGCCGCGTGGAGGGCGACATGCGGTTCATCAGGGAGGAGATGGAGAGCATGAACAGCTTCCTGCTGCACCTGGCCAGGACGGTGCCCCCCGGAGGGAAGCACGACGAGCAGGTGCGCACCTGGATGAACCAGGTCCGGCTCCTCGCCCAGGACTGCAACAACTTCATCGACATCTACGTGTACCGCGAGAACCCCGACTTCCATATCGGCAAGAAGGGGTTCTTGCGTTGGATTCTGTGGGTTCCCTGGTTCCTGAAAAAGACGGTGGCGCAGCACTGCGCGGCCGGCGAGCTGGAAAAGCTCAAGGAACGGGCCCGCGACGTCGGCGAGCGGCGGGTGAGGTACGGCGTGGATATCCCGTCGTCCAAGTTGCCTGCTGCTTCGTCTGGCCCTGCCCCTGCTGGGGATGTGCATGGGCTCACAGCAACAGCGACGACACCTACCGCCGCCGCCGCCGCCGCTGAAGGCGAGCAAGAGGAAGACGAAGACGGTGACGCTGACGATGGTCTAGTGGAGGCAACGGTGACGGGTCATCGAGCAGCCCTCCTTGGAGTCTTTGGCACTCAAGATCTAGATGACTACTTCAACAGGAGGCTAGCCGACTGGATCAAGGAAGTAGAGGAGCAACGCAACACCCAAGAAGAAGAAGAAGAAGAAGAAGAAGAAGAAATACCCTTGATCGCCACCGTGGTGACACCGGGCGATAGGTTTGGCGCCCTCGCTCTTGCGAAAGGAGCTAAAGATTCGGCGTCGAAGGTGGTCGATTTCCGCAGTGTCTTGATCGACATCTCGGAAATCCACTACCCTTATAACGCCCCGCTGCTACCGGAGGACTTCCTCTGCTACATGTGGCGTGAGCTGGAGCTCGAGGAGTATTCCTCCCACTCCCAGAAGCAAGGGGAGGGGAAAAACCAGCAGGCTCGTTGCTGGCATTACAGAGGATGGCGGTCTATATTCTTCCGTGAAAAGGAGAAGGCGATTAAGCAGATCATCGAAGATACCAAGGTTGTCGACAAGATTGAGGAGATCAAGAAAGAGATTGGCCAAGTCAGCAGTGAAGAGGTGGTGGAAGAACTGGAAGAGGTGTTGGAAGAACCGGAAGAGGTGAAGAACAAGATCTCTGGAAAACGTTTAAGTGTACTCCTGCTGCAACTCAGGGCAGCTGCTGCTGAACAAGACCAAACGTATTTGGATCACATGATAACGGAAACGGCCAAGAAGCTTACGGTCCGTATCCCTGTGCAAGCTCAAGAAAAAGGCTATTATGAAGACATCCTGCGGGGAGTGTTCCTGCAGAAACAACAGGAGCAATCACCAGTGACGACTCCGTCGGAGCACCATCTCATCATCAAAGGAATGATCCAAGACGCTAAAGCAGAAATCCTACAGGAGGTACAGAAGATGCTGGGAGACAAATCTGACAACAAACAAGCAACAGGTGGTGACCCAGGGGTGGTCCAAATCCCGGAAGCTCATACTCGTCCTACTGAAGAAACTAACTCGGAGACCAATAAAACCAAGGGTCCAAGTCAAATCCAGCAAGCTCATATTGCAGAAACCAAGAAGAAGCTCGACAAAATCCAGTTGAAGATTCAGGGGCCATTGAAGATACAAGGGATCATGGAGAAGATTCGAGGTTACCTCAAGGGGAAAAGGGCCCTGGTCATCTTTACTGTTCAGACTGAATGCAAAACCACATGGGAGGACATCATAGATGCTTTGAGGCAATTGGGTTGCGTCGCTGGTGCGGTGATTGTAACCACCTCAGCGGAGTATTGTCATCCATCATGGGAGCTTATGGAGCATTCTCTTGTTGGCATGTACCATGACATTGTGCTCCGTATTACAAGGGAGCGGATGAATGAGGACGAAGGCAACAACCACATTATTGATCCCAAGATTTTTCACGGCATCTTGAATGAGTGCCGCAACAATGAACTTTGCATGAAGATCATCGCTCACGCTTTGTATGCCAATCCCAAGAGGAGCAGTGAAGAACTGCGAAAGTTGCTCAAAACCCTGCAGCATGCACAGAAGGCCTCGTCAAAATCATTTGGCAGCATTGCTACGAAGATGTTTAAGTTCGCCTACAGAAATCTTCCCAAAGAATACATGACCTGCTTGCTGTACCTAGCCATTTTCCCTCGAGGACACAAAATCAGGCGGTCAACCTTGATAGGCCGCTGGGTTGCGGAAGGCCTGATAACTACACAAGACTGGAGTTGGCAAAATTCAGTGTGTCAAGCCGAGCGATGTTTTGTTGCGCTCATCAATCGCTCGCTTGTTTATCCGGAAGATATTGATGCTACAGGAAAGGTTAAGAGTTGCAGGGTTGGTGATCTAGTCCATGAACTCATCAGCAAGCTCGCCAAGAAACAACGCATTATGGAGACACGCCTGTCACATCACTTGGCCCGCCATTTCTCCATTTCCAATAATCTCCATCTCCGCGGCTCTGATAAAATAGAAAAATTCTTTCAAAGGATATCTGAATCATCTCAATTTTCCGTGCTCAAGGTGCTGGATCTAGAAGGTTGTAGTTGCTTTAAAGGAAACGACAAGCGCTACCTCAAGGAAATTTGCCGCAAGATATTGCTGCTCAAGTATCTGAGTCTAAGAAGAACAGATGTTACCATGCTGCCCAAAGAAATCAACAACCTCCATGAGCTAGAGGTACTGGATATCCGGCATACCAAGATGCAAGCGAATGCAACAAGACATGTCCAATTACTAAAGCTGAAGCGTCTGCTGGCTGACCACATTGATCAAAGTTCAAGCAATATCTTTCTCGCAACAAAAAAATGTCCAAGCAGTATCCTGGTTCCTGAAAAAATCGAAAATATGTTAAGCATGGAGGTACTATCCAATGTCAAGCCACAGAAAGGTCGAGATTTGAAAGACATTGGGAAGCTATGGCAGCTGAGGAAGCTTGGTGTGGTTATCGAAAATGACAATCATCTTAGTGAGTTGGTTCAAGCCATCAGCAACCTACATGATTGCCTCCACTCTCTCTTAATCACTCTTCCCGAGGGCACCCCCAAAGGAAACTTCGCACAACTACCAAATGATATTTGCAAGTCCATGGTATATTCTCCGGACAATCTTGAGAGCCTAAGCATAAGTGGAATCACACAGACGGGGCAGCTTCTTCCATTGTTGGCCACAGCAAAAAGCACTAAGCTTACAAAGGTAACTCTAAATAGCACCTGGCTGTGCCAAAATGATCTAAAGTCCCTCGCCACTCTGCCCACGTTACACTATCTCAAGCTCCGACACAAGGCATACGGTGACCCCCAGCTCACCTTCAAGAAGGATGAATTCAATTGTCTCAAGTACTTACTTGTTGAGGGCTCAAATATGACCCACATAATCTTCGAAGATGGAGCAACTCCTGAGCTTGAGAAGATGTTTTTGCCCTTCACTGGAGATCTACAGCTTTCTGGAGTCGAGAACCTTCCAAAACTGGGGGAGCTCGAGCTCAAAAACAGCAACATCACCACTACCACCAATGACAACAATAACACCACCACCACCACTAACAACACTGCCACAACCAACAACAACGCCACCAATAGTAGCGGCAACACTACCACCACCAACAGCAGTAGCAACAATGTCACCAATAGTAGCAGCAACACCACTGCTGCCACTACTACCAGCAACAATGATAGCACACTGCTTTCAACATTTTTCAATGCCAAACAATTAACCAAGGTGACTCTTAGTGGTACCTTGCTTAAGAAAGATGATCTACAAAACCTTGCCAAGAATCAAAACATACGCTGCCTAATGCTCTTGGATAAATCTTATGTTGAAGATGAGCTTACCTTCAGCAACAATGCCAACTTTCCGAAGCTCAACCTTCTTATTGTCAACTGTCCTAACATCACCAAGATCACCTTTAACAACAAATCTACTCCTAAGATCAATAAGATTATTTGGTCCTTCACCAAAATGGAGTCTCTCTCCGGCTTACAATATCTTCTGAAACTTAGAGAGCTTGAGTTCATCGGTGAACTCGTCCCTGCTGAGGTGAAACAAGCCATTAAAAAACATAAAGGCAAACCTTATTATTTACACAATATACCAGAAAGGCTAGACCAAGGATCTGGACACTCGCCACAAGAGGACAAAGAAAAAACAACATTCCTATGCTGTTAAAATAAGATCTGTTGCTGATGGGATAGTGAGCATTTCCATCTGTTCATCATCGAGCCTGCCCCTCCCTTTGATGAAGGTTTCTCTTTGTGCATGCTCGGTGGTTTGACATTAGTTATTTGTGTTTGTGTCTGCTTAAATTGTGCTTGCATTTATGTTATGCATGTGTGTCAACTGAGTGTGCTTGGTTATGTTCTACACATAAGTGTGATTTCGGATTGTGGTTGAGAATAATGACTATGTATCTATGCTCAAGGATTTGGATTAGTGAGGCTATCCCACCATCATGCTGAGTGCATAGTTTCATGTAATAAGTGCAATGCTTGTGCACACATTTGACTTATTAATGTATTGTGTGCAATATTTATGGTTTGCCTGGGTTCTACGACTCAACATTGAACCGGTATGTGCTATGATATAGCAACCTCTATTGTAAACACCAGTTACTTATTTCTTATGGTTTCCAAACCATCTGTTGCAGTCATGCCTGTCTAGGTGCTCAAGACAAAGTTTTTTCACAGGTTTGTAGTGGGATGATACAATCCATTTGTCGATCTTTTTCCCCCTAGCAAGTAGTTCTGCAATAACATGTCTATGGTGGGACACATCTGCATGAAAACACCATTGGGCTCGCTCTCGGTCGTCTCCCTCGTAAAGCGACTCGAGAGCAACTAACAGCGCCACCAAAAAACCTGCCGCCACCCTCCCCTCTAACTGTCACTGCTGCCGTCGGGCGTGGTGGCAGTGACTAGTGACGGTGCCACCCAAAAGTCGGCCCTGTTCGCACCCCCTTTTCTCCCCTGCTGCTCCTCTCCACTTCTCTCTTCCTCAAAACATGAGTGATGGAGACTGCTTCGTATGTATAACTCCCTTCTAAGTTCAGCAACAATTAATATATATTTGTTTCATTGCCTCAGATATTTATTTCCGCTTCTAAAGAATCTTCTGTGTGTCAAGCGCACCCTTATAATATACTATCCAACTATCATAAATTTATAAGTATAAACAACAAAAAATAAAATAAATAAATGGTCAAAGTGAATTTTTTGGAGACCATGTCATGTTTAGAATCTACTGGGCTCATCAGACCAGAACTTGAATTTGTGCAATTTATTGGTGAACACGGAATGATCCTTCCGTGAATATGTTAACATCTTCGTATGATGCCAACGTGTTATATGATTGAACCCAATCTCCACCAGTGTTGTGCATTGCATTCACCGCCAGTCGTATCTAGCAGCCGACAGGGATGGTGCCGTGCAATATATATGGTCCTCCTGCACAAGACTTGAAATTTTGAATGAAATTTTCATTCCGGCCGCTCCTCCTTTTTGTTACCCGGTGAGCCTACTCCCGTCCCCTCTTCTCCTCATCGCTGATGTTCCTTAGTGCCACTCCTGCTCATCACTGTGCCCGGCTGATGGTTGTTCGTAATCAACTGTGAGACTACCCCTACACACCGGCGTGCAAGCCGCTACTCATGGGGGCGCCCATGCTGCACGTACGTCGCTCCTCCTCACTGTCATACCCGCACATACTCACTGGCATGCAAGCTGCTTCTCACCAGTGTGACCTCTTGTGCTCCCTGCTGTTCCTTCTCACTAGCGTCCAAGCTACTCAATGGCAGAGCTACGTGGGGGGCATAGTGGGCCATGGCCCCCTCCTTGCTCTGAGTGAATACACAGCTACGATCAATAGAAATCTGTATGTCTGCAATTCTGCATACTGCAGTTGCATGCAATTAACTTCTTGCTCTTCTTCGTACTAGCAGTCTTGTGGCATTGTTGCATACTGCCACTCTGTGACCAAGAATGTTTGTTAATAAACTTGTTTGCTTCTCTCATTCACACAGAAGGCTCATACTAACACTAGCACACTAGTAGTAGCGGATGCTAAATTACAATTACAATCTCTATGGTTGTCAACTTGTCATGCATTTTGGTACCCGCCGCTCTTGTTGATGAGTGCATAGCTAGCAAGTATGCAAATCTACGCATAGGCTACTGATTTGTCTATTCTTCTTTGATCTATGTTTTCTCCCGCTAATTTAATTATGTTGCTCATTGCAGTCATTAGTTTAGTTTACATGGAACTTGAAAAACAAAGATGTTTCCATAAAATTTCTATACTACTTTGGTCATTAGTCTTTACTGTAGCAGTGTAGTTTTAAATTCCCCCCACCCCCCCTCCCTCACGCATGCACGCAAGCTCCACCACTGAAGCTACTTGTCACCGTTGTTGGACATGTTCCCCGATGCAACAACACATGTTGACTATTAAGGTAAACAACTCATTCTGACTGTTGTGTATCAACTTGATGTACTGCTCTTTGTTTAATCAAAGCTTCCATTTCCAAAAAAAAATACTTCTAGATCTGATTTGTTGATAGAAATTGGGCCTATAAGCCTGTGTACTTAGTCAAAGGCTTTGATCAGTGACTTCTTATACTATACAATCATGATGGTCCTGCTAAATCCTTCAACAGGAATACAAATGTGAGGCACTTGTCCTGAAATTCCTAGATAGTTCTTCAATAAGATCACTTTATTGTTTATTTTGATTGACATGTGACATACATGTAAAACTCTTGTACCTATAGACATGATGTGTATGGATTTGATGCTTATATTATTGTATGGCTTGTTTTGTAGGCTACTAAGCTACATCTAAATTAATAAATATTATGGAAACTCAGATGCAATAACATTCCATTAGTGAAGGTCATAAATGCCAGCTCGAAACAAGGTTTCGTCACATCGGTAGGAACTGAGTGACTCTAAGCCGCTATCATCAGGCAAAGGTGTGTTTCAAGATTTCGGCTAGGACCGAATGACTTACTGCCGCTATCGGTAGGAGAAATGAGGCTTCATCACATCGGCAGGTGAAACGAGGTTTTGTCACATCGGCAGGAACCAAGTGACTCACCGTCGCTATTGGCTAATGAATTACTGTCTCTACCGGTAGACGAAACGAGGTTTATTCACATTGGCGGGAACCAATTGACTTACCGCTGCTATTGGTGAGCGAAACGATATCTCGCAACTCGTGCTTTCAGCATGATCGTCGGATGGATGCAAAAGGCTTTCCACACGTTTTCGTGCAGGTTGGAACATGATTAACAATTGCATTCTCATTATATGCAAGATGGTTTGTTTTGTCATCGGTCCTGTCGGCAAAGCTCTCCTTATGACAGTGGCTTGAGCAGAATAAAAGGGGGCTACAAGGCAAATACGCTTGTCTGATGATGTCACAGGTCACGAGGGACGAAAATGCCCCCACCGGTTTGGAATATACTGAAGAATAAGATTAGTTAAAAGGGCATTTTGGTCCCTATGAAGATTATGAACGTGTATAAATATAGCTCCAAGAGAGCCTTGTAAGAGAGAAGCCTAAGTCCAATGATGGAAATCCCCGTGTAGATGGAAGAGGAACAATTCATTCTCAGTGGCTTACTCGCGCAAGAAACCTAACCTACGAAAACACCAATGGTTACAGAACAAAATGTACTTAGGCATATACAATTATAGTATACAGAAGTTTTTGTAATACATACCCATATTTAGTGAACTCTGGACCCTCAATGAGAAATTCTTTGACCACACACGTCTTATCATGCTTCGATTCATCATAGTGCACCTCAGATTCACAGCCATCCTCATATGCTTAGAATTCCAAAATCTACTCAACAATACAGAAGTTTTTGGAATACATACCCATATTTAGTGAACTCTGGACCCTCAATGAGAAATTCTTTGACCACACACGTCTTATCATGCTTCGATTCATCATAGTGCACCTCAGATTCACAGCCATCCTCATATGCTTAGAATTCCAAAATCTACTCAACAAAATACTCATATTTGGTTACAATGCATAGACGAGTATCCTGAAAATGAATTTAGAGGAAATTAGTCAAAAAGCTGCAACTACACATCCAATGTTTGAAATAAGGATCCAATGTTTGAAATAAGGACATGCAAACTTTAGTAGCTTGAGAGAAAGCCGGTCAGGTTTCAAATACAAGAAACAAAGAGATAAAATAAACAAAGATATGAAAAGCTAAAAAGGAGCAAATTAAAGAAGAGGGAAAACTAACATTTCCAATATTGAAGTTCTAATCTAAGCCTATCCACATGATATCAGGATATTTAGACCCATATCTTCCTCAATAGCCAAGAAATAGAATTATCCATCTTTCTGTAAGACAAAAGAAAAACAGTACCCTTAGTCATTTGAGATGTTTAAATTACAGCATGCATGTTTACTTTGGCAGCTTCATAATAATCACTTGGTGAAAATCTCAAGTTTACTGTTTGGAAAAAAATCACTAGTTAGGTCAATCACTTGCTATTAAACACTGAATAAATAAAGTACATTCGCACATACATGTCATATATTCATGCATCTGGTTGGAAAAAATCCAGATGCGTGCCAATGAAAAAAAATAATAAAGGACACCTATTTCAGAACACAGCAAAACAAGGCCAGCATGCAGAATCACATACTTTGGCAGAGACCAAATAGTGTGGTAAGCATGTACAAAATAATGCCGAAGCAAGACTAACATACTTTGACAACTGCAGACAGTATGGAAAAAAAGACAACCAAGCACAGCAGCCACAAACTAATATAAAATCACAGAGAACAGACAGACAAGTGCCCATTGCGCCAAAGGTCATGAAGTTGTGCCGAAAAAATACTGCAGTTATATTGAAGCTAACAATATCTCCCAAGGAATTAGTGATGGCAAAAGATAAGGCGAAAATATACAATCAGGATTCTAGAGCTTCTTCTACCTTGCATACATGCTGGATTAAGACACATAATCTGCCTTCCGTTTTTCTAAAAAAAAAGTGCCTTCAAATGCTAGAGATGAAGCTATAGTTAAAGGGATCACATCTTTAGTTGGTAAGCCTTTGGTGGTGGATGAATCTATACTCTATACCTATTAATAAAGAGGCAAAATTTCAGCCTCTTTTTTTGTCTGTCTCCTTCTAACTAACTCCATGAATGTAGAATTATCTTTATTTGATTTATATTGTCCTTCTCTTTATATAACGTATATATATGGAAGAATTCTTAAGATATTCTGCAATTGTAAATAAGCAGGAGTCCTAATCCTATACAAGTTAGAATAGCTCTTATATTTAGCATGAAACATAGTTCAATTACAAATGGAGTTTTTTAATATAACCTTAAAAGTTAGGAGTTGTAATTGTAATCCAAATAGAGCTCTACGTCCTATATCAAACACGTAAGACTTCCAAGTAACATGAAAAGAAATTCTAATCCAAATACAAATAGGATAATTAGAGTAGAAATTAAGCAATAAAAAGGAAATTCTAATCGAAATCGAGATAAGATAATAAGAATAGAAATTAAGCAATCATGTGTTGTCGGTACTAATCCACAACACATGATTTAATGAACAACCAAAGATATATCAGCAAACAATAGCTATACCATGAAACATCTTATTGTTAATTAGTTATATAATATAAGGTGCGCGCACGTACGCGGCCCAAACCCAAACCTGACCAGCCAAGTCGAGATGGGCCTTGCCTAAAAGTCGTCAGGCAGGCTGCACTGCTGGCCAAGTCCGAGACGGAGGAGACAGGACACCATCAGGGCAATAAATAAATATCGTAAGCTAATAAGCTGCAAAAACACAATTAGGATCGAAGCTTCTTTATTTTATTTTCCTGTGAGAAGAGAAGAAGAAGATCCGATCGAGCGGCCGATCGACGATATATGCACGTAACCAGCTGAAGGAGGATCACAGGGGAGGATGACGATGAAGCAGATGACGGTGGGCGGCAAGGGTCAACAAGTCGGAGACGAGGCGGGCGAGGTGGACCAGGAGACCATCGACGTCATGCTCAAGCAGGTGTAACGGCTCCCGCCTAGCCGGCCTTTCCCTGAATTTCCCGAATCCATCGACCGCCTGATGCCGGGGTCCAGGGCCAAGCTCGCCGCAATCGCCGCCATGCTGAAGATGTAGGACGAGTGGGACGCCGACATCCTCCGCCAGTACCAGCGCCAAGGGGTACGGCAAGATCGCACACCTGCCGGAGGAGTTCAGCGACGATGACGAGGGCAACAAGAAGGAGGACGGCAATAATAACACAGTCGCGAGAAGTTAGCTATAACTTATTAGGGGCCCAATTTCCAGTTGTACGTGCGCCCAATTTACATGATTCACTGCTGGTCATCTAGACTGGATCTACATATTAACGGTAGCATTACCATTATGGTGGTAAATAAATAATCACCCGTTGCAACGCACGAACACTTTTACTAGTTAAGTCTAATAAGGGATGAACCTATCAGAGTCAAGGTGAATTGTAGAGAGCCTACTGCTATCAGATGGCCGTGAGATGAAATCCATTGCAGAAGGTTATGAGGATAGACAGTTAGTGGTCAAGGGAGGACCTTCTGGATTAGGGAATTATGATGACAAAAGGAACAAGATAGATTCTAGTGACAAAGATGACCCAAAATCCAAGAACAAATCTGACAAGTTTGAGAGCTTTGGTAGAGTGGATAAAGATCAAGATCACAGTCATGGTGACAGTCAGGAAGCTTTAGAAGGATAAGAAAGTGTTGATAATAGGCAGGACAACAATCAGAAAAAGATCATTATACCAATTGCATCTTTTCATCCTATTACTGGTTTGCAACAATGATCTAAAGCTCCAGGAAAGGAATTATTTCTGTTTAATTCCGCTGAAGTAGTGAAGAAAAGGGGCCAGACAGAGAATACAACAAATGTCGTAACTGAGGAATGTTTTGGAGATGATGTGAGGTCTTTACCATTAACTAGGGAAGTTAGTGAATTATCACAACTAGGAATAAAAGTTCCTATGGGAATACCATAACAGGGGGTGACCAAGACAAACCATGTATGTGATATCTCCTTCCAAAGATCCAACTACAATAGATCAAATGAACTCAAGGAATCGTATATTACTTGTGTATGGGATAAGCTCCTTATCAAAATTGCAATAGAGGACAAGGAATATAGTGTCATATCTTTTAAAAAGACCAAGTGATTCGGGGAAAGCATTGTGTGTGACTTGGGCATGGAATAAAAGTTCCTATGGCCCAGATCATTATAGAGGATGACATACCATGTAATGTCTTGTCTAAAGACCAAACTACCAAAGATTAAATGAACTCTAGGGATCATATGTAACTTGTGCATGCATGAAATAGAATCTCCTAAGAAAAATTGCAATATATATAAAAAAGGAACAAAGTGGCATCTCTTTCAAAATATTAGAGATAAGATGATGGCATGTGGAGAATCATGTGTGACTTGTGCTTGGTGTACAAGTTCCAAATTTCAATGGCAAAATCATAACAGAGAACGGCAAAAAGATCCAATGAACTGTGGGAATCATATATGATTTGTGCGTGGAATAGAAGCTCTTGGTCAAAATCATAAGAGAGGACAACGGATCAAGCATTATCTCTTTCTAGGGTCATTCCCTATGGAGAGTTTAATGGCGTTAACAAGTCGACAAAGAAAAATAAAACCGACATGGAAAACAAATTTTTTGAAGGTGTTTGGACCGTCAGGATAATAGTCCTATTGTGACATTGCTAAACCGTCAAGAAAAACAATTTCCTTGTCAGGTATTGAGATATTTTTTTGTCGGTTGTCACTGAAAAAGATAGGCCTGTAATCCTGACGATTTATAGTTTTAATATCAGTACCATCAGGAAAATAAAAAATAATTACCCTACTGTTGTATCGTCAGACATTTTAAATTTTTTCTATTGCTCTAGCCCAGACAGTTATTCCCTAATGGTGAACCTTCAGGGAAATTAGTTTTAAATTTACCTGTCGATAATCATACCGTCAAATAATTTCATGTTTCTAGTATTGGTGGTTTGTAAGACTGCCACAAATATAAAGTGAGATGACCATCCTCAATGCATAGTTTCATAGACATTTAATTTGATGACTCATATAAAGTTTGTAATTGCTATAAAAATATCTATGTGATAACCTATTAAATATAAATGAAACTCAAGCAAAACTCTCACTGAGACTGGCCTAAACGGAAGTATGGAGGATTATGTGTGACCCATCATGCTTTAAATATAAGTGGTCTATTTGGTGTAGCTTATAAAAAGTTTATGGACAAAATAAACTAAAAATAACAGCCAAACAACAACAACAATTTTTTGCAGCTTATCCTAGTCAAACGTATACCACTCCCATTTATATAAAAAACAAAAGCTAGATCAATCTGTTTATTTTTTGTGCGGCCTCTTGGAAATTGTTTCCTAGCTTTACCAAACAAGTTCATTGTCCCATAGGAAAACCATAGCACATGCAGGAGGAACCACGTGTTGGTACTCCTAAAAGATCAAAGCTTAAATGTGAAGAAGAATCACCATTACTTGAGCGTGGATATAGAAGCTTATATAGGAAAAGCAAGTATTCCTCTATTTTCAGAATGTAAGATGTTACACCGCTATGTTTGTCCTAAGTCAATGTTCTCTTATCTTGACCAAGTTCATATAAAAATGATCCCCGTGTTTCTAATTATAAGTCATTCTGACTTTTCATATTACATATTCCCACCACTCTAAATTATAAGAGGTTTTAGCTTTTCTAGATATATTGTTTTTACTTTGTATCTAGACAGTGTACATCTAAGTGCATAATAAAACCTACACATCTAAAAAATTCAAAACATCTTATAATTTAGAATGAAGAAAGTATTGTTTTTATTATGTATTCAGATATAATATATCTAGGTGTGTATTAAAAAATTTGTATCTAAAAAGACATAATAACTTATAGTTTTTTTTTGGGAATCTATAATAACTTATAGTTTGAAATGGAGGGAGTATTAGATAATAACCTGTCAAATTAGTTTCATTAAATCTACTGTAAAATATATTTTGACGGTGTATTTATTTGTATATTAATGTCAATAGAGTTTTTTATTGTCATTTGAAATTAGAGAAGCTTAAGTTAAAAAAACTAAAACACATTACATTTTGGGATAGAAGCCGTATATGTTCGTTCATGTATCAGGGACGGAGAATCAGTTGCCATTTGTTTCTAATAGTAGATTTTTTTTAAAAAAAGATGAACGTAACCGATCGAAGCTTAAAAAACCCTAACCAACAAGAATTCTGAGTATTATTATAGAAAGGAACACTTGAGTGAGAGAAAATTATATTCAATATAAAGACATGTCAATACGTACGCACAGAGTTACGCTGGAAGGTTAAACATTATGAATTGGGATAAAAAAAGACTATACAAACTAATTGGTAGTGGAAGTCTATCACACAACTGGATAAAGATAAGAAAATTTCTATGTAAGACTAGCGTTAGAATGAGCAAATTTAAATAAGAAAAATCAGATATAAACAATCATATATATATATGGTCCAGTACTATTTAGGCCTAGTTTGGATCACAGTTGAGTTATAAAAATTAGATTAAGTAATTCGGTAGTGATCCCAATATGAGAGATTATGGTTAGATTATTATAATCCAAGCAGGAGCCTATAATAATTGTATAATCCATCTGAGATATGCTAATTGAAGATTATGGATGCCAAAAAGATAAACTTGCCCCTCCACCTTATACTCTAACCAATTTCAGGCGCTATAATTTAGAGGGTGTTCGGGACTGTTCCGCTCTATGTTTTTTTAACTAAACGGTTTTAGCTCACGCACTTAGGGCCTGTTTGGGACTGCTCCGCTCCACGTTTTTCAGCTCTGCTCCATGCTTTTTAGTCAAATGGTTTCAGCTTCACGCACACAGCTCCAGAAAAAAAGGTGGAGTTGTGAGAGCACCTAAAGAGGTACTCCACAAACTCCATTTTTTTTGGAGCTGCTCCACAGTGAAGTTCGTGGAACAGAGTTCGTAGAGCAGTCCCAAACGGGCCCTTAGTTCGAGGACAAATAGAGTTATGAGGGCACCTAAAGAGATACTCTAGCTACAAGCTCTAGGTTTTGTGGAGCTGCTCCACGGTGGAGTTTGTGGAGCGATCGCAAACACTATATTAATATTCCAAACAATCTAGATTATTTTAATCCATAATTAAGATTATAATTCGAGTCATAATCACAATAATTATAATCATAAGGGATCCAAACATGATCTTAACCTAAAAAATAATAGGCTTTAGCTTATAAAGTCAATCTTAACAATAACTCCATAAAAAATATACATCATTAGTAAAAAGTAATGAAATTGGAACTTTAAAAAAACAATCGAGTGGCTCTAAAGCTTGTGGACCACTTGTGCTCACTACCATTCGAGACATGGTTCTTGTAAATCCCACCTTCCTCTATCTTTTTCCGATTTGCTAATCTTCCCCTCTAATGCAGGCCATGCTTAGACGAACACTACAGAAGAAAGAAAGCACAATATCTTCCCCTCTATTGCGGGCTGGCTTAGACAAGCACGGGAGGTGTCACACCCGGTTTTAAGAACAAAACCAGATATACCCTATATGTGAGCCCCGGAAGTCAAATCCCACATATAGTCACAGAACAAGGTAATATCAAAAGACAATACTTAAGTACATAACATATAAGGTCAAAGAAATAACCTTAAGAGAGCAAACAACGGTAAGACACTCCGATCTTCAGGCGAAGACTCCACTCCACAGGGACCAAACTGACTGGTTGATCACAAGCCTAACTGCTCGAGACTCTTGCAAACTAGTACCCATCCGGGATTTTTATCCAAAGTATTGAAAAGAATAAGCAAGCGTAAGTACTTTCGTACTCAACAAGCATATATGGGGTTCATGAGGCTCAAAAAGTTGACACTGGTTTACTGCGATAAGCATTTTTAATTGATTCAAAACTTTACAATTGATAAATTAAAGGTTATGCTTAGGCCCCCAAATTAAACCACATGATCATATAGCAATTGAATGAATAACACAAATAGCATGATAAAGTGATTCACAAGTAATAACCAACATGTAAACATTGTTTCTGTGAGTTTTCCGTTATTAGTCTGTGAGTTTTTTGGGCCGCTCGTGTCCGTGAGCACGGTTGATATATCAGTTTTTAACACTCTGCAGAGGTTGTACATCTTTACCCATGAGTCGTGATTTGCCCTTTCGCCAGAGGTAGCGATCCTCTTAACCCACTTCTAAGGAAGGTCGGCAGGGTTCACTATGAAGTCTTTCAAAGGGCTCGCTGACAAACAACAGACACTACGGATCCACGGGCAAAGGGTATACGGGAGCCCTTCGATGGTACACACACGCAGCGGTCGCCACTCCAGCCGCAACCCGCAACCGCTCGGCAATGGCAACTTTCGCGAACTGCCACATGCGAGAGAGTTACCCTCATACTGAACTAAAGCCAAAGCCATTATAGCCCTCATGGTTGTACTGTATGTCCCAGCTTTTGCTGACAGATAGGGTCCTAAATCCATGTTACTAAAAAGTCAAGTTTTACTTTATCATCTCATGTAGTCATTAATCAAGATTAAAGATTATGCTTATTTAATGGAGCACTAGCAATAACTACCTAGATGCAAATAACCCATAGGATTCCAAGGTTCAAGTTAACAAATCTAGGTAAGCCGTAAGGTAACAAGATTAGACACATGCATATGATTTGATTAAAAAACATCATGATTAGGACATCAAGGAAGATCCCATATAATACTTGCCTTAAAAGCTTAGATCCTTCTTCTAGTTCTAGTCTTCAAAAGATCTTCTAGAAAGCCAACTTCTTCTTGATCTCCAACATAACACTCACCGATTGGACAAGTTTGTAAACACCACTCAAGAATCTGACCAAACATAGCATACATACATATCTATTTAGAACAATACACCAATCAATGAAAAGGATTTAAAAAGAGATCTACTCAACTCTACGATCACATAGTGAAGAATCATGACCCTAGTTGGTTTCGGTGATTAACGACAATTAGAGATTATTATGGCTAACGTGTGTTTTGCAAAGGCTATGCGTAGTTTAGCCATAGTGATCAAGGAGAATGGGCTATAATGGTCATCACTTAGCCCCCAAGATGGATATCGTTTCGGTTGTTAAGAAGACATGATGAAGACCCTAGAATGATAGGCTAAGCGCCATAAGGAGATGAAGGGCACTTACAATTAGATAGGGCTTCTCTTTTTACCATTGACCGTACTATTAAGAGCGGTTGAGATTAGTAGCTTGACTTAGGAAAGCTTTATGATTTAGGTGTGGTGCACACTTGACTTCCTTAGCTCTAAGCAAGCCTATGGTGACCGTAAGATAGACTAGAACAACTTCCATATTCATCGCGATGAAAAACGGAGTTGTCAAAATCGTTTTCAGGGCGTCGGACGCTCCTGGCAGGGGCGCCGGACGCTGTCCGTCGCGACGGACAAAGGCGTCGGACGCTGGGTGGTTGAGTCCACAGCGTCCGTCGGCCTTCCAGAGAGGTTGTTTTCTGGCTAAGTTTTTCAGGGTCCGTCGGACGCTGTCCGTCGGCCAGACGTCGGACGCTGGGAAGAGCGTCCGTCGACCTTCCAGAGAGGGTGTTTTTCAACCCTAGCCAGAACTCAGCGTCGGACGCTGTGGTTGAGCGTCCGTCGCCCAGTGACGTAGCGTCCGTCGCTGGGAACAGTGTGTCAGAACTAGCCGTTAGACAGAGGCGTCGGACCGTCCGTCGCCTAGGCACCCGAGCGTCCGTCGCCTCAACTATGAACAGAAACTAGCCGTTGGGCATGCGACGGAGCGTCCGTCGCCTAGTCAACGGAGCGTCCGTCGCCAACTTAAATTGCCAGCCCGAGGCAGTTTTCAGAGGGTCTATTTATAGCCCCTCCCACTTCTCTCCCACCTTGCCTTTGCTCATTTGAGTTGCTGAGTTTGTTGAGAAGGTTGGGAAGAGAGCAAGAGCCCTAGAGAGAGAGTGATTCGCGAATTCATCGATCCTCTCTCTAGTTCATCCAAGAGTTCAAGTGTGCATCCTCTAGTTGTGAAGCTTGAGTGAGTCAAGCGAAGATCGAGGCTTGTTACTCTTGGTGATCGACATCACCTAGACGGTCCGGTGGTGCTAGGAGGAAGGTGATCGCCGGAAGATTGTCGGCGGCCCTTCTCCATCAACGTTGTGATCGGTTGTGGGCGATTCACCGAGCCGGAGTGGCGAAGAATCATCCCGTAGAGAGCACTCATCCCTTGCATGGGATTGAGGGAGAGCTATACCTTGCGAGGTGCTCCAACGAGGACTAGGGGGGAGTGTCGACTCCTCGATACCTCGGCAAAACATCGCCGTGTCAAGCATCTCTTTCCCTAGCTCTTCATTACCGCATTACTTTCCGCACTTGTCTTTCATCTCATACTAGAATTGTGTAGGAAGTTTTCGCTTTCCATTGACTTGCTACCGCTTTCTAGCTAGGACACACAAGCGGTAGGCACTAGGGGGTTAATTGGCTCTTTATAGGTTTAATTCTTGTTTAGAAATTAAAAAGAGCCCAATTCACCCCCCCCCCCTCTTGGGCATCTTGATCCTTTCACACAATCGCGAATAACACACTAATCGGAGCTACGAAGAACAAGATACATCTACCGAAAGGTTTGCTTTTATAAAAGAGAACTATAGGCTTTATCCATTTTATTACTATATAAAAGAATGGATGAGGTATTTCATAGAAACACCCAAGTTAGATTAAGTCAAAGTTATATTTGGATCTTGAAAACAAAAGTAGAACTAATCATATTTTATATAAAACAAGTTGCATAGTTATTAATCAAGTTTAGAAGTTAATCATAAAATTACAGAGCTATTAACATGGTATTAAATATCACTACTAAAAAGGTTACGCCGATACGAAGCCAACGCAACTTGAACGGGACGAAACGAATTTGAAACAGAGAAGATATGATTTAAACAAGATTTAGAGATTAAACATGGAATTGAAAAGCATTAAATAAATATTTATTTTCAAAGTTTTCAAAACAGATTGATTGTGGTTTTAACATGTAGATAAAAACTCTACGAATCTAACGCAATTTGAATGGATGAAAACGGAGTTGAAACGAATATTTTATGAGCAAAAGAATATCGGTAGAATTTTTAAAATAAAACCGAACTGCGGATTAAAATTTACCAAAACTTGAGGGCCTTTTTGCAAGAAGTGCAACGCTGACGGCGAGGTCCGGCCGGGTGCCACGTGGCGCCGCGCGGGTGGCTGCTGCTGCTCCTCCTGTTGGCGGCGTGCGTGGGAGGAGAGGGAGGGCTGGGGGGGATTTATAGGGGGAGGAGAGAGGGGCTAGGGTTTTGGCGGCTGGGCCGCGCAGGGGGCGAGCTGGGCTGCTACCGTTCTGGGCCGCGCGCGCTGGCAGGCCGCGCGGGATGGGGGGGGCGCTGCTGGGCCGGCTCGGCCGCTGGGCCGCGGGGGAAGGAGGAGAGAGGGAGGGAGCTGGGCCGTGGGGGGGGGGGAAGGGGCGTTGTTGGGCCTAGGGGCCCAACGCGGGGGAAGGAGGGGAGGGGGAGAAAAAAGGGGGGCTGGGCCGGCGCGTGAGAGAGGGGGGGGGGGGCTGGTGCTGGGTCGGCCTGGGAAGGAGAGAGGGAGGGAGGATTTTCTCTTTTTCTTTTCTTTTTTTTCCCTTGTTTCAAAAACATTTTCAAATCCATTTTCCAGCCAACATTTGAAAAAAGAGCTTTTGGAGACCTTTTATTATCTTAATCCAAATCTCTTTTCAAAACATTTTCAAAACCAAAATGAAATATGTTTTATTTTAAAAGCTCTTTTTAAAACAAGTTTCCATTAAAATTTTGAAAGAGTTTTTAAATCCTTTTAATTTCTTTGGCTTGAAAAACTTTTCAAGGTATTTTCATAAACCTTTTTGAAACCCACTTTTGAAATTCTTTTGAGTTTTAACAAAACCACACAAACATTAAGTCAAATGCAGAGGCATGAGTGCACAATCACGTTGCTAAATAAAGGGCAAATTTTAATTTAACGAAAACTTTTTATTTTCCTATGTTTTTATGAGCACCAAATCACAATTAAATCATTTTATTACTATTTTTTCAGAAAGCAAAATTTGGGGTGTTACAGGAGGAAGAAAGAAAGCACAGTTCCACAAAAATCGTCAGGAGTGTAATTCCTGATGATCAGCCGTTAGGAATTAACCGACAGAGCAGCTGAACAGGAAAGGTTGATTTCTCCTGACGGTCAGCAAACAGCAAAGCGGTTCCTGAATGTCTACATTTTGACCAACCGGTCAAACAACACTAGTGACAGAAAAACACGTCAGGGTTCCTCTCCCGACATGACGCCAACAGGAGTAACAAACAGGCCGACAAGGAACTGATATAAGGGAAACAATTTTACAGCAACCAGAAACATATTTGCATGGTTTTAGCATCCATAATAACAATCTTGATATCTAATACACATGTTATATGCATTCAAAACACAATACATGTAAACAATATTCATTAATCAGCATGCTAAAGACCAAAGTTCATCGTCTATCAAGCATGTCCATAAATTCACAGCTCACAAAAACATGTGTAAGCTCTACAAAAGCAGCAAACATACTGCTACTGCTTTATTCCTGATTCAATTGATTAGTTGCTTGGCTTTGTTTCTATGAGAACCTGTAGCTTCTTTTGGCATTGAGACTTGAGTCACCTACAAGTGTCAGAAACTCAGAATGTTACAACCCTTAGCTGGCTTTAATAAAAGATAAAAAGGGTACAATTAATTACGGAGAAAATAAGTTTTATATAATTGAGGTCCAAAACAAAAGAACATTGTATGACTAGCGTCAAGAGGTCAAAGATAATTACAAATACAGTTTACCCAAAAGATCTAGAATATGTCAACTGTGAAGCAAAGTGTAGTTTACTAAAAATGCAAGCCAGGTATAATATTCTTGCCAGGCCAGCACCACTTGCGTGGGTCGAGGAACGACGAACAAACA
Organism: Microstegium vimineum; assembly: GCA_022036555.1. Classification (NCBI taxonomy): domain Eukaryota; kingdom Viridiplantae; phylum Streptophyta; class Magnoliopsida; order Poales; family Poaceae; genus Microstegium; species Microstegium vimineum. The sequence continues at coordinate 50,876,169 of CM039127.1, read as the reverse complement.
AATCCTTTACCAGATGTTTTGCCCACAGATGACTATATGAGATATTCATATGACATACAGCCATACAGGCACATATACATGGCAACCCTTTGGTAGCCTTCCCCCGGTAAACCAATTCAACTAAGAGGCAGACACCCAGCAGCAGCAGCCAGCTGCCCGGCGGCCGGCTACAGAGAGCGATGGCCGAGCTCGCAACGGGTACCGTGAACTCGCTGCTGGGCGTGATCCGGAACGAGGCGACGCTGCTGCGCGGCGTCCAGGGAGACGTCCATTTCATCAAGGAGGAGATGGAGAGCATGAACAGCTTCCTGCTGCACCTGGCCAGGACGGCACCCCCGGGCGAGGAGCACGACGAGCAGGTCCACACGTGGATGGGGCAGGTCCGACTGCTCGCTCACGACTGCAACAACTGCCTCGACGTGTACCTGAGCCGCGGCAACCCTGACATCCACCTCCCAAAGAAGGGCCCCTTGCGCTACCTCCTGTGGGCTCACTGGTACCTGCAAAAGATGGTCGCGCAGCACCAGGCAGCAGGCCAGCTTAAGATGCTCAAGGAGCGGGCGCGCGACGTCGGCGAGCGGAGGATGAGGTACAGCGTGAAGGTCCTGGAGAAGGTGGCCTTCGCTGGAGACAAGGAATATGATGGTGGTGGTGACGATCAGCTCGTGGCAGCAATGGCCGGTCATTCTGATGATGGGGTTGGGAGGGCCTTCTTTCAGCCTCGCACCCTGGACGACTACTTCGAGGAGAAGCTCGTCCAGTGGAGACAAGAAATCACCAAAAGAATATCCAATGGATCAACGATGATACCATCTGTCTCCATTATTGTGGCACCGGGTGAAGATCATCAGGATGCTGGCGCTATTGCACATGAAGCCTTGACTGTAGTGCGTGCGGCACCGGATGAAGACCAGGATGTTGGCGCTATTGCACATGAAGCCAAGACGGAGAACCATTTCAAGCAGAGTGTCCTGGTGGACATTCCGTCACTACACTTGGAGTTCATGGACCTACGACCCAGGGAGATTCTCTTCTACATCCTGCGGGAACTGAAGGAGCTTGGGCGTGCCGAACCCCAATCTCAGGCCGAACAGCAGGAGGGGGAAGGAAATGGTTACTACCAAGGGGATAAAGCTCAGGATCAGCAATATATTGAACGGACAAGAAAATGGGGTATTTACTCTGAAAAAAAGCAAGTAATGGAGGGAGTCAAGAGAAATATCCGAGCAATGAAGCTCAATGAGAAGATTGAAGAGCTCAAGAAAGAGTTTGAGGGAGGGAAGAGTGACAGGCTGCTGCTGCGGAGTCTGAAGAAAGAAATGAAGAACTATGACAAGAAAAGTCTGAAAGACAAAATCTCCAGAAAGCCCTTAGGTGTCCTCCTCCTGCTGCTGCTTCAGTCAGTTGCATCCGCTGCAGATGAACAAGACCAAGTAATAAAGAGTCAGAAAGACATGCCTACATTAGCACTATGGTATGACGACATCATCGAGGAAACAACCAATAAGCTTCAAAAGCTTATGGAGAAGAAAGAAGGTCATGACGATGACACTGACGACGACGACGACGACGACAGTGAAGAAGATGATGACGACGACAGTAGTGAAGAAGACAACAAAGCAAGAGCAGCAGCAGATAATGAGGACCTGATTCGTCTTGATCCTGACTAGTATGCAAACATACTGCGGGAGGTGTTCCCAAAGACCAGCAACAGCGGCAAGCGCCAACAGGACCAGCACAAGACGACCAGCACCACCACTACTCAACAGGATTTGAGCGAGGGAACTCAAATCCAACAAATTGTCAAAATTGAAAAGGAGAAACTAAAGCTCCTGCAGGAGCTGTTGCGGAGCAAGTCCTCGCAGGCCCACGAGGAAGATAATTTGGCGGCCAGGCGAGGTATAACTACAAACCTGACAGCAGATGGCGATCAGGATCAAAACCTGCAGGGTTCAGCTACTGTTCAAGTGACCATAAAGGAGCAGGAAGATGCAGAGAGCAGCAATAGCAAGTTCCAGCAGGCCCAGGACCAAGATCAAGACATCCCTATATTGGGCGAGCATCAACTCAAACAAATTTTCGAAAAGGTTAAAGCAGAAATCCTGCGAGAGCTGTCGCCGACAGAGATGAGCAAGTACCCGCCGGCCCAGGAGGAAGATAGTTCTCATGTAACCATTGAGAACAAGGAAGAAGATGAGGGAACCAGCAACAGCATGTCCCTGCAGACCCAGGATCAAGACAGTTCGGCGGCTGGTCAATTCACAAGTCTTACAATTACACAGGGAGAGGATCGAAGCAAACGAAATAAATATAAAAACAGAAGTAAATTGGATGGTCAGGAGAAAAAGCTAGATGCAATTGTTCAAGAAACTAAGGAGAAGATTGAAAATGTCAAGCACAAGGTTAAGGAGCAACTGAAGATCAGGAGGATCATGGACAAGATTAAAGGTACTTTGAACAATAAAAGGGTGGTGGTTATCCTCAAAATTGATGATCAGATGATCCATCAGTTCCCATGGGAGAAGACCAGAAATGCTTTGAGGTTTTTGGATTGCATCGCAGGTGCTGTGATTGTAACCAGTCCAAGTGACAGCCAAGAAAAATATTGCTACCCACAGGAACAGGAGCCCATAAACTATTCTCTTGTTGGCCTTTACCATGATGATGTTCTCAAGCGTACAGGCCAAAAGAAGCACCATACTATTATCCATGACATCCTGGAAAAGTGTAAGCCAGATGAATTCTGCATGAAGATCTTTGCTCATGCTTTGTATGCCAACCCCAAGAGGCGCATTGGAGACTTGAACAAGCTGCACAGCGCTCTGCAGAAGGTTTCCCAAACTTCACTTGCTAGTATTGCTAAGAAGGTGTTCAAGTTCTCCTACAACGATCTGCCTGATAAAGAATACAAGTCCTGCCTATTGTACCTAGCTATCTTCCCTCCAGAATACAAAATCAAGAGGTCAACCTTGATAGGAAGATGGGTTGCAGAAGGGCTGATAACTACAGAAGACTGGATCTGGTCCAATTCAGTATGTAAAGCCGAAAAATGTTTTGACGTGCTCATCAGACGGATGTTTGTTCATCCTGTTGATTTTGGTGCTGCAGGAGAGGTCAAGAGTTGCATGGTGACAAATATAATTCATGGTTTCATTGCCAATATTGCGGAGAAACAACATATCATCGAGGCACGCCTGTCACATCATTTGGCTCACCATTTCTCCATTTATAATGATCTCCAGCTCCGTGGCTCGGATACAATCACTGATTTCTTCAAAAAGCTTTCCAAATCATCTCCTCTCATCAAGGTTCTGGATCTACAAGGTTGTCAGTGCTTCGGTGGGAAGAATATATGGTTTCTTAAGCAAATCTGTAGAAAGATCTTAATACTCAAGTACCTAAGCATAAGGGGAACAAATGCTACACAGCTTTCTATTGAAATTAACAACCTCCAAGAGCTGGAGGTATTGGATATCCGACAGACCCAGGTGCCAGCAAAGGCAACAAGACATATCCGACTTCTAAAACTGAAGCGTCTGCTGGCTGGCGACACTGATCCAAGTCTAAGCAGCAGTGACATCACCAGTGTCCAGGTTCCTGAAAAGGTTGAAAATATGGAACATATGGAGGTACTGTCCAAAGTCAAGCCAATGAGTCGTCAAGATTTGAAAGACATTGGAACACTTTATGAGCTGAGGAAGCTAGGTATGGTTATCGAGGACAAGGATAGTCACCTCAGGGAGTTGTTTACAGTGACCAGTAACCTACACAAAAACCTTAGGTCTCTGTCCATCACTCTTCATTCCCCAATCAAACGCGAGGGCACTCCTAACAGCAGAGACTATTCATGTTTGCTGAATGCTACCAATAGAAGGTTATCTAGGACTAAAGCCGAATATCATACCCTGCTGAAAGACCCTCCCAAGCTTCTTGAGAGCCTAAGCATAAGTGGAACTACAAAAAACGTGCAGCTTCTTCAAGAATTGCTGGACAAAAGTGTTAAAGAACTTGTCAAGGTAACTCTAAGTAATACCTTGCTTGAGCAGAATGATCTCAAGGTCCTTGCCATGCTGCCCAAGTTGCAATGTTTCAGACTCCGAAACATTTCATGCCCTAAGACCAAGCTCACCTTCAACAAGGATGAATTTCCAATGCTCAAGTACTTTCTTTTTGAGGAATCCAGCATGAATAACATCAGCTTTGAAGCTGGAGCGAATGACATCAGCTTTGAAGCTGGAGCAACACATGGGCTTGATGAGATCGTTTTGTCCTTCAATATTGATGCTCCCAACACCACAGCTGCTGCCACCACAACAGGAAACCTTCCAAAACTGGAGGAGCACGAGTCAAATAACAAGAAGACCGACATCAACACCATCGTCACTACTGCAGCCACTGGAGTAGCTGACCTTCCAACACAGGAATCAAACAACAACAACAATAACAACAACACCATTGCTACCACCAACACCAACACCAAAGTCAACGGCCATCCAAAACAGCAACAGGAATCAAACAACGACGACACTGCTGCTGCCACCGCCGCTGCAACTGAAGTTGATAGACTTACAAAACTAGCAGAGCAGAAGTCGAACAACAGCGCCACCACCACCACTGGAGTTAATGGCCTTCCAAAACAAGAGCATGAAGTGCATACCACCACCACCACCACCACAAGCAGCAACAGCAGCAGAAACAGCATGTTGCTTTCATTGTTTGACAATAATAATGCCAAACATATAGCAAAGGTAACTCTTCATGGTACCCAGCTAAAGGAAGGTGACATACGAAACCTTGCAAAGAAACCAAAACTGCGCTGCCTAGTGCTCTTAGAGAAGTCTTACAACGAAAGCAAGCTTACCTTCAACAAAGATGAGTTCCCAAAGCTCAACATTCTTAATGTCAACTGCTCCACCATCGAGAAGATTAGCTTCACCAGCAGATCTGCTTCTAGGCTCGAGAAGATCATATGGACATTCACCAACAGCGGGACAGATTATTCTCTCTCCGGCATCAGTAACCTTCCAAAACTGAAGGATTTCAAGTTCAACGGTGATGCTGTTCCACATCAGGTACAAGAAGCCCTCGATAAACATGAAATCAAACCTGTTCCTGAAAAAAATGAATTAGGAAATGAAGAGCAAGAAATAGAGAAGACAGAAGACGAGGACCATAAATGTTTCCCATTCTGCTGGAACAACCAGGTTTGACACTGGATGAAGCACTTCATGCATTCATCGTCGAGCTTCATGGTGTTGTTTGTGTGTGCTCCTGTGGTTCGCTTGTGTGTGTCGCCAAGTGTCTTGTTAGTTGTGTGTGCCTTGTGATTGTGGTTAAGCATAATTGCTATGTATCTGTGCTGACGGACTTGGACTTGTGTGGGACTTTTGTCTTTCCTCTAGATCATCATGCTGCATGCAAGATTTCATGTAATAAGTGCAATGTTTGTGCACACATTTGACTACTTATTAATGTATTGTGTAATTCGTGTGCAATATTTTGTGGTTTTATTGGATGCTGCAACTAAACATTGAAACTGTGTGAGTCGAATATAGCAATAACCTGTAAATAAGCACTAGCTACTTATTCCCTGTGACTTCAAACTATCTGCTGTGGTCATGTCTATCTATGTACATATCTATTTATCGGCAGTATCTCCCTAGCAAGTATTGATCTGAATTTATCCATGGTTTTATGTAAGTTGAGTATCATACTATATGCATGTACTTTTGTTAAAAAAATGAAACTATATTGGCATGCACTTGTTGCTTGTGAATTTTCCCCTGGCCTCCCCCATGCTCACATTTGGAGAAGCTACTAGTTCAGAAGGTGACAAGTGAGCATTTTAGCCAAGTTCAAAAGGTGACAAGTGAGCATTTTAGCCATCGACCTGCCTTGATTGCAGGTAAGTTGTTCAAGAGAGAGAAAAAAAGTATCAGAGTGAAATTAAACATCAGAAGCATGTATAGCTGTGATGGTCTCTGCTCGTCTCAATAGAACATTGCCAAAGTTCCAACTTGTCCTTTCACAAACACTCAATAGAATAGAATTTCAATAAATTATGTTAAAAAAAGTTTTCCATAGACACACCAGCTAGTAGTAAAGCAGTGCATTAGTGTGTGTGTGTGTGACTCGGTTCATACTTTGTAGTCATATTCATTTAAGAATTAGGATCATAGTCAAAAGAAAGACACTGCAGAAGTGCTATGCAACTACTGAACTACACCATCTAAGGAAAATAAGTAACTTTGCTGGCATGATATATGCAAATTACAGAGATTAAAAAATTCATTATCCAGGGATCAACGTTTTTCATGCTGAACAAATATTTTAACACGTAGACTTTACAACACTAAATAGGAATTAGGATCATAGTAAAAAAAAAAAAGACACTGCAGAAGTGCTATGCAACTACTGAACTACACCATCTAAGGAAAATAAGTAACTTTGCTGGCATGATATATGCAAATTACAGAGATTAAAAAATTCATTATCCAGGGATCAACGTTTTTCATGCTGAACAAATATTTTAACACGTAGACTTTACAACACTAAATAGGAATTAGGATCATAGTAAAAAAAAAAAAAGACACTGCAGAAGTGCTATGCAACTACTGAACTACACCATCTAAGGAAAATAAGTAACTTTGCTGGTATGATATATGAAAATTAAAGAGATTAAAAAATTCATTATCTAGGGATCAATGTTTTCATGCTGAACAAATAATTTAATGCGTAGAGTTTGCAACACTATATTGGCAAAATATTATAAATTAACTATAGCAAATGCACAGGAGTGAAACATGAATAGGCGAAGAATCGTCATTCCTGAACAATTGACAAGCACCAGATATTGGCGACCTTGTTGAGCGGGTCATCTCCTGAATGACCTGCCCATGAGCAACAGCAGCACTGCCCCAGCACAGTGATCTGTTGCCTGGATATATCCCATGGAATCCCAAATTCCCCCGCTCGATCACCACTGCACGTACCTACCAAGCGGAACCAAACCAGATAGTCAAGTGTGGGAATGGGATTCCAAATGCCAGAGTCTAACGTGCTCTCACCGACATTATGCCGAGCACCTTATAGGCGTGCGCGTGGGAGACAGAAACCATCCCAAAGAGACTATGCCGAGGGAGACAGAAACCGGCGTAGAGGCAGGAGACCGTGCAGCACCGCCTCTCCTGCCTTGTCTCCTGCTCGTCCACGGCGTAGAGTCTAATTGGCGCGGCGTCGCCGCCATAACCGTAGACAACCATGCAGCCGCGGGCGCGGGGGCTGCCGGCTGCGGGCGGCCTGCGGGGCGGCAGAATATGGTTGGCATGGGCCTGCACGCATCCGCCCACCAACCGTATAATGGGCTGCCAAACATGAGGACCATACTCAATCCACATGGGCCGTTAGTTAGTTTTTTTCTTTTTTTTTTTGAGAGAGAGGGGTTGGTTTCCTTGGTCACTTCCATTGGGTTTTGCTAAAAAGAAAAGTCATTTCCAAGGGATGATGTTATTGTCCGAGTGCCCGACTAGTCGAAAACGAGTGAACCTCTGATGTCTGACCACTCACTTGTTTTGTTTTCATTTATTAGAGTACTAGAAACTTTTAAGTGCACAACTAGTACTTAGGTCATGTTCCAACTCACACAGAGTTTTGCAACATATAACTAATCCTAACCTATGTTAATCCAGAAAAGGTAAAAGCCACATAAAACAAGGACAATGCCCTTTATGCAACTAAGAGAGCGAGACTACCGACCACACACCTTGATATCTTGGGTGTTCTCACACCATGTTTAGTTAGATTGCTACTGAAAAGGACCTTAGGATGGCCAAAGGGGAGTGAATACTGAATTTCCTATGAAAACTCCTTCAAAGCACCAACATACACAATATTAGTACATAAGGTGATCCTAATAAGCACTATGTTACTAACCTAGCAACCAATACAAATGCTCCTACACAAATCTAGTTATCAGAGCGCCAAAGAAACAAGCCAATCACTAAGCTATTAGCAACCACTAGCAAAGAGCACAAGCATGGATCTAAACAACTACTCAACAAAGAGCTAGAGAGCTACTTGGCTCCACAGGCTAGAACAAAATACGAGACAGACAAGCTAGAGCAACTAAGCTACTCGGGCGTTCGCCCCCCTTTTCAGCCACCCATAGCTACCTGTCTCTGCTTGCATTAGTAGCACATTCTTTCGTAAAACAGTATAACTACGTTCGCTCCGCCGTTTAAGCCGGCGCCATCTGTTCTTGTGTGGCGATCGAACCATGCATCTCGCCTCGGTTCTTTCGGTTGTAACGCAACTCTCTAACTTCTCTTAGTAAAACACGTACCAAGTACGTTTTCGAAAAAAAACTAGAACTAAACAAGAACAACTAATAATTGAGAAAGCTAGCAACAGGAGCAACCAAGAGGAGACAAGTTAACATGGTGATTTCTCTCTCAGTGTTTGGTTTCTCGCTGGCAACCTAATTCACATTGAGGTTCTTATGAGCTGGTCGATCAACTAGCTGGGCACTCAAGTACTCCAAAAGCCTTGATTCCACTACAGTTTCAAATATGCTAATCTAGTGAGTGCACTAAGCCTTGATCAACTAGGTAATGCGGTGAGTGCAGAGACCCTACCACTAAGCACATCTCTCAAACCACTTTCCAAATGTACTAATTCACAAATGTGTCATGTGGAACAAAAAACACTTTTAGCAACGAGATATCATTTTAAAAGTTTTTTCCTTGCTTACTCACCACGCCACTAGGTCTAACACATATGTAATGTTAGATCACAAGTAACAGCACTGGATAACTATATTAGCTTTAAAATTCCTCTCTTAATAGTATAGCAATCTATCTTAAACTCGGTCATGCACTTCTTTACATATCTTAGGCTGGTGAAACGAAAACCCCTATTGCATATACCTTTGCCTTCAAGCTTCCACTTCCTTCTCCAATCCAACTCCATCTCTTCTTCATGTTGAGCTCACCATCTCTAGGGTCCTTGCCACTTGACTCATGACTCCATCATGGTCATCAACTTTCTCATCACCATCTCATATGGACCCTAGCTTAATTACTCCATTGAAAACATTGGTCTACTAGTTTTCACTCAATTAACAAAACCTCAATTGTGCTACATACATCGTCTTGGACTTAATGTCTTTCGCCATCACAGGATGATGTTGAGTTCCAAGCATCGTAGCACACAGAGGATACCCAAGGTAGCAAGAAAAGGGATTAAAACATTATTCATCCTCGTTACCTAAATTATCTTGAAACATCGAAGTTAATGTGTGCTTGACGCAAGACCATGGTCAACTCTGGGTGATGATAGAAGCCAAAGCGATAGGCTCACTTCTAGGATTTCGAGTAAGGATGTGATGTTTTTTTCTAATTTAAATGGCGCAAATGTTAAAAAGCTAATCTAAACCATCAAATCGACATATAATTAGACCACCTTTTCTATCTATTAGTAAAATTATATGCAACCCTTCTACGTGTTTAAAATAAGGTAGACCTTCTGGAAGCATACTAGTTGAAGTAGACGTAGAGCAACGACAACCCGACAAGAAAGATAATAATAATAGTAGCAGTAGTAGTAGCAATTTAGATTTCTATGATACCCAATATGGATAGAGTACATCCTAAACAAGGTGTAAGGTGGGCAACAACATAAGACTCAAGGGCATGAAGCACGATCCAGGGACAAATTAGAGCAATGATAAGCAAGGCTACAAAAGTGGTACAAGAAATCAAGAAGAACCTTGTACGTTAGGATCAAATCCCACAATATGTTATTGCTACTACATATACTAAGATAGATATTCGCCCTCATCTGGGGCATCCTTACATTTATTTAGAATCGAATTTTTTAAGTGTTCCAAACTTTGCATTGAAACATTTATTCTTTGGATGTTGTTGTGGACAACATGGGACATGTAGCGGTGGGAATTCTTGGTATCTTCGAATAAGATCAACCGACTGACAGATAACTGACATTACAATTACAATCTATCAATATTTTGAACCGTATCATCTCACACTAGCACCTCGGGCATGGGCGCTTAAGCTCTATTGTTTAATAACTACTTACACCATGTTCTCTTGGCTTATCAGCCACCGAAACAGTGATTTTGTCTTACAGAAAAGGATTAAGTTCAATTTTCACCCCTCAACTATCGTGTCAGTCTAATTCATACCCCCAATTACAAAACCGACTATTCCTAGCACCCAACTATCAAACCGGTTCGTTTTTGACACCTGGGCAGGGGCAAAGCTGTTTTGACCAACCCTAAGTGGTTTTGACCATGTGGGGCCCACGTGTCAACCACTCATAACCTCCCTCCATCTTCATAGCAGTGCCACGCGACGCAATCGAACTGGTTTAGTGCACGCCACGCGATTGACCTGCGTTGTTCACATCTGCCGCCGCTGGACGTATGTATTACGGATCGAAGCAACGTACGATCCTCATCCGTCGTTGTGATCATCCGCCGTTGCCGGTCGTCGTCCACGTACGTACGGGTACGCCTAACCGCGATGAAGATGGACGTGCTCGCCGTGCTCGCGGCTGCTGCGCTCCTGTCCTTCCCGCCGGACTCAGCCCGGCGCGACGGCGACGGCGGCGTCGCGGTGCTGGAGATACGCGGCGGCGGGGTAGAGGACGGCGGGCGCGTGGAGCTGCTCCCTGTCGACGTCGGCGCCGCGGGGCCAGAGAGCCTGGCGTTCGACCCCGCCGGCGCCGGACCGTACGTGGGCGTCTCGGACTCACGGTCGTCGTCGTCGGCAACGCCGTCGGGCTCGCGGACGGCCATATCGCGCCCCCGCACCGATCCTAGCCGACGACGCCGAGCCCGCGATCTCCGTCGATTCCATGTCTTGGCATGGCCAATTTGAATGTTCTTGCCCACCACCTATGGTCCTACCATGCGTGTCTCCCAGCCTCCCTCCTCCAATGTTTTCGCCGCAGTCCATGGCCGGCCGGCCGGCCGGCGGCGGACAGACTCCGGACTGCCGTAGCCCTATAGTAGGCCGCATGCAGGTGAATCCCCGACGTGTTTGCCATGCGTACTGACACTGGCACGGACGGTGTCTGCCCCCTGCCGGATGCCGACGACGACGACGACCGTGAGTCCGTGGCCGTGCTCGATCGTGAGTCCGAGACACCCAAGGCGTCCAGCGCCGGTGGCGTTCCTCTCCTGGTCGTCGTCCCGCGTGCCATCCGCCGCCGCCGTGCTGCGGCTCGCAAACGCCATCGTGCTCCTCCTCCTCGCGCTGTCGTGGCACGACCTCTCTGCCTCCTCCTCCTCCACCTGTTCCTCCAGCGAGCAGCAGACGAGCACGGCGGCCTTCAGCGCGCTGCCACCAACGGCGGAGGCAGCGGCAGCGGCGAAGTCAGCCGCGGTGGACGCGGGCATGGCGTTCGAGTTCGACGTCAGGCCACCGGCAGCGTCGGCGTCGGCGGTGCGGGTGAGTAACAAGCTGGCGCGCGCGCCGAGGCGGAGCAGGTCGGAGAAGATGGTGGGCCTGCGGGTGCTGCAGCTGAGGCGCGCGGCGTCCCCGCCGGCGGGCCCCGAGCTGCGGCAGTCGGAGTCGGAGAACGGGCGGCGGCGGTCGTCCATGTCGTCGCACGACGCTCGGGGGTGCTGCTGGGAGTCATGAGAGGGTGACACGTGGGCCCCACATGGTCAAAACCACTTAGTGTCGGTCAAAACAGCTTTGTTCCTGCCTAGGTGCCAAAAGTGAACTGGTTTAATAGTTGGGTGCCAGCAATAGACGGTTTTGTAGTTGTGGGTATGAATTAGACTGACGCGGTAGTTAAAGGGTAAAAACTGAACTTAATACTATAGAAAAACAGCCAAAATGGCATCAGCTGCAGCTTATCAGCCAAAAAACGACAAAGCGAACATACCAAGTAGCATCGTGAACTCAGTACCTTTCATGGAGTTGAGGCAAACGAGCCACAAGTAAATAGCAGGTTTATTACCACACGTAAGGGATCACACCCCCTGACGATTATTATGAACACAAGTTGTTCTCCTAGCAAATCATGGCAAAAGAGGAACCAAGAATCAAATCATGTGTCCTTGTTTTAACATTCATTAATGGATGAACAAAGTTCAAGGTCTCGCTCAACGGGTCAAGTAGCAGGGTTACCGCACGCAAGGAATCGGATTAAATAATTGGTTAGGCCGCGAATGAGGGGGGGTCTCCCATGAGCTGTGTCGTATGTGGAATACAGGTCTCCATATAGCAAAATTAAGAGTAAAGTGTACCAGTGGTTTTCAAACTTGTGCGCTTGTATCATATTGGTCCTAAACTCAGCAAATTACTCGTTTATATCCTCAAACTTATCCAATTGTGTCATTACCGTCTCTAAATTTGCAAATTGCTCATTTGTATCCTTAAACTTGTATATGTGTGTCATCTTAATTTCTAAACTCGCAAATCACCCGTTTAGATCCTCAATCAATCTATGTCTAGGATGCATAACAAATCCAAATGGGTCTAGGTGTGTGTTTGTACGCAGATGTGGCATGCTGATGCTGATATATGTGGCCCCAATATTAAGAGACTTTTACGTGTATGTCATTAAAAAAGTTGTCAACTACACACAAGACATTAAAAAAGATGAACTCTCATAGTTGTCACTGCTCTGAACTCTTTTATCCTCCATGCCACTTCTATCATATTTGGCTAACTGTATTAAACTATACGTGTGAAAAGTCAAAAAGACCCTAGGTTTGAATGGGCAATTAATTTTTTAGTGTCTTAATGACTCAAATGAAAAAAAAAACACAAAACTAGAAAGTTACATATCTCGTTGAGATCTATAATATTTATATAAAAAAATTTCTTCATTTAATTTTGAAAAAATATGATTTTTCTCGGGCATATTAATAAAATTAAAGCATATCTTTTTTCACAAAATTAATGAAGATATTTTTATGCCAAATTATAGATATTATCGAGATCTACAACTTTCTAGTTTTAAGTTTTTTCATTTAAGGTCGTTAAGATGCTCAAAAAAATTAATTGTATATTCATATCTAAGGGGTATTTTCAACTTTTCACACCCACGGCTTAACAACGTTAGAGACAATGGAAATGGCATACAGAACAAAAGAGTTTGGAGTAGTGGCAACTATAAAAGTTCATATTTTTTAATGGCTTATGTGTAATTACCAACATTTTTAATGGCATACACGTAAAAGGCTCCAATATTAACTCCTTTCTCATCGTTCCTCTCTCTTTCCCCTTGCTCTCTCCTATCTCATTTCTCTCTTCTCTTGCGCGCGCTTGAACACGAGGGCGACATGGATCGAGAGGCATGACCAGGGGGCTAGGGGTGAGTGTGACACTATCGGGTGGGCTCTCGGGCATGGCTAAGGACCTAGGGTAGCGCTCGGCCAAGTGTTCCACATGTTAGCATGTCACATTAGCATATGATTACCAACTAATTGTGACACCCAAACAAACATTGGGTTGGGGACCTAGGGAAGCGATTTGTAAGTTTAGGGATCGGGACGACAAACAAATTTGATGATCTAAACATGTGGTTTATGAGTTTAGAGATCGGAATGACACATCCAAAAAAGTTTGAAACATAGTTGAACAAGTTTGATGGCCGCCGATGGATTTTGCTTCAAATTAATTATCATAGAGGCAGAGCTTCCAAATTTTCTCTTGAGATCTAAAAATTTACTACTCCCTCTGTCCTGTAAGCATTCTAGATATTTCAGAGCAGATTAACTACATATAAATAAATATCAATGCTTATAACATTATAAATAAATAAGTAACTTTAGATTTGTTATTATGGGATATATTTTTATAGTATATCTATTTAGCGTTATAAACATTAATATTTTATTTTAATGTTTTGTTAAAGTTTAAATACTTTAACTAAAAAAATACTTAAGATTGTACTGTATTTTTTATGGACAGAGATAGCACTCTTTCGTCTCTTTTAACAATTGTTGTCGCTTATTGAGAAATCAAATATACTCAACTTTATCTAAATATATATACAAGAAAATACTAATATTTATAATACATTATTATCATTATTAAATAGAGCATTGAATCTATTTTTTTAACAACCTTATTTGAAAATACAAATGTTATCAATATTTCTTATAAAGTCAGTTAAACTAAAGTTTAACCGGCACGTTTTCCCTAACGACAGTGGGCAGAGGGAATAACTAGCAAAGGCCGAAAGGCTGGTCAATATTTGCTTTATTACGAGTACTATATACTAGCACTAGTAGAAAAAATAAAAGTAGGTACGTGACCCTGTCCTGCACGACATTTATGCACAAAAGCAGAAAAAGAAAAATAGATAATAGGCGATATGCCATGCATGCTGCAATGCAAGAGCAGAGCTAACCTTGCCCGAAAGCCAAGTTACCAAGCAACACATGCATGCATGCATGCAGAAAGCTGCATTCTGTAATGTAAACTGAGAAGAGCAAGTGAAGAAGAGCCACGCCAACCAACCCTGCCGTTGCCGGGCCGGCGGCGATGGCTGAGCTCGCGTCGGGCGCCGTGAGCTCGCTGCTGGGCGTGATCGGGAACGAGGCGCGGCTGCTGGGCGGCGTCCGCGGCGACGTGCAGTTCATCAAGGAGGAGATGGAGAGCATGAACAGCTTCCTGGTGCACCTGGCCCGCACGGCGCCCCCCGGCGGCGAGCACGGCGAGCAGGTGCGCACGTGGATGAACCAGGTCCGGATCCTCGCCAACGACTGCAACAACTGCATCGACAAGTACGTGTACCGCGGCAACCCCGACGTGCACCTCCGCCGGAGCTGCCTTTGGTACTGCCTCATGTGGCCTCCATGGTTCCTGAGAAAGATGGTCGCCAAGCACCACGCCGCCGTCCAGCTGCGGGTGCTCAAGGACCGGGCGCGGGAGGTCGGCGAGCGGAGGATGCGGTACGACGTCAAGGTCCTGCTCCCGCCCCTGCCCCTGGAGGAGGGGCTGGCGATGGAGATGGAGGCTGCTGGCGCCGACAAAGACGACGACCAACCTGCCGATGGGTCGGCTTTGGCAAGTCGAAGGGCAGCCATATTCAAGCATAGCACTCTGGACGACCACTTCCAGGGGAAGCTAGTCGAGTGGACGGAGCAAGTGAAGAATGCAGGCGACGTCACGCATTCCGCAGCCGTCGTGGCGCCGGAGGCAGACCAAGAGGTCATCGCTCTCGTACGGGCGTGTTTGGACAAGCCAGACGACGAAATCATCAATGACCCAAGCAAAAAGGCCCGCCGGCGCCATCGCAGCGTCGTGGTGGACATCCCGCAGGTGCACATGGATTTCGAGCCGCTGCGGCCCCAGGATATCCTCTACTACATCCTGTGGCAGCTCCAGCTGGATGGAGAGATCACTGAGGACGACCATGCCGAACCCCGGCGGTCGTCGTCGCCGCCATCGTCGTCCCAGCAGCAGCAGGTCCTCAGGGGAGGAAGCCCAGACCCAGCGGTGGAGCAGTATCTCCTCTACAGCAGCAAACGGGAGATTAGCCGTGCAAAAGAGAGCCTGCTTGGAGAACTCAAAATTCAGGATGTGATGGGCGAGCTTGACAAGACGAAGAGTGACATCCAAGATGAGCAGTTTCTGTTGAACCTGCTGAAACAGACCAAGGACGTCAATGCGCTGGAAGAGAAGCCCATGGGCGTGCTCTTCAGCCTGCTGGTGCTGCATCAGCAAGCTGCTCAGCGAGACCAAGTGAGGGGCAAAGCCATGCGTAAATTGGCAGCATGGCACGCCCACATCCTCCGTACAACAGCAGAGAATCTCAAGAAGTACATAGCAGCTGAAGTCGAAGTAGAGCATCGGCAACACCAGGAGGAGGAGAAGACGGCGGCGACCAAGAAGTTTGATTTCTATGATGCACGATATGGATACGTCCTACACAAGGTGTTTGCGACGACGAATACCAGCAACAGCACAAGGCGCCATGACAGCACCGTGGAGGGACAGATCAAAGGCATGATCAGCAAGGTGACAGAGGTGATGCGAGAGTTGCAGGATGACATGGGACGTCAGGGCCAGATCCCAGTCCCACCACAAGATGTTGCTACCCAAACCGAGCAGAAGATCGAAGAGCTCAAGAAGACCATCCAAAAGCAGATGGAGATCGGATGGATCATGAGCAAGATTACCGGAAATCATTTGAAGGACGGCAAAAATGCCCTGATTGTTATCCTCAGAATTGGCGACAAGATCTATAAATCCAACTGGGACGAGAACAGATATGCTTTCACCCGCCTGGAGAAACATGTTGCCGGTGTACTGATCGTTGCCACCACAAAGAGCACCCAGCAGGCCAAAGAAAGCCTCCAACAGAAGGAGCTTATAGAGAGCTTCCGACAAGGGGAGCCCATGGACTATTCTCTTGCTGGCCTCTACCATGACATTGTGCTCCGTCTTACAAGCCATCTCAGGAATGAAGACCGGCGAATTGAAGGGGCAAAAGACAAGAATGAAGACTACAGCAACCCACAGATCATCCGTGACATCTTGGGGGAGTGCGAGCGGTATGAGTTCTGTATGAAGATCTTGGCACATTCTTTCTACGCCAGACCCAAACGGAGCAACGAAGAATTGAGCAAACTGCGCGACAGCCTTCGGGCAGTTTCCCCCAAATCATTTGAAGGTGTTGCTGTCAAGATGCTGAAGTTCTCCTATAATGATCTGCCCAAAGAGTACAAGTCCTGCTTGCTGTACATGGCCATCTTCCCTCTGGGGTGCAGCATCAGGAGGTCGACACTGGTTGCAAGGTGGGCTGTAGAAGGGCTGGTAAATCGTCAAGATTGGAACGCCGCGGTTCGTCATGCCGAGAGATGTTTCGACACCCTCATTGATCGGGGCTTGTTGATCCTGCTGAGATCAGTGGTACTGGGAAGGTCAAGAGGTGCAAGGTGGGCGATCGAGTTCATGGATTCATTACCATGCTCGCCAAGAAACAGCACATAGTGGAGACACGCTTGTCAAAGCACTTGGCCCGCCACTTCTCCATTTTCAGTGATATCCGACTCCGCGCCTCCGAGAAAATTGAGGATTTCCTGCAAGTGGTCCCCAAACAGTATCACTTTTCCCGGCTCAAGGTGCTAGATCTAGAAGGCTGCAAGTGTGTTGGTGTGAAGAACAAGAGTTACCTCAAGGACATCTGCTGCAACCTGTTACTGCTCAAGTACCTGAACCTAAGGAGCACAAATGTTACGCATCTTCCCAGACAAATCAAGAACCTCCACGAGCTGGAAGTACTGGATATACGCCACAACAATGTGCACACGACTGCAACAAGACATCTCCCGCTCCTAAAGCTGAAGCGACTGCTGGCTGGTTGCATTGATGACCCAACTCCATGCATTGTCGATCTTCCTGAAAAGATAGGGAAAATGGAAGGCATGGAGGTATTGATTGGTGTCATGCCACGACATAAGAAAGATTTGGAAGAAATTGGAGGTCTACTATGCCTGAGGAAGCTTGGTGTGGTTATCAACAAGGATAGTTACCTCCAGTATTTGCTCAAAGCAATCAATGACTTGAATGAAAGCCTCCGGTCTCTGTCAATTACTCTTCCTATTATCAAAAGTGAGGCCACACCACCCAAAGGAAACTCACAACTACCATCTTATATCCTGGAACATACGCTGGACCAACTTGAGAGCCTAAGCATGAGTGGAATCACACAGACGGGGGGACAGCTTCTTCCATTGTTGACTGAAAAAAGTAATCAACTAACAAAGGTGACTCTAAGTAGCACCAGGCTGAAGCAGGATGATCTGAAGGTCCTCGCCCAGCTGCCCAAACTACACTATCTCAAGCTCCGGCACAATGCATACAATGACACAGAGCTCAACTTCAAGGAGGATGAATTCAAATATCTGAAGTGCTTTCTTGTTGAGGGTTCCAATATGACCCACATCATCTTTGATAAAAAAGCAACCCCTAAGCTTGAGAAGATGCTTTTGCCCGCCAACGGCAACCTAAAGCTTTCTGGAGTTGAGAACCTTGAGAATCTGGAGGAGCTTGAGCTGAAAAACAGCAACAGTTTCACCACCACCACCATCAAGAAAAATAACACCACCGCCGCTGCCAGCACCACCACCACAACCACCACCACCACCACCACCACCACCACCACCACCACAACCACCACCACCACCACTACCGACACTTCCACACCCACATTACCATGCTGCTTCCGCCGCCAACACCAACACTACCACGCTGCTGCTGCTGCTGCCATCGACACAGACACCACCACCATTGACAACAAGAACATGTTGTGTTCATTGCTTGAGAACAGTACACAAATAACCAAGGTGACTCTATGTGGTAAAATGCTAAAGCAAGATGATCTACAAATCATTGGAAATAAGCCAACCATACGCTGTTTGGTTCTCTTGGACACGTGCAATGACCAAAGGGAGCTTACCTTCAACAAAAATGAGTTCCTAAACCTCAACCTTCTTATTGTTGAGTGCTCCGATAAAATCAAGGTCAGCTTCACTGCCGGATCTTGTCCTAAACTTGAGAAGTTCATCACCAACATAGAGTCTCTCTCTGGCATCGACTACCTTCTAGGATTGAAGGAGCTTGAGTTCAAGGTCAAGAATGACTCTGTCCCTCCAGAGGTAAAATTAGCTGTCAATAAGCTTAAAGATAGACTTCATTTTACACACTATAAATCAGAAAATTAAGACAAGGAAGAAGGAACCCGTTGGAAGAGGACGATGTCGGAAAATTCTCAACATGCTTTTGGAAGAACAAGGGTTGGTGCTGGAGGAACTCAAGGTCCCTCCTTTCATCTGTTCTTATTGGTTCAATCCCATGGTTTGTGTTTGTGTGTGCCCATGTGGTTTTCTGTTGTGTGTTTCTACCTGGTGTGCATGTGTGTGTTGCGCGTGTGTCTGATCACTTGTTCTACATGTGTGCTTGAGCCCTGTGCTTAAGGGCAATGGTTGTATTGATTTGTGTGGCTTTCCTCTGAACCATAATGCTGCATGCATGGTTTGATGTAATAAGTGCATATACTTTTGTGCACATTTGACTTATTATTAATGTATACCTTGTGCTATATTGTATGGTTTGACTGCACACTGCAACCTGAAGTTGACATGGTATGTGTTAGCTACCTGCTTCCTGTATTATAATAAGCAGAGTTTTATAATATACAAATCACAGATTTCTAGTGTTATGCATGGACCTACTTGCCAAAACAAAAATCTCTTATAGTTAGAGTTGTCCATGGTTTCAACTTCACATAAGTTGAGTACTGTAATATACATGTATATCAATTCCTAAAGAAGTGTTTCCAACTCTATGTTCTTGGAATGCACTTAATCCCCTGACCTGCCCATCTGCCCATCTTAGCAGATGGAGAAACTACTAGTTCAGAAGTTGACAAGTAACCACTATGGCCAACGGAAAAATATTAGCAGTAATAAATCAGTAGTACCTCAGCCTGACATCCTCATTAGGAAAACGGTGTCAACTGACAAGTACCCAAGACAAAATTGGATTTCGCAACAAAATTAAGCCCTGAAAACAAAAATGGAAAGATGCAGAGTAGCTCACAGCGAATAAGATGTCGCGGATCTCCTGCCCCCTGAGCAACAGCGGCGCCCCTGAGCACACTCCAATTCCAATACAGTGTAGCCCTCTGCAGCCGCGGATTTCCGTTGTGAAATCCAAGAGCCCCCACGTCTCGATCGCCACCGCATGCACCTAGCAACAGAAAGCAAACCGGAAGTCAAAGTGCAGACATGGGGAGCGAACCTTAGAAATTTTGGATGGAGAACGCACGCAGCTGTTGCCTCTGTCAGGAACACGGAGTGGGCGGGCGCTCTCGCCACCATTGCACCGAGCACCTTTATTAGGCGTGCGCGGAGGACGAATGGAGTGGAGACAGTGCCGCGCCACCTCGCCTTCCTCCAGTTCATCCGCCACGGCGTAGGTACATCGGCGTCGCCGCCGTTGACGTCGGTGGCACCGTAGTGGGCTGGTGGCGATGCGGCAAATTAGATGGGGTTAGAGGTGGGCAACTGAGACATCTACCTGATGGGCTGCACGCTTTACAGTTCCAGCCATAAATGGGCCACTAGGCACGAGGGCCAGACTCAAGCCCCTTGTGTATGGTGGGCTACCATGGGATTTTCCGTATGGGCCGTATGTTGGACCTGTTCCGATGGTTGTGGACCTGTATGCAACCGCCAAGAAATCATGAATCTCTCTTCTCTCTCGCCCTCTCTCCGGGCCATGTTGGAGCCCAGGGTGTGCAGCAAAGCCGACGCATCTTCTTCTAGTTTTGCAAGACATCACACAAGGCAAAGTTCCTCAAGTACGGGACGTAGTGATCCATTTGAGATTCCACCTGGCAAAGAAGATCACTTGTTTTATATCCCTTATTATAAATTCCAAAACTTTATAAGATTCCTTATCATATCGAATCTTTGAAGGCATACATAAAGTATTAAATGTAGATAAAAAATATAACTAATTGCATAGTTTATCTGTAATTTTCGAGACGAATCTTTCAAACCTATTTACTCCATAGTTAAACAATAATTACCAAACACAAACGAAACGCTACAGTACTTTACACTCATAGAAATTTTGGATCTAAATAGGCAATGTATATCTTATTATTATACTATAACACAGTAAAAGATCATCATATGAACAAATGCACAAGCCGAAAGACCACAAAGTTTTTTTTCTGACATCTTTTGCAACCCTTAGCTTGTACCACAAAAGGTTTATTCTTTACATGCTAAGTAAAGCATATACAATTATATTTATATATATATAGCCTATATATAAAAGGTTTCGCAGCGAATCAGCTTTTATACGAGTCCCTGCTAAGGATGGCAACGGGTCGGGTTTGGTTCGGATATTCGCGGGTTTCGGGTCCAGCGGTTTTAGTTTTGGTGGTAGTTTTTCGCCCACGGTTTTCGGGTTCAGGGCCCCGAAACCGATCGGGTTCGGTTTCGGGTTTGGTTTTCCACCCGTGGATATCCAATGGATATCCGAAATAAATCATTTGAAATTAAAATTCATATTTTATAATATGCTAATAATAATTTGTTTACTTAGATTATTAAATTTATTCAAAGCTAACACATGAAAATATTTATTATTTGTTGTCTCTTGTTTATGCATGTAAAATGTGTATATATATCCGTGGGTTTCGGGTATCCATTCGGGTTTCGGGTATCCGCAGGTTTGGTTTTGTTGATGAATTTTCATTCGAATCGGTTTCGGTTTTGGTTTCGGGTTTCGGTTTTGGGTGCACGGAGACTCCAACCGATCCGAACCTGAACCGTTGCCATCCTTAGTCCCTGCTGCCACGTGAGCAAGAGCCGAAGGACTCTGCTGCTTGCCATCGCATGGGAATGGGGGGGCGCCCGTGGGCCACACCATTGTCGGACTACCTCTACCGTCGGCCCACTTGGCTCTCTTTTGCTCCCTCATCCTATATTCCTATCTGCCCTCTTTTAATTCGGCTCTTCCTCGGTCCTATTCTTGTACAGTTTCCGTGACAAGTGATTTAATAATTGATTGAAAAAATGAAGTCAGAATAAGTTCTACAATAATTTCAAAAAATCTGAAGCTGCCATGTTTCATACTACAAGATATATATACAAGTTAAATTTGAGAAACAAAATTTCGTTCGAACCTGACCATGGCATCACATAATCTGCTCTTGGCTCTTTGCCATCCATAATACTGTACTCCCTCCGTCACTCTGATTTTTAAGAAATAATTTTGACTAATTATATATATATATAAACATTAATATTTATGATACATAGTTTATATTAGTAGAGAGATCGGTGAATATATTTTTATAAAAAAAATTATTTGAAGATAAGAATGTTGCATGTATTTTTTTTATAAATCTAGTCAAACATATGCTATGAAAATAAAAACGACAGACATCTAGAGATAGAGAAAATGTTATATGTAATATGACGTGGGCCCAAGCGTGGCGGATAGTGCATCAGTTGTGCTGACCTGTTTCTACTTTGCACCAGCCAATAGCATCGCAGGTTATTGGTGCCGGAATGAACAAGGAAATTAGCAAGGCAGCAGGATTAAAGCATGTAGTATGCTATGATTAAGCAAGTAAGGTAGCTATTATTAAATTATAGGTAACGCAATTATTATTATTACTACTCTTTCATTCATTCTCACCCATCTCTCGACAGGAGTAGGTTTGAAGCATGCTTGTTTGATTCTCACAGCTCCGTCCGTCGTGACGACAGATGGATGAACAGATGGATAACACTCACTTTAGTTGTCGTATATGCATATATATGTCATGTGCTGAATTTGTTTTCCGGAAACTCTGTTAGGTGACCTGTCGCGACGTCGTGTCGCAACGTTGTGTCACGACTCCCTCTACCTCCCGCACCTGTGCCGGAGACAAAGAAGATGGCGGCGCTAGGATTCTAGCAACCTCCATCTTCAACTCCGGTAGGTTATAGAAGGGACGCCTAGGGAAAGGTAGGTTGGTCATGCGGTTTAGGGGGTCTAGCGGTGGTATAAGAGACGGTCGAGCCAGGTCAGGGCGGGGGCGTCGTAGCCGAAGCTCGGCGTCTTCGTCGAACATGGCCACTGCGAATGAAGCTTTGGCGAGAAAGGGAGCGCAAGAAGGCGGCCGTTGCGAGGCGGATCTTTGATGAACCCTAGCGTCGACATCGAGGACAGCAGAGCTCACCAGAGTGGTAGACGGGGACGCGCGGAGACGACATCAAGGACAACAGAGCTCACCGAAGTGGTAGGTGGGGACGCGCAGAGACAACGAGCACAGGGCTGGGAGTCAGAGACAACGGGTCGTACGGTCCAGAACGCACACGTTATCTCCCTCCTTTGGGTTTGCTGGACAAATCATTTCAGTTAGCAACTAGCTAGCTAGAGTAGTTAGCTCGAAAGGAGATGGATGCTAACCTTGCAGTAGGGCATGACTTTTACTCCTGCCGTCTCATTGAAAATGTTGTTTGAAAAATATGTCTGTGAGGGAAACACGGTTTTCTAGTGATACTTTCAATGGGACGGAGAGAGTATGTGTTATTACCACTGCGCTTAGGGGAAAAAACAATCAAATCTACACTCCTAGGAAAAGAAGAGGAATATTTTACGCCAAATTATAGGCCGAATGTTATGATATAGGAGTACGCATATAAACATCGCATATCAGTGGCGTGGCTGGAGTGGTTGCCGTACGTAGACCGGAGACACGCAGGGCAGCATGCATGGGCTACTCCAGTGTCATGCCCATGCCTCGTTGTCGTCAGACGGCACGGACTGAACATTTCTTGGCCGGAGAATCGACGAAACGTACATGTGTGCAAAGCCGTCACAGCACACGAAAAAATCGCAAAACTGCAGCGCAAATCAGTGACAGTGAGCAAATCCTGGAAGCTGTTTGTATGTGCCTGCCTCTGCCTGTGACTGTAGCTCTCGCCAAGCAGAGGATCCAGCAAGGCGGCGACCATGCCTGCCGATTGCTCAAGACCCAAAACGGCATGTGACGAGACGTGCGTGGTAAGCAGAGTCGGCATGTGCCGCCGGCGCGCCGCCACGGGATCGGAATGCCATGATACAGTGGCACTAGTAGTGCTACCAATACCAAGCAACCACGTGTTCCTTGCGGATGCCTTAGATTAAATTAGACTAGATCTTGAGATGATGATTAGGAATAGCCCAATAGGCAATAGCGCCGAGGAATGAGACTGTCCGCACTACTATTCCTCTAAATTCATCCTCTATCTGTCTTAGTTATCAAAATTCTCTCCTCTATACATCTTTCTTCCGCACCCATCATCCTCTATATCTCGTACTCTATCAACTACTAATATTAAAGATTATTTATAACTTTATCGAAATATATTCATTTAAGATCTTATTTTAAAAGATTTATTGAAACGAAGTTAATGGTGCAAACAAAATTTAATTTAGTTTTTTGGTTTGTGACTTATAGCATTTTTTGTTAAAAAAAAACAAAAGTAGCACCAACGGGGCCCACACTTTGCTCTCTCTCTTGCTCTCCTGCGCGACGCATGCAGTGCCTCAGGAGCGGGCCCGCACAGGCCTTAGCGGAAGCGCCGTACATGCTGCACGCATGGGGGACGGAACAGTGTAGAGTAGGCTTCCGGACAGCGGTGCGAGTATTTTTCTCCTGCAGGTGCTTATTCATGAGTGCGCTGCGCATAGTCTGATAGTCGGGCAGATCTATACTCGAAACTCACGGGCACAGGGTCGAAGGCGGGTGTGTGGGTCGTGGGTTCGGTGTCCAAAACCGAGAGTGTCAAGTCCTTAATTTTTAATGCTATATCAATATTAGTAATATATACTCCCTTCGTCTATATAAAAATAGATTTCTGGAGTTGTACTAAATCAAATCTTTTAAACTTTATTCAAATTTTTAGAACAAACCATTAAAAATTATGACACCAAACTAGTATCATTAGATTTATCATAGAACATAGCTTATTTTAAGTCATAAATGTTGTTATATTTTTCTATAAAGTTATTCAAAGTTTAAAAAGTTTGACTGTTACGGATTATAGGAATTGATTCTTTCAGAGACAAGGAGAGTAATTACTAGCATAGATCCACTGAATAGCTTGGCAGGGATAATTAGAGCATTTTTTTTGACAAGTTGATTATTAGAGCATTAATTCTCACTAGATTGAGGATTCTTTTTTTTCCCTTCTCTTTGATTTAGAACAAAGATTTTACAACAGTAGGCCGGCCCAAGGGCCAAGGCAGACGTAAAGCGGCGACGCAGTACGTGTGTGGGAGTAGGACTGGGGATTCAGGCACGTGATGGTCATAAAAATCTTTACCCGCGTGCAGGGCCACAGCTTTCATAATCTCTTTGATAGTTCTCCTGCTCTGCTGCTACAACCAGAACAACGGGGACTGTTTGTACGCCTTATAAATCATCAGTTGATAGTGTTATCTTGTGAGAGAAAAATACTAACATGTCGTTAAGTTTAAAAGAATAGTGACCTCCACTAATAAATTTGCAAACCAAATGTACAGTAGTTTGGTACTTTGTCGCAAATGGATGTACTCAGGATTCAGGGACCAGTAGCAAGGTGCAAACGACAAAAAAAAAAGCGACGACGCAGTACGTAGTACTACTCCGTATTGAGATGAGCGTACAGCATACGAGTACTGGAGACTGGAGTAGTCCGTACTCCGTAGTAGAGTGCGTTTGGGATTCAGAGCCAGCCAGGGCATCAAGGGAAGGGACCGCTACACTGTATTGTTTATTGGTAATAATTCTATCATTCCCGTCCCCGGGCCGTTGGCTGGCTGGCCTTCCATGGTCGCCGACGACGACGAAACCCTCCCTCGTCTACCTCCGTCAGACGAGCAACGGTCAATGGCCCCGTTTTCCTTGCTCTGCTAGCTGGCTGAAACCAGCAGCGCATCGCGCACCAGGAACGGGCGAACGTTACAGCGTGACGACCCCAGACCAGAGACACCGGTACGGCCACGATCCCGGCGACGTGACGTGACGTGACGTGACGTGCCAACGGAAAGCCAACACCGGCGGCGTCTTGCTTTTACCGTTTGGTTTGGTGAGTGCGCGTGGGCACTGGGCAGGCCGGCGGCTGGGAACGACACGGCCGTCGGTCGCCGCCGCATTAGCTGGCCTGCCTGCCGGTGCGGCAGTGCCTCTCTGTCTGTCCGCGCTGCCACGTCCGCGGCTCCTCCACGTAGCAGTAGTAGTAGACGTTGGAGAGCAGCAGCAGGCATGGCATGGCATGACGACCCGCCGGGCAGTGCACTGCACGGCGCCGCCCTGCTGCCCGCCCGGGCGTCGTCCGTGGCTGCTGCTGCCACTGCGTCACTCACACAACTGTCACGCTCGCAGTCACAGCTCCATCCATCCACACTCTTCTTCTCCCTACCGTTGCCACCCCCAGGCGCACGTGTCCCGCCCTCCCTCCCCCTCACGCACCTCACCTTCTCTCTCCCTCTCTAAAAAGCGGCCGCCCTCTCTCTCTCTCTCTGCGGTCTGCCCAGTCGTCCCCCACCTCACCGATCTCGCGCACACTCCCCAATGACCCAATCTCCCCACGGACCCAGCCAGCTCCTCCACCCAGCCACCGCAATCCCAGCTCCGGATCGCTTCACGGGCCGCCGGGAAGCAGCTCTCCGCGCCTGATGCTTGCATCTCCCAATGCCGGCGCTCGCGTCCGCCGCCATGGCCCGCGCCGCAGCTCCCCTCCACCTCCCCATCCTCCTCCTCCTCCTCCTCCTCGCTAACCACATCCCCACCCCCGCCGCCGCGCTACGCTTCGACTACGCCTCGCTGACACTCGGCAGCCTAGTCCTCCTCGGCGACGCGCACCTCAAAAACGGCACGATCCGCCTCTCCAGAGACCTCCCGGTCCCGACGTCCGGCTCCGGGCGAGCGCTGTACGCGACCGCGGTGCCAGTCCGAGCCGGATTCTCGACGCAGTTCGCCTTCACAGTCGCCACGCTCAACCCGTCCTCGGTCGGCGGCGGGCTCGCCTTCGTGCTCGCCACCGACGGGGCCACGCTCGGCGACGCCGGAGCCTTCATCGGCGTGTCTGTCTCCACCGACGCTGCTGCGGTTGAGTTTGATACGCTCATGGATGTTCAGTTTGGTGACCCGAATGGGAACCATGTTGGTCTGGATCTCGGCTCCATGGTCTCCTCCGCTACCGCTGACCTCGGTGGAGGCGATGACGACGCCGGTGGTGGTGTTGAGCTTGCTAGTGGGAGGACCGTCAACGCCTGGATCGATTACCGCCCTTCCGGCTCCGGGAAAGGCACCGGCGGAGGAGGAGGCGTGTTGGAGGTGTTCGTGTCCTACGCGGCCAAGCGCCCGCCTAGCCCTGTTCTGTCCGCGCCGCTTGATCTCGGGGAGCTCGTCAAGGACGCCGCGTTTGTTGGGTTCTCTGCTTCCACGCAGGGGAGCACGGAGGCGCACGCCATCGAGTGGTGGAGCTTCTCCACCGCGTCGCCAGCGCCGTCCCCGCGTCCAGCACCCGCCGCGCCGCCGCCGGACTCCACCCCGTCGCTCCCGCCTCCTCCCGTCGCCACTGACCCGGTGCTCCCGGGAGTCCCGACGCCACCAGCTGCCTCAGCACCGGCCGGCTCGATCGCCCCGTCTGCCGCCGTAGCGGGGAGGAATGCCGGCGGCGGCTCGGGGACGACGACGCCGCGTCCGCCCGCGCACGCGGCCGTGGCAGGCGCCGCGACGGCGGGCGCGTTCGTGGCGGCGTCCTTCGCGGGCGTCGCGCTGTGGGCGCTGGCGCGGCGCGCCAGGGCGAGGAAGCGCGGCGGCGGCGGGCAGACAACCGCGGTAGCGGCGGTGGGGACCACGAAGCGGCGCGACAGCAGCAGCGTGGCGTCGGCAGCGGCGCTAGCGCGGTCACCGCGGGAGTTCAGCTACAAGGAGCTGAGCGCGGCCACGAGAGGCTTCGACGCGTCCCGTGTCATCGGCAACGGCGCGTTCGGGACCGTGTACAAAGGCATCGTCCCCGACACGGGCGCCATGGTGGCCGTAAAACGCTGCACCACCACGACCTCCCGCGGCGGAAACAACAACGCGAGCAGCGGCGAGGAGCAGGCGCGGTCGGAGTTTTTGTCGGAGCTCTCCATCATCGCGGGACTCCGTCACCGGAACCTGCTCCGTCTACAAGGATGGTGCTACGAGAAAGGGGAGATCCTACTCGTCTACGACTACATGCGCAACGGCAGCCTAGACAAGGCTCTATTCGCCTCCTCCTCCTCCCCGGTCCTACCGTGGCATCACCGGCGTGACATCCTGATCGGCGTCGCGTCGGCGCTAGCCTACCTCCACCACGAGTGCGAGCGGCGCGTGATCCACCGCGACGTGAAATCCAGCAACGTCATGCTCGACGAAGCCTACCGCGCCCGGCTCGGCGATTTTGGACTCGCAAGACAAGCGGAGCACGGCGAGTCCCCTGACGCCACGGCGGCCGCGGGTACCATGGGGTACCTCGCGCCCGAGTACCTCCTCACGGGTCGTGCCACTGAGTCCACCGACGTGTTCAGCTTCGGCGCGCTAGCACTGGAAGTGGCGTGCGGACGGCGGCCGATCGGGACGACGACGACCGACGGCGGCGTTGACGCCGGAGGAGGAGGGAGGAGCTGTAACAACCTGGTGGAGTGGGTGTGGAGTCTACACGGGGAGGCGAGGCTAATGGAAGCGATGGACCCACGACTGAGCGGGGAGTACGAGGAAGACGAGGCGCGGCGAGCGCTACTGGTGGGGCTAGCGTGCTCGAGCCCGGAACCGGCGCTGCGTCCTGGGATGCGCGGCGTGGTGCAGGTGCTCGGCGGCGAGGCGGACCCGCCGTTCGTCCCCGCGGCACGGCCGTCCATGAGTAGCCTCCTCCTTGGCGGCAGCGCTAATAACCAGCAGCAGCTGCTGATGAGTCTGCAGGATAGCGTGTCGGATTACAATGCCTTGCTTGGGCTCGCGATGTCCGAGGATGACTCGTCGGACGATGACTCGCTTAGCTCGGCGTCGCTTACTAGTACACTGCGTAGGGGCGGCCACGACATTGGGGTTCAGTAGCACCGCTGGCGACGCCAGGTGATCGGTTCCGGCGGCGGTTGCTTGGTACTAGAGGTTTTTCCTTGTGAATCATCAATTGCAAAGAACAGAATGTATGTATTGAGTACTAGTAGTACATAGAATTTTTAGTAGCAGAGCAATGAACTGCAGAGTGAGTCCAGAAGATGATGATCAAAGCGAGCAAGTCAGTCACCATTTGTTACATACATTTTCTCTCTCGACAGAAATCACATGATTCATTCATTGGTCCTCCTCGAACTGCCTGCAGCTGCAGGTGGATCAAAACGCCAGCTTTCCCCTCCCCCACCTGTGCACTATACCTTTTGTTGTGCCGTGCATGAAAAATAATTCCTAATTCCAGGCAAAATGGTCTCACGGATCACACAGAATGGAGATTATTCTCTCTGACTCCGAGAGAGAGCAAAAAGGATGTCTTTTTCTCTGTTGTGTTGTGTTCATGCTGTGATGGCGTCACAAGGGGGGATCAACCTTTTTGTATAGAGTATCATCAGTGTATCTATCTGTCGATCTGTACACAAAGGAAAGGATAACTTGCGCTGGTATAGTGTGCGATCCTGTGCTTGCATTGGACAACAAGCCGATCGCATGGCGAAGGGAAGGAAAGCATCTTGTTCTCCTTCCCGTCTCTGCTAGTGCTTTGACATCCATGGCGCGGTCACCACTCACCACCACAGCAGGAAGTCGTCACGGGCCGGCCCTAGTCGACGTCCGCGAGCACTACTAATCCTAACACTGTGCTGCTAGAAGAAGATTAAGAAGAAGAAGAAGAAGAAGGTGGGGCCCGCCACTAGTAAGTAGTGATGGGAGTAGTGACGCTTGGTCGCACCAACTGATGCCACTACTACTGTGATGGAGCACGCATGGCAATGGCATTGGCATTGGCATTAGCATTAGCATGGCGTGCAAGTTGTCGACATCCAAAGGCACGAATCATTGGCATGGTATCTCGTCTCCTGATGAGGTCGATCGCTGTCCCGTGGGCCCGATGGCGGCTGGATCACAGTATGTATATATGTCTATCTATCAGCCGTCCGGGCGGCCCTAGTAGTGCCATGCATAAGCTTATATATGATGAACAAGCGCAAGCACACTGGCTGGTATTACGTGTAGTGTAGGTGTAGCACTGCAAGCCGTCCGATGATGGCCATCCGATTGGGAATTTGGGATTCTCTGTTAATGACAGAACAGCTTACTAAATTGGAGAACAGCAGATGAATGAGAGCAAGAGCCAGCAAGTGATGTGGTAACCACCTACGTTTACGAATGATGACTACTGCTCCTTTTTTTTTTTTTTGCTTGTTCTGGAAATGAATGTCCCGTTTTATTTGGATGTTTCCGTGCATGGTTCTTGTAATCTTGTGTACTTATCAAACAAACAATTGCAAAAGCAAAACACAGGTTAGGAGTAGTGTCGCTAGCGTCGCTGTCATCATCAGGAGTACGTACGTTGATCCGGGCGTCGTCCACATCTCCAGGTGCGCCAACGCCCCGCATATACAAGCAAACAACACGACCGCTCAACAGTCTACATGATCCGATCCGGAAATTGACAAGACAGTGCCGACCGTGACCGCCCTAAGCCTAATAAGCTCGTATGATTTCTGCTGGAAATTTGTGGATTCAAATAAATTTTGATAAATGTTTCGATGTTTTTATGGAAACATATCGTATTTCTAACTCCGCCTATGCATCTAGTCTAGAGAAAAAAAAACTGAGATGAATCCAAACAAACGCTAGCTGGACACACCTAAAATTGCAGTTTTGCCATGTTGTCTAGCTATATATCTGCATGTTGTTGTATCAATAAGGGTTCACAGCGCAATGACAAAGATCATTGGTTGGAGGGCTCTTATTCTGGATTTATTCCAGGATTTTTGTAGGGGCAAGTGTACGTACGTGTTAAGTGTCTGCGTTGTACTGTGTACTCTCAAAAAAAATAACAAATATAATAGAGGAGAGAAAAAAAACATTATTATTATAGACAAAAAATACCAAATGCAGCCGGTTTTTATTAGTCAGTGTACTCAAACGACAATTAGCTAATATATAGCTAGCTAATAGTGAACTTGTTAATATTAGCTTCAACTATTAACTAACTTCTCCGTTTTAAATTATAATTCATTTGACTTTTTTTACCTCAAGGTTGACCATTCATTTTATTCAAAAAAAAATTGTACAACGTTCGGTGACTAATAAGTTGGCTGATGCTGTTTTTCTGTTTTGCTATGAGAGAAAAACACTATTTTAATGGCTAACAAGTCGGCTGATAAGTCAAGCGAACATGACAGTCAAATTTAAGTCTTACTTATAGACCATTTATTGAATAAGCAAGTTATAATAAAAGAAGTGGTATTTTAAAAAAAAATGAATAAGATGAGTAATCAAATTTAGAGTTAAATTATAATTCAGAACAGAGGAGTAGCTAACTATTACTAGCTGGTATGGACTTATGGCGTCTACCATGACCTAAGTGTATTATTATTATATTACTAAAAACGGACCCTCGGCGAAGTTGCGCCGCTTCCCGTTTCCCGTGAAATTGTGAATGCTCGATGAAGACGGAAGGGCCTGTAGATTAACTCGTGAAATTGTGAATGCTCCATGAAGACGGAAGTAAAAAAAAAAAAAAGAAAGAAACATATTGGAGCTTTCCTCGGAGTGGGCCAGGTGGTAGCAGGGCCCTGTTCGAGGCCGGTGCAGGTGGGCGGTGAAAAGTCCTTGTCTCGGCCTGGGATTAACGCGCGTAATTTGATGGTTGGAAAGGGATCGTGGGGCCCAGCTGGGAATTACATTAATTCGTGTTTCGTACTAGGTTTCATTTTCTCGCAAGGAATATGGATGGATGGTACTACTGGTACATCAAGATCAACCGGAGATTTTTCATAAGAAATGGTGTCATGAGACAAATGCGCATGGAGCCATGAACGGCACCACCCAATGCAATGTTTATCCAAGGAAAAGGAAGTGTCACCCTACTGCACACCTCCCTTGTCCTTGGGCGGAGACGGGAGAGGAGGGAAAGAGATAGAGTATGTTTGGTATAACTTTTGGCTTAAATTTTATAAAGTTGGTTTTTAGTTTCTCATACCTGATGTTATTTTTAACTGTTTTGTTGTGAGATGAAAACGATATTTTGATAGCCAGGGGCGAATCTGGTCAGCCTATACTTAGAGTCCTAACTATAGTCGACGATTCCTAAGGCGACAAAAGGAACAATTTATATCAGTGGTTATCTCTTACAATTTCACCTTGCGGTACGGCCATTCGTATTCTAAAAACGAATTATGGCATCAACATTTGAAATTGCATCAGTAAATTCATGCTCAACGAAATAAATAACAAAATCATTCATAAATCTATCGCTGATTCGGTTATGTCTTCATAACTTTTACTACTGAGAACCACCTTTCCACCTATGTCGTCCCACTAAAGTCTTGTTCGTTTGCGGAGGATTTAGTTCAGAAGTTAATTCATTCCGTACCAGGAATGAGTGAATCCGTCTCAATCACTCATTTCAGCCCAGGATTGATTCCAGAGGGTACAAGGACTGGTTTTGTTCCGGGTCACGTAGTCAAGAAAAAGAGAAGCAAATTTTGTTCTAGTCGATTTTCATTCTGGACCGGCATAAAACAAACAAATATTTTAATTTCCATCCAGATTGAAAACAGGTCGCAAGAATTCACCGAAATATCACCTAGAATGGGTCAATCTGATGAAAACGAAGACCTAAGACAAACTAGCGCAAAGGCTGAGGAGCCCATATACCAAAGAAAAAGAATATGATTAAAAGTCACAAATTTACTATGTTATTACTTACGTGACATGTTTGCTTGCAAGATAAACAGATGAACGCTGAAATATAGTCTCTAATATCTACTTTGTTGGAATGCAAGCAAATTGCATTTTACTGGAAAATATAAAAAAACATAAGCTGCAAGCATCTCACGATTGTACTATTGTAGATTGGGGGAGCAAACAATAGTTTTGAGATACGATTTGGGATTTTTGGGTACCTCGGTAGACATAGGCAGGGAATCCGTACTTGAGCAGGATTGAATTAACCGAGAGTCGGAGAGCGGGAGCGGCGGCGGTCGTCCGGCGGCTGCCCGTCCGTCTTCGCTGTCAACAACGAGAGCACCGACGCGGTGGCGGGAGATGAATCGACGAATGTTTCTGGCTTTCTGCGGGCTACGTCAAAGCAACTGAACCTGATTTTTTGCCTTCTCCCTTGGGCTGTGGGCTCTTGAGTCTTTACCCTTGCGTAGGACTGCTATACTTTTACAAAGTGTTGAGCTGATATTGGCGCTGGTCGCCGGGGTCATTGTATTTTTTTACTGGGGTCATGGCCGGTGAAAAAATATACGTACAAAGGATCCGTGGAAAACCATCGGGGTTACGCGACCCCGGTGACTCCACATAGATTCGCCCATGATAGCTGATAAGCCGATTTATGAGCCAAATAAACATAAATGTTTCATGAAACAACCTTTTTCCAACAAGCTGCTGCAAACGGGTAGGAGCAATGTCGCCGTTCGCGCGAGCACGACGAGTCGTCACGTCTCACCGGCTCGGTTCTGCGGTCTGCATCCTCTCCACGCTGGAGCCAAAGCCTAGAACGAACTGGCTGTGGTGCAGAAACGGCACGGCTGAAAAGGGAGCCGGCCGGGGCGTGAGAATCTGTGTGCCTGCCATAGTGCCATGGAGGCCGCATGGAGCTGTTGGTGTATCGTCGCTGTCATGTCAGGCTTGAACGCTCATCATACTCAGCTTGAACGTGTTGGTGTAGCGTGGAGCTGTTGGTGTAGCGTTTTCTGATCTATTTCTAGCCTGTCTAGCTTTTAAATCTGGCTAGCTTTAGCCTGTCCTCCGCAAGCCAATGTCTGGTTGTTTGGTAGTCTGTATTATCTAAGCCTAGTGTAGAACGTGTTTGGTTGACTGGTTTGCTTTGCATAGAGTCACCTCTTTTTACATTTGGTAAGTTTACCTGCTTTGAGGTATTTGATCGAACAATTGGTGGGCATCCAAGCACAGCATCTGAGCAGCTGGACGAGCACCACAGAAGCATGACGAGCACACCACCGGCGGCATACGCAGAGAAGCAGGCCCCGAGCCCCACGGCCATGGGGTGGCCTGTCCACCGTCCGTAGCATACCGCGGCGTGCTGCCTCGGCTCCGGCTTGCTTCCTCCTCCTCCCCCCCGCTTGCTGCCGTGTTAAAGGAAGAGCTGGTGCCTGCAGCTGGCGGCGGTGGTTGAGGCCGCACTGCTGGAGCAGCACGCTGCCGTCGCTGGCCAGGTCCGTCCGTCGCCGCCGACGCTCCTCGCAGGGCGTGGGGGTGGGGGTGACGGATGTGAACGAACAGACAGAGGAGCAGCGTGCCAATCTCCAGCGGACAAGCGGAGGTGACGGGAATCGGCGCACGGAGCTAGCCCAAGCCTGGCCGGGATAAAACGAGCTCCCCCACGTTCTTTTGGAGCCAGGCCGATTTGGGAGCCTGGCTAGAAGGCAAATTCAGACAACCAAACACGGATGACTTGGCCTCGTGAAGCCTGGCTGCGGTGGAACCAAACACGTCCTATACTGTCAGTTGGTGCATTGGTTGGGTTGAAAAGGATTTGCATCTTCATCCGCACCTTCCTTTTTACTGCTGCTGCTACTCCTAGATGAGCCTTTTTTCCAGCAAAAGGCGCAAAGGATTCCAGGTCTAGTCCTCGTGCTAGTATGCTACTAGTATATAGTAGCGACCTGCGGGGAAAGTGTTAATTCATTTTTACCCTTTCTCTTTCCTTTTGCGAATGATACTAGTTGCAGAAAAGATAAGCAAATGGGACCATGCATGGTGTCAGCTAGGATCTCCTCCAGCCAAGCGAAAGCGAGTAAAAGAGGACGGTGGAGACGCGCGCGCAAGATGTGAGATCCGGCGGCTCCAATGCACGACACGTAGCCGGTTCTTTCTCCCCTTCACTACTTGGGTTTTGCTATGCTGGTCTAGTCGTTGCATCCTAGACTACCAAGGATCCGACACCCCTACATCACTATTCACTACACAGCTACAGTATACTACCAAGGAGTAGGCCGGAGTACGTTATTTTCTCTCGTACCCAAATCATTGGTTAGACTAGTCGCCCTGTCCCTCCCGAACGGCGGGCCGGACACGTGTACAACAGCCCCGCCTACTGGTACTGGCACCGTGGCACGGGCCACGGAGTATCTACGCCTACGCGCCAATGGCAACTTGGCAAGAACCATGCATCAATGCAAGAACACGGCATGGCACAGGTAAGGTAGGCAAGCAAGCCACCAGAGCTTCAAATCCACGGCCACGCTTTTAATGGCACGCGAATATGAAGGATTGGTGGATCGTGGATGCATGGGGTTGGGGTCCGCTTCACTTCACAGTTCACAGTACGTACTCCAGGTCCAGGGCCGCCGGCGAGACTTTTCGGCGTATTTATTTGTTTGGGGCTCAACTTGCATTGTACAGTAATAGTGTACTCCATATGATGACATGCATGCAAGATCCAGAGTGATCCACTGCATCTACAGTACAGAGGTGGTCCTTTAACTACTATCAAGAGCAAATCTCAAAAAAAAAAAAAAACTACTATCAAGAGTAAAAAAGGGCTCGCGGCACATTAATAGTTATGCATCTAATCCCTCGATTTACATTGGGTGTTATTATTTAGGTTTCTGAACTGTCAAAATCCTACCTTTTTTTTTCAGGTTTTCGGAGTGTTACCGAGTTGCTCGCATTTATCGTCCACCACAATGTTGTCCTTGAGAAGGTTTGCCTTACAATGGATTATATTCTACCTGCAGGAGCAGGCAGTCAAAAAACATGACTCGTGGAGATGCATAGCTCTTCCATAAAAACTCTCAAAGAACTCAGTTTGTCCCCCATGATCATGTGGACGCCTCGTAGAGTTGGTTGGTGTCCAGGCGTCCTTCTTCTCTGGTGAAGCAACGTCTTGTCTCAACTTGACCATAGAAACGCTCTTCGCCTGCCCCATCCATCCATCTTCGCCACAATCCCCGTCGATCGAAAATTAGATTTTGGAAGTTTAGGATCTAGCAACCCCATCACAAATTCGAGTAGGAGCCTAGACGAGACCTCAGGACCAGATGACACCTCTCATCATCAACAGACTAATTAAGGACCGTCCGTGCATCTTTACCTTTTTTTTTTCCAGATCTATATCAATTATCAAGTAACAGATCTCACACTTGTGCATGGGGATTGGACGCATGGCCAATGGCCAGCCAGTATTCCTGCTCTGCGTCACAGCCTGAAAAGGGGCAGCAGTGCCCACTGTACAGCCGCCTCTCACGTGTCCTGCAGGCCTCTGGATCAGAGATTCAGAAAGGACTCAGGATCAGGTCGTGCAACCATTATAATGTACTACTGGAGTACCAGACAATAGACAATCCATGTACCTTGACCTTGAGCCTATGGAGAACAGTTAGATTTTTTTTTCCCTTTTACCATGATTTCAAATCAATCAAAACCTAAGAAGAGCCCAGTTGTTTGGCCACGCACCACAACCACAGCAGCAGCGGCCTCCTGCAACTGCAACTGCAAGTAGACAGATCGGACCACCAGAGTACAGACAAGAGGGAACTGAACGATGACCATGTGCAGTGGCTACTGTCTGTAAAACCAGGTAGGTATATCCACATAAAAACGACACCGACCAAAATCAGAGCAATGAGGCTCTGAGATTATAAAGCTCAACTCAACTGGCAGCTAGTTTATCACCGGCCTAAATTCTAATGGCTGCAAGAGTAAAAAAAACCCAACGTGTTCCAATGCAAGACATGCAGTCCTCCTCCGTGTTCTATCAAAAAGAAACAATCCACCGGTGTTATCTTCCTAGATGGAGTTGGGACTTTCCAAGGCAAGACATCACATCCAGCGCGTTAGCTGGGACACAGATCCTGGAAGACGCAAAGCACTTCTAAGTTTAGCAAACCCAGAAGCCTATTCTTGGCTCAGCAAATCCTCCTCCGCGCAAAGGCATGAAGCAAATGCTCATCCCATCTGACCACATTTCCCCACAGAGATCACATTTACCGCGCACAAAGCACCAACACCGATCGATAGCCTGTATGCGAGATCTTTAGCACAAGGGAGGAGGAGGATGCGGCATATAGACTCCCACCCATGCTCTCATTGTCCACACAACGAGGTCTGCAGATTGGTCTGTGCATTCTAGAGAGAGGGAAGAGGTTTACCAGCTGCAAGAGCGGAGAGGAATAGGGATCCAAGGTTTGATACATATAGTTGGGAGAAGATGAGCTGCTTTGGATGCTTCAAGCCTGAGAAGAAGATGCCGCCCACGAGGACCGAATCCAGGGAGGTCACGATTGTGAAGAAGGCCCTGAGCCAGAATGAAGCGCCTCCCAGGGAATCTGGTAAGGATCATAAGATGCTCCTGCCACTGATTGCAAAGAGAAATAAGGAATTAGCATGTTTTGTACTGTCCAAACTGATAGCATAGAAAAGGATTATTAGGAAGTAGGAACCATGTCGGCAAACAGACCAAACAATTAAACAACGAATTAATTACATTGCAGCAGTACAAAGATCCAAAATCTGCAATCCCCCAATACGTCATGTTCACATCAATTTTATAGCTAGATACCTGTGGTTAAACAATCTATATATACTGTACCAGGGGTCAGTGGTTCCTTGCAGATGCTTTTAGACCTGAAAATACCGACCATTCTGGCATTCAGTGTATCTTTGTTTAAGGACAAAACCACACCCCTGTGCCACTGTATTCCGTCTGGACTAAGTATATATTCCTCTGAACCGAATCTATGTTGCAAGTATATTGTGCACTATCTGTTTCCCTGCCAGTGTCACATGTATTTTGGTGTTATACATACTACTGCAAAAAAATTTAATGTCACCGGGGGGGATTTTTCCCCACCTGAAATACTACTGCAATTCATGTCTAGTTCTCAACTGTTATGGATGAAAATGGCTTTCAGTGATATAACATATTCATATACATACTATTTAAATTTGTTTAGCAAATGACAAAAAGAATCAAAAGAACTAAATGAGCAGAAAATAGAAACTTATGTCTAATGCAGGCTACCACTCACCTTTGCAGGGTCCGTCAGACCGTCACCAGTCATTTCAAAGCACAAGCACAAGCCATCATCTGAAACAGCAACAAGCATTGAACCTCCTAAAGGAAGTTGTTCTGTTGCGAAAACCGCAAAAGCATTCACATTCCGTGAGCTAGCCACGGCCACAAAGAACTTCCGCTCTGACTGCCTTATTGGAGAAGGGGGCTTTGGCAGGGTATACAAGGGCAAGCTTGAAAATGGACAGGTACGCACCACACAGAAAAAAACATTAAAAACAATTCTACGTACATACACCTGCTAATTCATCAACAGTCATCTGTGACTGACTTGTTTTCGGTTTGCATGAACAGCTTGTTGCTGTCAAGCAACTAGACCTGAATGGCTATCAAGGCAATAGAGAGTTCCTAGTTGAGGTCCTGATGCTCAGTCTATTGCACCATCCAAACCTAGTCAATTTGGTTGGCTACTGCGCAGATGGAGATCAAAGGCTTCTGGTGTATGAGTACATGGCACTTGGCTCACTTGCAGATCACCTGCTTGGTAAGTGGTAGTCTTTTTTCTTCACTAATACATTCAGATATCAGTATTACATAGTTTATAATATGGTGAGCAAGATACTTAAATGTTCAAATTTGAATTGCCTTGCAGATAGTACTCCTGATCAAGTGCCACTGAGTTGGTATCTCAGGATGAAGATAGCTCATGGAACTGCTAAAGGGCTTGAATACCTCCATGAGAAGGCAAACCCACCTGTCATTTACCGGGATCTCAAGTCCCCCAACATCCTTCTTGATGAGAAGTACAACCCTAAGCTCTCAGATTTTGGGCTCGCAAAGCTTGGCCCAGTCGGAGGAAAGACACACATCTCCACACGGGTGATGGGAACATATGGGTACTGCGCTCCAGAATACATAAGAACAGGCCAGCTAACTGTCAAGACTGACGTGTACAGTTTTGGGGTTTTCCTATTGGAGTTGATCACAGGAAGAAGAGCAGTGGATACCTCCAGGCCAGCAAGTGAACAGATCCTTGTTAACTGGGTACGAACTTCTAATTTATTACTCCTCATATACACTCAGAACTTGCTTGCAATATCATAGTTAATTATATAATAATAGCATAACCGACAATTGCACTGGAACACATGGAAAAAAAATACTAAATCCTCTCTGGCACAAGGTTTTCTGACAACTTCATGTATGATCAACAGGTCAAGCCCATGCTGAGAGACAGGAAGAGGTACAGTGAGCTGGTAGACCCTAATCTTAGAGGTGAGTACCCAGAAAAAGACTTGAGCCAGGCTGTGGGTGTGGCAGCAATGTGCCTACAAGAGGAAGCCTCAGTCCGGCCTTACATGAGTGATGCTGTTGTGGCACTGGGATTCCTTGCAGAAATGCCTGCTGGCTATAAACACAAATCTGGCCCTATACTCCAAATGAAACAAGTTGGAAATCCCTCACTAACTGGCAGTGGTAGCGCTAAGCAAGATAAGGATGCATACAATCGTCAAAAGGCTGTAGCTGAGGCCATTGAGTGGGGCTCACTGAGGCAGAAACAGAAGGCTCAAAGTCCAGAAAAGAAAGCTCAAAGTCAAGGTACAACATCCCCTCCAGAAGCCAGCAGATTGTAAAAAACGCCTCTGTTGTGCACTAGGCTACCCACTGACTTGTACCCCTCCAATTTTGTGCAAGCCTTAATTAGGGTCAAATTGTCCCACATAGCTTAGAGTTTGTAAATGAAGTTCTTATCTCATAAAGACGTAAGGGATCTATAGTATTTGCTGTTAACAGATATGTGTTTGATCAGGAAGGAATTCTTTTTCCATCTTGTATACACAAAGACCAATTTTGGGTCTACGATAATACTAATTAGCCATTGCCCTTCTATCTAACATCTGTAGAGGAGAAGCAAAGAGAGCACAGTGAGGTTATACTGTTACACTAATTCTATCAAAGCATTGAAAAACTCAAGTGGGCAAGTGACAGTGAAAGCTAGTCTCTCTTCGAATCTCTTTTACCACCAGTCAACTTTTTCCAAAAGACATAGGAGCCTGTTTGGAAAGGGAGCAGTGCTCCAGGGTTTTTATCCTAAACCCCACACTTCACGCAGACCCTGACCTGCAGCATCAATATTAACACTTTGGTAATTTCTACCAAGGTACTTGGGTCAATAGAACCCTAAAGCTTGAGAAAGTGACCCATTATTTACTATGCAGCAACAAAGTTTAGAAAGAGTCTCTTGTACCTTCATATAATGATACATCACTGAAAAACTTAAGCTACTCAGACTTCATCAGTCTTCAAAGCAGTGTGCAATTCTTGATTGTGTTATCAGAATATAATGGTCAGTAGTTGTATTCTATTTTTTTTTATTGTCATGTTTTCTCCACTATTTTTCTCGAATGCGACCGAGAGCTGTGTATCATATATTATCGTGGCTATCAATGTGAACTTAATTTTAAAACCAGTCATGGGATAAAATCCTGAATATCAAATGCACCACGTTAACTAATTTGTGCTGATGCTATTATTCATCAAAACGGAGAAGCTACTAAAATGTTCTTGATATAAAGATTCCTTATAAAAGCAATGCCTCTATCTGCACTTCTTGAAACATTTATATTACTTTCTCATCTATACTAATATGATAAAATGCAAGTGACCAACATTGCATAAGTCACATAGTCATATAAAAAAACTTTATTGATAGAAAAATCGAACCACTGCAAGCAGCAAGTACAAGGAAGCGAGCTTTATTTGGTGCATGTTTGCAGTTATACAAAAGCATGAGAATGCTAGCATAGCACAGAATCAACTATTGAACCACCAGGGTGATTTGCTAAGTATCTAAATCTCGCTCACCTCCTCCAGTTAACAATATGCACTGGTATCT
The DNA here is from genome assembly GCA_022036555.1 of Microstegium vimineum. Classification (NCBI taxonomy): domain Eukaryota; kingdom Viridiplantae; phylum Streptophyta; class Magnoliopsida; order Poales; family Poaceae; genus Microstegium; species Microstegium vimineum. The sequence continues at coordinate 50,835,550 of CM039127.1, read as the reverse complement.
GGCTTGCAAATAGAAGTTTCAGTCCTCTTTGAAGAGCTCACGGCCAATTATCATTCTTCTTACCTCACTAGTACCAGCACCAATCTCAAACAATTTTGCATCTCTCAGGAGACGACCAGTTGGGTACTCATTTATGTACCCATTTCCACCAAGACACTGAATTGCCTGCCATAGTGAAAGGGTTACGAAGAGTTTGTGGAACATATAAAAATGGTGCATACTACAAATTATTAGTTCAAAGTAAAAAAAAAAACATGTTATGATCCATGATATGTTTTTATTGGAAGAGATTGATTCAGTAATTACCATTTATCAGACAAGGACAAATAGAGCTTTATGATAAGTGTAACACGAATGCAAAATTTCCTAGGTCAACTATTATTTTCGAGGGGAGTAAAACAGAATGGGTGCCTGCGGTTTAGTTGCATCCTTGGGAATTCATGAGAAAACAATACAACATTATGGGTTAATACAATTTACAATAAACCGAAGAGATGGGTTTTACCTGAAGTGCAACTTGGGTTGCATTTTCAGCAGCAAAGAGAATTACTCCGGCACAATCCTGTTTAAAAAGATAGATATGAGATGAAGATCGAGAGATTTTACCATAACATACATCTAACTAGTCGTTTATTTGCCTTTGACAGCAGAACTACATGCAAGTAATGTGAAAACAGAACTCCAGAGGAACATCAATGATATTTCATAAACTTATAATGGTACCTTGCGGTCAACTTTGCCATTATCGCAGTCCCTAGCAACCGAGTATACAAATGATCTGATGGAAAAATTCAAATTGTAGTGATAAGATGTTTAAACTTGTAAGGAAAAATATTGAGCACGACCCTACCTTGACGACTGCAATGAGGTGTACATATCAGCCATTTTCCCCTGCGTTACAAGCATACTCTTTATCGTTAGTGCCATGCCTACACTAATAAATCATTGCACCATGAAGCACGAGAAAACAGAACACATGACAGCTACAAGGATTTACCTGTATGAACTGAAATTCACCAATTGGACGGCCGAATTGCTCCCTCTGGCGAACATATGGAAGTACAACATCAAGGCATGCCTGCATAAGGCCAATAGGACCCCCAGCTAATACAAGCCTTTCCAGATCAAGCCCTGACATCATGACATAAACACCTGCCACAAGAAAAGGCATAGAGATCGAAAGTGACAATCTAGTTGAAGAACTCTTTCTAGTTCTATATGAGGTTTAGAAAATCACAAAATAAACACCTGCGGAAAGAGAAAGCATAGAGATTAAAGGTGGGCATCTAGTTAAAGAACTAGTCCTAGTTCCACTGGGAGTTTAGAAACTACTTCTGGATGATAACAAGATAGAATTATTGCAGTTTCCGGTTTGCAGAATATCTGTTATCAGATTTAGATGCTATAGTTCCAATCTCTACGGCATGTACCGCACAGGCAACTAACTATGAACAACAGAGCAAATAATATCTGACACACAGGAATGAGCTTCAAAACAGTCAGGAGATAATATACCTTTGCCTTCTTCACCAAGGACATTTTCGCGTGGCACAAAGCAGTTCTCAAAACAAGCTCACATCTGCAGATTAGATGGTGTTAAAATGGGCCCGAGTTCACCATTTTCATAAATTATACTGAGCAAGTAGAAACATCGTACGTACGTGTCACTTCCTCTCATGCCAAGTTTGTCCAACTTCTGAGCAGTACTGAACCTGTAGTCGTAAACAAGAACCATCAGTAACATGATCAGAGAGCTGTAGAAATACAAGCGTTCATGTTGAATCATGTCCAAAATGAAGTGGTTCTGTACCCGGGCATCCCTTTCTCGATTATGAACGCAGTTATTCCTTTTGATCCAGCAGCTAGATCTGTTTTTGCATAAACAACCTGTAAAATCCCAACATGGATGAATTAGCAGGATAACATGAGTGCAGAAAGCAGAGAGGAATGAATGTAAGAATACCAGTGTCTGAGCAGACGGCCCATTGGTGCACCACATCTTGTTCCCGTTAAGGACATAGCCACCGTCCACTTTCTCGCCTTTGCACTTCATGCTGACGACATCAGAGCCAGCTGAAATTACATTTCAGCAACGCGTCAGAAGGAACCTGTCCTTGTAGTACTGCCGGAGATGAACATAACAGAACAGCAACGGGAATGGAATGGAATGGTACTGACAGTTGGGTTCACTCATGGCCAGTGCTCCGATGTGCTCCCCACTGATCAGCTTCAGAGAAAGGCAAAAACGCATGAATATAACCCATCGTGAGTTCGTTTCGTGACAGAGAACATCATGATAGTACTACAAAGCAAATCCGGGAGGGAAAGCACAGCACCTTGGGCAGATACTTGAGCTTCTGCTCCGGGTTGCCGTGCCGGACCTGCAGCACAGGGAGAAGACACACACACAAGTAGCATTACGCATGGGTAACAAAGGTAACCAAATGAACTGATTTGTTGGTCAACGCGGTGTGCTACGGCAGCAAGGCAAAACCAGAGCCGCAGCAGCAGTAGTTGCGAGCGACTCACGAGCTGGTTGATGCAGAGGTTGGAGTGGGCGCCGTAGGAGAGGCCGACGGCGCCGGAAGCCCTGGTGATCTCCTCCATGGCGATGCAGTGGTACATGTAGCCAAGCCCCATCCCGCCGTACTCCTCGGGGGCCGTGAGGCCGTGAAGGTTGAAGTCCCCCATGAGCCTCCACAGGTCCACATCCCGCGGGAAGTGGTTGGACGCGTCGATACTCGCGGCGTGCGGCGCTATGGCGTCCTGCGCGAACTTGCGCACGCTCTCCTTGAACTGGCAGCGGGTGAGCGGGTGAGGAATTGGGCCGATCAGGCAACGGGCGAGGCGGAATGGAGATGGAGTGGGAAGTGGAATGAAGAGAGCGAGGGAAGGAGCGAGCGCATGATGACGCACCTGCACCTGCGTGTCGTCGAAGAGGAGGGAGGACGAGGCGAAGAGCCGCGCCGCGCCGCCGCCGCCGCCGGGCGATGCGCGGCGGAGGAGCGCCGGGAGCAACCGCTGCATCGTCGGGAGGCGGAGCGCGTGGGCGGCACGTAACGAGTAACGTAACCAAAGCAAACCAAACCACCACCGCCTGGCTTTGTCGATGTGAGAGGCTAAGCAAGCTGATAGTACTGTGCTACTCCACTTTTTAGCACGCGGGGGAGGGGGATTGGTGTCGTGTAAAAATGGTGGGTAAACCTGTAGCGTAACTGCGTAGCCTCTCGTCTTCCTTCTCCCGCCCTACAGTACTACTCTGAAGAAGCTGGAGGCGTCGCAGTGATGGGGTGGGAGCCTGCCTGATCGCATCGCACCCCCGACTGGATGAGGGATGGGGTGGCATCGACCTGTCGCTGTTATCCATCCACACGATGAGGTCAGGGCAGAGTATGATGACGTCACTCAGATCAGGTGAGACGGATCGCCACGGCACGGCACCAACTCCTCCGTGTCTGTGTCATTTTTTTTTCTTTTCTCTATTGATATTGATTGGCCTTGCCTATCCACACGTCTCTCCGTATTTGATTTGCACAGTGACAACATGTTTGTTACTGTTATGTGAAAACCTCCATCCTTAAAACAATACAACTATAATATAAATATTAGTTATAGTGTTTCAGGTTTTGATCAAGTTATGATTTCAAATTATTATTTTTTATAAAAATGTATTTCGTAATTTGATCTAATAATAATTACTTGATGTAAAAATTATTTATACATCTTATCTCTAATTGATCAAATTTGATGTACTATAGATTTGATATACTAAAACATGATATTATGTTAAAATTGCATTCTTTTGAAGACAAAGGTGGTAGTAATTACCACCAAACTAAAGACACAAAGGTAATTTGTTTGCATGGTAACAACATGCCTGTTACTTTCTTGTCGGAAAAAAAAAACATGTCTGTTACTTTCTCCTTTCCAATCGCTAGTCATCCTAGCTTTCTCAAGAGTCGAAGCATTCAAATTTTACCAAATTTATAAATAAAAATCATAACATTTATGATACAAATAAGTATGATTAATTTCTTTTTATTAATTACATTCTTCGTAGTACTACATATAAATTTTATAGTCTTTTCTATAACTTTGGTCAATTTTGATAGGTTTTGACTCTCTAAGAAAATTAAAATAACTTACAATATAACATGGAGAGATGTTTTGATTCTCTAAAAAAAGTTAAAGTGACTTATAATTTAAAATAGAGGGAGTAGTTGGCATGGCGCCAACCTTGAAATACTCGCTTCTTTCCAAATTAAATAATTTCTAGAGTTGTACCTACTGTCTAGTTGTTTAGTTGTGCTTACTTTGCAGACGATGGAGTCTACGCCGGAACACCTTTTGTAGTAACATTAGTCACATATATCACCTAATATAGAAGATCGGAACATTTTCATTTGTTTAATGAGATAAACTCCTATTATCTAAAATAGTAAGTAATGTTTCCTATGCTCTTGAAACCTAAAAACGTATTTGTGTCCACTAAATTTCATGATTGTTATTTCATGAATCAATTACTTTTATTTTTTATGATTTTCTTGAAAATCCCTATTGGTTATAGCTACGTCGTAGGTTTTGACAAAAATGATGCCGCTAATTTCTCCGGAGTATAATATGGAGTAACCAGCAATTTTTAAGGGTGATACTAGCGTCCAGACGTCCGGACATAAGCACGCTTCTGGACGCCTGCACCTCCTCTGTTGCACGCACCCATAGACATCGCACTTGCCGCTACTTCTCCTGTCCCTCTTTAATTTCTCTGCGCGGGCGGTGCCCGAGAGCTGGGATGAGAACAAGCACGCCTCACTCCGTCCGCGTGACCCAACGCCGATCCGCAGGCCCCCAACTCGCTGTACCCCCATCTCTGATCTCCGCACGGGCGGTGCCCGAGAGCCAGTATGAGGACAAGCATGCCTCGTACGCGTGAACCCAGCACCCCATCTGCAGACCCCCAACTCGCCATACCCCATCTCCGACGTCATGGCAAGACCTCCATTACTGGACATGCCTTTGGAGCATGAAACAAACACAACATGCATATAAAGAAGATGAAACATTTGTAGCATACGCTTGCAACATATGTGAGAACACATATGCAACATCGAGATAAGAACACTTGCAAACTTGCAAAAACACTTACTCCAACACAAAACTGAAGCAGCTGAAACATTTGGAATGTACTCTTGTAAGGTATATGTGAAACATATGTAACATCTAAATAAAAACGTTTGCAGTAACACGTACGTTTAGAACATATGAAAACATTATGAACAAACATTTGCAACATTCCTCTGAAATATTTGCAACATATGCAATATGAGCAACATCATCCGATCTGATTTTGCAACATCTATATAATTCAATTGCAACATACCTCTAAAACGTTTGAAACAACTGAAACATATAGTCGCAACATAGGGAGGGCAGAGCTTGGTGCGGGAGTGCCATGGTCGTCAGGTGGAAGAAGCTCGACCTCCTAAGCGAGAGAGGGTGCCGCTGGGGGTGGGAGAGCGCCACTTGGGGGTGGGGGAGAGCTGTTGACTCCCCTGCAAGGCCGCAACGCCGTCACAGTACCTTCAAGCATGCCGCCCCCATGCATGGATCTCACCGGTGTGGGGGAGAAAGCCGCCAGATCTGCTGGTATTGGGGACACTTGGTGGAGGAGAACGCCGGTGTGGGGGGTGGGGGAGATGCTGAGGTCGGGGAGGGCACGTGCTGGGCTGGATGAGGGCGTCGCCGGGGTAGAGGAGGAGGACGTCGAGGTAGAGGAGGAAATCGTCGCCAGATTTGCAGCCATTGGAGGCTCTTGGTGGAGAACGCCGGTGTGGGGGGGGGGGGGGAGCCATTGACTTGAGGGAGGAGGATGGCGAGGTGGGGGAGGGTGCACGTCGGGGTGGGTGACGGCACCGGTGGTGGTCTGCGAGGCTACCATGGCTGCGCTTCGAGGTGAGCAGCAAAACATCAAAGGGATAAGGTTGAAGAACCAACACAGAAGAGATAAGGTTGAGGAGAAGAGCGGCGCGGGTGGGTGAGTCAGGCGGGTCGGGTGGCAGGTGGGTGAGTCCGACGGGTCGGGTCCGTCCGGACAGACTCCCGCTAGGAAGTGTTACCGAATTTTTAAACCTTGAGCTACGCTTCAAACTCCGAAGACAAGTTGAAACGGAACCCGTTCCAAATTCCAGAGCAGGACGGAGTACAACTCGCTTTTGGCTACTTGCGTTCACACGACGGCACACCTCCATCACGTGCTGCCCATGCCGCTTTCCTGTCCTCTTCCGGCCTGCCTGCCTGGGCCTGGCTGGTTGGGGATGAGTGGGATGACTGGATGCGATTTATGATGATCAGGCAATCATGCATGTCGAATGGGCCAACAAGTTCTCTCGTGGTTGGGCTCAGTACTGCCTGTGACCCAAGAGAGGGAGGCCCAAAAGAGAAGCACGAGGCGTTGCTGATGAATACGGCCCAGGAGTTGGACGAGGCCGGCCTGACACTGCCGTGGCGGTTTCCGCGTCAGCAGTTTGGGTCCTTCTATCAGATCCGTCTTTTTTTCTTCTGAGTTCGCAATCCGTGCATGTCCATCTTTAGCTTTTTTTTTTCCTTTGTACTTAGATAGATGATTATGAATAATGATAACTAAATTGTTCTTTATGCAATATAGTAGTGATAGTTTTTGTGTTAATTGGAAATTATTATTTACCCATATAGTTGTATATGTCAATCATGGATTTATCATTTTGTTATCTATATATTTTTAAGGATGAATTGTATTTTTTTGCATTAAGATATATTCATTATTGTTTTGGTTATGTTTGTCGTGGGTAAAGAATAGTAGTAACTATTGTTAAGGTGGAAAATCAGAGTTAGATAAAACTTAATTTATTTATGAAATGAGGAATATTTGAACTCAAAGCATGAAATTCAACAATTCATAAGCTAATGCTATTCTTAGTATGATTTTATATAAGCTCCATTTATTTGTATCCTTACAGCAAGATGTTTGCAATAGGGCATGTGATGGTAATAATTTTATTAAGTTTTAGCAGACATGTTGTTGCAATTGACATATATTTTGGACACTCCATTATTTTAAATGTATTACCCGAGTAATATTTTACTCTTGTTATTCAAATGGAACTATCATATTTTTAGAAAATAAGGGCTAAATATATTTATTAAGGATGGAGGAGAATCTTTTTACGAAAGCTTAATGTAATTGTAAAATAAGGATAATGCGACCATGAATTATGAAATTTGGCAGACGTGACATGAGGAGCTTTGAACAACTCAATTTTCTATTATGAAATTTGGCATTCGTGACATGAGGACCTTTGAACAACTCAATTTTTTATTTTTTATTTTTATTTAATTTTCATATTTATATCTAAAAACATAGGCAAAAATATACAATAAAAACTTTCTACTAAAACATGTTTTATTATAGATTCATTTAATATATATATATATATATATATATATATATTCATGAGGATTTCAAAACAACTTTAGTTTATATTTTATGATTTTTGGTGATTTAATAAGTAATTTTAAAGTTATAACAAGTTTATTTATAAAAGAAAAAGATTAATAGATAAGAAAAAACAGTGTCAGGCCAAATTCGGCCCACTAAGGCTTAGGGAGCGAAAGGCAGGCAATTCGGCCCACTAAGTCTTAGAGAGAGAAAGGCAGGCCGACCCATAAATGACCTGTAGTGCGGGTTGATTTAAGTAAACCTAAAGGGCTTTTTTAACAAATAACCTGAGAGAGAAGGTCGGGCTGCGGGTTGATTCCGCTAAAGTTTAAGGGCTCTTTTACAAAATAGCCTAGGCTCGCATGATCTGGGCCGTCCGCGCGCCCGATCAGACGACCGGAAAAAGCGGGTGACGTGGCACGTTCTCTGTCCGGATGTTTTCCTACACGCGGCGTTGCCGCGCTGCTACCTAGAGTACTAACATTGTGAAACCAGTTTTAATGGAGTTCAATAATATTTACTGAATAAAAGCTACATCCATGATGCATTTGAAAGAATGTAGAGCTTCTATACCAGAACTGAGTCATAAAACAAATTATTGAGGTATAGGTAGCAATGTTTAACTAATATAAATAGAGTTGCATCTCCATTGCAAATTAAGTTAACCATGTGGTCCTTTTATAAAATAAATAGAGGTATTCATAATGCCCTGAGTTAATATACTGCTTCAAAATGAACTGTAACTCAATTCAACATTTCAACTGATCTGCATTTCTTTACAACTACTCATTCGCTTCGCTCTAGTCATCATCAGACACCTTAGAGTTCACTTTCTATTCTTGGTATGGACTGCAATAAAATGATGTTGGTAGAGCTCAAAATGTAAAGAGTGGTTAAATGAGAATAAGGCACTATAACACATTGACACTAATATAATCAGTGTACCTGTATTGACCAATTATTTTATTGCTTGCCATAGGTACTGCAATTTGCAATATGACCAAGCATCAATATATGGAGCAACATTGAACGTGAGTTACGTTGCATCATTAGTTGCATCCTTTGTTAACTTCAACATTGCCTCTGCACTACATGGAGCCAGGGCATGGAGCACATTAGCACAAAATTGATAAACAAACTGATCTTCATCAGTGGCTGCGTGCTAGAAGCAATTAGGCTATAGAAACTTTATTAAATAGAAGTAGTATCGAAATTTTAAATTGAGATATGGGAATGAAATCCATGTGGCAAAATTTTAATAGATGTACAAAGTCAAGATCTATAACTGTCATAGAATAAAGACTACAATAGGTAAAGTAAGAGGGGAAAATAACTGTAGTTTTAAATCAGTTCTTTATTTTATAACTCAAGAAGTGACTAATCATGATCAGTTGTAGAAATCATTTATCATCTTATAAAAGCAAAGCTCAGTAAAATAATCATAACAGATTGTATCCGTGGTTGGGTGCATGTCATTGCGAAGAATTGAAGAGACTAAAGTCATAGAAGCATAGTACTCACCCTGATGTGGCTACAATGCAGTTGTACTTGCATCTTGCTTGTCTCCATTTTATCAGCCACAGCCAGCATTCTTTTCCACAGGAGGTGCAACAAACTCTTCAGTAGTTAGGTCGCATAGAATGAATCCTGCAAAATCACAAATCTAAAACTGAGTTTCTATTTGTTTTTAGAATTTTACAGGTTTTATCAAACATAATTCGTCTATTCTTTTTGTTATAATATTTTTCCAGTATGGGGATGCCCATCCAGTATCATAAAAAAAACTCTGGTATACTATATTGAAGGATAATATTGAATTGTTTTTTACTGACAAATGATAAGAAAACAGTATATTGCTAAGGTTAATCCTTGTGGTGGTTTAATAAAATTTTAATATAGGCTAATGCTGAGGGCTTGCAGTTAGTAGATTAATAAAGAAACATGGGTAATTTTGGGATCACGAAGCCCATTACTGTACGTTTTTTCTCACCTATCAAGCTCCAGGGCATACCACAAGCATATTGATGAAATGGTCATGACGGGGGCAGCTTTGCCGGACCAAAGACGCTCCTGTGCTGATGGCAGAGCACAAAATACGAGCCAGTAGTGAGAGCATGTTGTTCAAACAAGCGGAGAGGGAACGTGAGTTCCAAGTTGCAGAGATATGAAGGAGTATTTCATCGAACAACCTAGGGGCATGCCTCAAACCGTTGTAGGAGGCAAAGATGCAATGGAGTTGGAGGTGTCTTTGCCGACGATGAGGTAGAGTGCAATGTCGAGGTGGACCTAGGCGTCGTCCCCCGCAGTACTTGAGGTGCTTCCGCAAGCTGCACCAAGCGTCCACAGCGCTACGCCGTTGACGTAGCTCGGCAAGAGCAGCTATGGGAGCACATTGAGGTGGAGGCGGATTGGTTGCGAGTTGCAAGGTTAGCAACGAGGTGTTGAAAGGTGATGGTACCGCTGTCTGGTGAGGGGCTGCGCCACCGGCAGGGAGAGAAGGGTCACGAAGATGCTAGGGCCAAATGATTGGCACCGTCAGCTCGAGATCGGACGGTTCGTATTTTTTGAGCGACGTGGCCGAATCGGAGGCCAGAGCCGGCCCTGCAGACTCGTGTTTAGAAGATGAGTGTGCTCAAACCCGCTCTGCAAACTTTTTTTTAAACTAATAACCCTTTAGGGTCCCAAGTAAAAGTGTCTTTTCGTTTTGCTCATTTGCAAGCCAATGGATCCCACTGTGACCCAAGATTTGAGATCGCTACTGCCGGCCAGAGTGTTATATAGTCATGGTTGACCTTTGTTTAGCATTTAGATGGTAATTAAATAGGTTAGCACTAAAATATACATATTTATATATAAAAAAACAAAATATTGATTACTCCCTTTATGAAAATATGTATATTTCCATATGTAAAATTGATTTATTTATTTATTTTAAAAAAAAACTAAAGCCCTCTCCACCTCTTATACCTACAATATCAATTACTCCTGTTCCACCGCTTTGTTTATTTTACATGTATTTTAACATACATCAAGATATAATTAATATAAGTATGTAGTGGTTTTGTGGACCGAGTCTTTAAAAATGGTCATAGCGGTAGGGTTACATGCGTTTGTTTATATGTATGAATGCGAGTGTGCGTGTTTTCCTAGGTGTGAGGGTGAGTGTGCGTGCACAACATTATGTTGTACTGTGATTCTACTTATTAGACCATCTAGATGGTTTTAAACGTTTTAAGTGTTCCAACCGTTTAATTCGTGGTTTAGGATCTATATGACATGGATGGCCTTTGTTTACCCTTTAAACGTTGTTTAAACGGACTAAGTGCTATTAGCTGCTGAAACAAAATATGTGATTCATGTGATGAACTAGTCGATAATCCTCTAAACTGGTAGTTTGCAACTCCTAAATCCCGGTCAATCCCTTTGGGAGAGGGTAACCAAATAAGACCCATGCGTGGATCTTCACGAGCTACTTGTTTGGATCCCTGCCTCTAAACTTCAAGGTCTCTAAACTTTAGAGCACTTTAGTTCACTTTTTATCTCTAAAATTCTAGTGTGAGGTGGACTAAAGTTTAGAGCTAATTTTAGATCACCTATTTGGAGCTTTAGCTCTAAAGTTTAAAATTCTAAAGTTTAGATGAGAGGATCCAAACAGGGCCTAAAAACTGCTAAAGCTTCATTGCAGGAGTAGTGGTACAGTGGCGGAACACTCTTTCCAGTTCGACTTTTCGCATACGACAAGCTTTTCCCTTTTCTGGCTCTCTCCCCTTGTCACAGCAGAGTCACCGCTGGTCATCACTGGCACTACTTATCACAAGTGAATCATTGCGTCAGAACCTTTGCCCTTTGCGCTGCATGTACTTGCTTGATTTCTTCGATTCCTTCGTCCCTGCACACTTCAGTTTTAGTTTCAGTTTCATCATACATTCGCTGATCCCGTGATTCCATCACCACATATTTAATGATGCTCCATGTTTCAGAGTTCAAACAGCATGCTGGATATTGACCAAGTACTTTGTACTCAAACAAGTCATTAATCTGTTCGATTGAACTACTCTTGACTTATTTCAACTTATTTTCTCACAACACTATTCAATCAGACGAAATTAACTCAGCCGAACACTCCTGCGAGGTTTAAACACAACAACATAGCAGGATTAGCAGCATGAGCCCTCGTTTTCTCAAAAGGCAAACGGAACAGCACTGTAACGAAGAGTAGAATACTCCAGAGAAGCTCTTGATAAATCCCAGGCGCTGATATATATAATGGCCATTATAGCAATTTGTTCAGACGTTCCTGGATTCGGACGCCTGGTTCGCTTTCTGTCTACCAAGCATTACAGCATTCCTTCACATCAGAACCCAAGATAAAAAAGCAACCAAAAGAACAAAAAAAGCAGGGCGGGCGCCGACGTAAACCAACCAAGTAACCAACTAATCCGCCATTATTCAAGCCACCAAAGAAATTCGTCGCAGCCCCATTCGTCGTCTGAACAAATCCCAAGCAATGCTGCCTCCACCTGATTGAGCTTATCCTGCTGAAAGGCCAACAAAAAAAGAGAGAAGGAAATCAGTCAGCAAAGCAGCAAAAGCAAGCGCATATGGGGGACTTTTTTAAACTTGCAATCGCCCTGGGCAAGACAATCAAGCGCCCTTCTTTACTTGCAAAGCGAATACTAGGATGATGCGGCCATAAAGCAGAATTGCTTCATGCACTTGAATTCATTCATCCATTCATCCATGCGGAAGGGCATCTAACCTCCTTCCTTCCTCATCTCCTTGAGAGCCCAGAACCAAGAAACTGCACACCACCCTTTTCAGTTTTTTACTTCATGATTAAGCATCAAGTTGGGGCTAAGGCATCCCCCCTCCCGCTCACACATCCCCCCAACAATTCCCACCATAATTCTGCGGCTTTTTTCCGAGCGGAATCAATACCCATGGAACAAATTCAATCGAAGGGAAGGGATGTTTTATTCTTATTCCACGATACAAGCAAACTGTAGCGAGCAAGTGGATATGAACAACAGATGCTCCTTTGATGTTTTACTAATTTGTTACTACAGTCTACAGAAACTCTTTCGCAGCAGCTACAGAAGCTTCAAAATTTCAAAAACTGAACGGCAGCAGAGCTGTACTGTATTCCACTCGTAAAATATTTGAAAGAGAGAACTAGAGGGGCAAAGGCACAAAACACGGCAGGCAACCATAAGGAAACACACAAGTCAGGATGGTAGATGGTAGTGGGAAGAGCTAAAAGCTTCAGTAAAAAAAGTGAGAATGCAGAGAAAGCAAGCCAGAGGCGCCTAAGATTTCCAAAAACCAACACGGCATTATTAAAGACAGACCACCACAAAGCAAAGCCAAGCATAGAATAGAAATAGACACAAGAAGCAAACCCCTTGAGGAGGCGCATGCACAGTCATCAGGATCAAAAAGCTGTCCAAGGCAAGAAGAAAAGCACTCACTCACCCTTGTTGCACCAGACCACCCAGAGAAACGCCACTCAAATCAAACCAGTAGAGCTGGGACACGCCAAAACCAGGAGCATGACCCAGCATCATCAATCATAGCCACATCATATAAACCAAGCACAGATCGAGCACCCAAGAACACATCAAGAGCAGACAGACATCAAGACAGCGTCGAAGATGTACCCTTACCGCATGAGCAACGTGATGATCGGCTACCTAAACCTGGCAACACTCCTGGCCTCGATTCCGATCATCGGGGCGGGGTTGTGGCTGGCCAAGAGCTCCACCACCACGTGCTCGTCGATCCTGCAGACGCCGCTCCTCGTCATCGGCTTCGTCGTGCTCCTCATCTCCCTCGCTGGCTTCGTCGGCGCCTGCTTCCATGTCGCCTGGGCGCTGTGGCTGTACCTCGTCGCCATCATCCTCCTCATCGCTTTCCTTCTTGGGCTCACTGCGTTCGGGTTTGCCGTCACGGCAGGAGGTGGAGGCACACAGGTGTATGGTAGGCCTTACAGGGAGTACCACATCACTGAATACTCCTCGTGGCTTCAGAAGCACATGCAGGACATCAAGTACTGGCGCCCAGCCCTCGCCTGTGTTGTTGGGTCCAAGGCCTGTCCCAAGATTGAAAACTGGACTCCCATGGATTACCTCCAGCATGATCTCACGCCAATACAGGTTTGCACTTTACCACCTTTCTATTCTATTACCTGTTCATTTCTCTCTGTTGTTGCTTCTGAATTCTTTCAGTATTCATAGTGCAACCAATGCCTATTCTTCTGGTATTGAATTGAATTATCCTGCAGTCTGGCTGCTGCAAGCCACCGACAGCGTGCCAGTACAGTGGAGGCATGCCTGTCGGGGCGCAGGATGAGGACTGCTACCGGTGGAACAATGCCCCAGACATCCTCTGCTACCAGTGCAACTCGTGCAAGGCCGGTGTGATGGAGCAGGTCCGCCAGGACTGGCACAAGATCTCCGTCCTCAATGTCATCGTGCTCGTCGCTCTCATCTGCATCTGCTCCTGTGGCTGCTGCGCCTTCAGAAACGCTCGCCGCTCTCTGTCTGAGTACCCATACGGGGTAAACCAAATGTCCAAGATAAACCCACGCTGGGACTACTACTGGTACTCTAAGCAAAATAGTTCAGTTGTTTACTCCCTTCTTTCCCATTTAGCACCACTTTCTCGTAAAATTGATTTTATCACTGAAAATGTAAAAACTATATAGGCAAAAGGATAAGGTAAGGAAGCTTATGGAGCATAAACAATCCCATGAACAAAAGAAAACATCAATCATTATGAAGTTATTTATTATCAAGGATAAAGGAGACAGTTTTCTATTGTATCGCTACGCTCATCACAACTATAATTATTCTTTTGCAGTATATATATACATATCCCAGCTTTTATCCCTATTTGTTTTCTATGGTTTTTAACACTGCTTTGTGGTTTTGTTTGCTGTAGGTGGCGATGGTTCCGTGGTAGAAGAGAACAGCTCTACTAGGCTAGCTCTAGCTTCTCAATGCTTGTATGATATTTTGCTCCTATCTTCTATCCAAAAGATAATAACACTTGAGAGCTGTGTTAGCCCCTGTGCTACTCTATTTGTTACAAGTTGTACAGCTTCTTCCAGGTTCTGCATAATTAAGCTTCTGTAGATATTTGAGTTAAGAGGAGACTAAACCATGAAGTAAAAGAGATGCCTAGTTTTTCCAATATGGTAGCCAACATTGTATCATGTAGAATTCTATATAGTGAATTCAGGACAGAAGTGACTCATGTGTATGGGGAAACCAAACCACACAAGCAGCTATGCCTATTCTACTGTTGGTGTGACTTCTATATTTTGTTATATGTTCTGGATATGGCTACCTTATGATATGATAACAATGGATTCCCTACACTGAAGTTAAATTGGAGACAGGCTATTCAGTAACTGGATTTTTATGCAATTAAACCTTTCTTCACTGTGCAGCATTCTTCACTGCGCAGCATAATTGCATGATTTGCTGCATGATAACCTATACCTATATGAAAACTTCATGCAAGATGTATGAAACACGCAAATAATTTACATTTGAGTTGAACTGTTGTACATTCCACAGCATGACTACTAACTGCTCCCAAGTTGTAACTGTAACTGGATGCGTTTCCAAAAGCTCATTTCTGTTCATTTGGAACTCCAGGTAATTCATCTACAACAGTTCGGAAACATATTCACGGGGATTCCAACAATAAACAATTTTCATCACATAATACAAAATACACACAAAAAAAAGAATCTCATGCAAGCATAATCACTCAAGGTGATCATCTATTATTGGTATTGATGATCATAGAATATATTCACATTTGACTTTTATTGCACGCAAAATTGGTATCAGATATGGTACAGCAATTTGTTTTCAATCAGAATAACACAACCCCAATCACAAAGTGAGAATCTCAAAAAGGTGCCAATGGCTTATTGGACCAGATGTGTCTCCAGTTCTGAAATAATCTGTGTTTTGAAAGCCAAGTATCCTGTGATCCACGTCAATTTAGAAAGTCTAGCAAGGAACATGCTGGAAAGAATGACTGTGTCATCCAATGGGGTGTATCTAGTGTCCTAGTGTTCCAAACTGGACATATAAACTACAGCTACAGTTCTTATCCATTGCAAATTCTGGAACATATCATTAGCAAGAAACTAGTGTTGCGAAGGTTTTTTCTAGCCATCCCGTTTTTATAAAGTTTTCCTTTTTTTCCTCTCTTCATCAAATGACACGCTGCGTTGTTCTAGAAAAAAGTAAGAGTCTAAAATGTGGAACCCATGTAGCCCCAATAGAGAATGATTTAGAGCAGTAGGAACCTGAACTCAGCTGAAACTTTTTACTTCTAGTAAACTGTTATCTTCAAGTTCAAAGTATTGAAAACCACTCAATAAGGTTTAAAAAGTTCGTATTTGATTGAAATAAAATGCCTAGAACAGTAGAACCCTTGAGCATCCATCATGCAACGCTGTATTGAGGCCATCATAGATGTAGTAGTTTATAGACTAGTTGGAAGCAGCCAAGGCAGGCCATGTTGCTTTCATGGATGTAAAAGGAGCAATTTTCCAGTTGAGGAAGTCAGGCCATGCAAAGGGCACAGATCATTTTGTAGCAACCACACGCAAGCATGAACCAAAATTGTCAAGGAGCTACATTTCGGAGAGGTGAGAAAGGAGCAATGCAGACAGGAATTGAGATATAATGAAGAGTGCCACTTGTGATGACTGGAGACAGTGGAATACCAAATACCAATCTGCATCAGGTTCATACATGTCTTTCTTTTAGAATCGCAAGTTCGCAACCATCATTAAGATATTTTGCAATCCAATGTAAAATTGTAGCCAATACATCAAAAGTTCAAAACTGTTGGAACAGATGAGAGAGGTAGTTGGGAAGAAGATCAGTAGATTAGCAAGCATTAGTTGCTTCAATACTGACAGTAACTTCATACAAAATTCTGTGTCATGGGATATGTGTGCCAAAACTATATGTTGCAGACAACAGTCATTTCAGGTGTCTAGCACACAAAAACCATCGCATCACTTATTCTAAAGACAACAAAGTAAACAAACTCCAAACATGGACTAATGAAAACCGTATTAAAATTAGTTCCAGCATTTGATATTACTGTTGAAAGAAGTGGTACAAATAGTCGTCCATCACAATTGTCGTGACATTCTAGACTATGTGGGAAAAGGGGGAGAAAATAGAGCTGCAGAAATAAATTAGACGCCTTGCCATTTTCCAGAGCAGCCCCTTATGCCATTGCAGCTTTCTTTTCTTCCTCAAGCTGTTTTAGCTCTATCAACCTTTCTGCCCATGCCCGCTCTCTTGCCACAGCAGCCATCTTCCTTTCTGTTCGTTCTGCCTCCTTTCTCTTAACAGCAGCGGAATACTGTGCTCTGCGCTTCTTCTTCTCAGCCTGTACAAGTAAGAATGCATTTAAGCACTGGATTAGAAAGTAAGGGCGATACATCAACTCTAACTATAGAGCTGAGACCAAGGTAACACAACTCAGGCATATCGGCTGACTTGTTTAGATCCATACTTCAGTTTACTCATAATGTATTTTATATGCCACAGTTGGGTTATGTCATTCACTTGCTTGGGGTCCAGGAAAATGAAAAGGTTATAAAACAGTGAACCAATAGAAGGTTGATTTAAAACTCTTCTGAGCACCGCTGGAAAGAACAGAGTGACATAGAGAGTTATATTTAGTTCCATTTCATGGTGACACTTGGGACTGCTGGGCAGCATCTACCATCAACTCTCAAGATTTTATTGGTCAAAAATGTGTTTCCCTTCCAGCAAAATGAACCTCAAGGTAGGCTTAAATAGCATGAAACAGAGTATCTTACCAATTAGCTCGACATCAAGTCAAATAATATATCATCACAATAATAACAGTAATGGATATAGAGAATGCAAAGTGTATTCACCATGATAAAGTCCTTGCGCTGCTTGATCCGCTTCTTCTCCTTCCTCCCTCGCACGCTCCCCTGGTTCGGCTGGCTAGCTGGAATGGGCTCGTCAGGCTTGCACTTCACCCAGTAGTATGGACCTGCGCACGAACAACGTCATGAACATTAGTTACACAACTGAAAAAAAAAACGATGAACAATTCTTCTAGATACTACGCTTAACTCATCAAACCTCACAGAAACTCTTCTGAAAATAAACTACAGAACACAGCCACACTTCAATCGAGCTGCGAAATTCGAAGGAATGGGATAACATAAATGCGAAAATAGCCAGATCGAAGCATCTCGACAGCTACAAACGAAAGGCTGGAGAAATCCACCACACCTTTGGGGCGCAGGCTGGCCCTCTTCCGGCGGTTGGCGAAGCCCGGCCGGCGCTTCGGGAACCGGGTAGTCCATGACCCGTGAAATAGGGGGCGCCCATGGACGGCGCTGCCAGGGTACGGCGCGGCGGCGGCGGCGGAGAAGGCGGGCCGATCGGGTCCAGGACTGAAGAGAGAGCGCCGGGAGAGAAGTGGATCGGGCGCGACGGGGAGAACCGCCGACGCGAGGAAGCGTCGGAAGGGGCTCGCCGAGCGCTCGAGGGAACGCATTGGTGAAGGTTCTAGAGGTAGGCTGCTGATGGTAGGTTTTTTGCTAGCAGGTAGGGATGAATCGTCGATATTATTCGATCGAGGGTTTAACCTGTCTGATCGATCCGAGATTACATCCTGAAAACCTATCTATCTGATATAAACGTATATTATGATGTCGATATCTAATCGTATCCTATCCGATATTTCTGATACTATTCGTATTCGAATCTGAATTCGAACAGAAATATAAAAACAAATACAATATCGGCGATATCTGTTCGTATCCGATCCGTTTTCATCCTTACTAGCAGGAATGCGTGGGGAGAATGCAAGGGGGCGATGCTGCGTGCGTTTGTGCACGTGCGAGTTGCGTATTTTCGATTCTACGCAAACGATCAACCAAAGGCGTACTCCTTCTGGTCACAAAGAGTGTATTTTCTCGCTCTTCAAGTACATAAAAAAAGGTACTCCATCAGTCTTAAATTAACTAGATCACTATTAGTATTTGTCGGTGTTATAACCCGGGGGTCAAGACCACCAACTAGTAAATTTGTATATTGCGTGCTCCCTCTTCAAGATGTGATGCAAGGACACAAGATTTATCCTGGTTCGGGCAAAGAAGACCCTACGTCCAGCGGGGGAGGATGACTTGTATTATCTCGCACCCAAAGTGCTCGTACAGGGGGGTACAAGCTGGTTTACACGGAGATGCTCAGAGTGAGCTGATGCCTAAGGCTAGCAGGGCTACCCTAGGCGGTTGGTTTGTTGCTCGAGGGGTCGATCAAGCAACTGGGTGTGTGAGGTGTGGAAATCAGAGCTGAAGTCTGAGTCCGTAGTGTCCGAGAGAAGGATCGGATGGAGTCCGAAAGTCCTATTCGAAGAGAGAGAGGCATGTAGAGCTCGTCCCCATCTTCTATCCCGGCGTCCCCTTTTATAGACCAAGGGGAGACCCGAGGGTACAGGGTCCTAAACTGTTGTAGCATGGGCGGCGTGTCCGCGACATAGTGCTGGCGAAGGGACGTCGAGCACTGTGGCGGCGTGGCCTTCCCGTCCTTTCGGCGCTCCGGGGCGTGGTGGCAGTAGAAGTCGTCGCGGCACGTCGCAACACAGCTTCCGCAGGCGGGCGCGAATCTCACAGCTGAAGCGAGACAGGGCGGATGGGACGGGCCCCATACGGAGTGGTTGGAGGCAGGGATCGAGCCCCCCGGTCGAGGGGTGAGGTCGAGATCGGGGTGACCTTGTCGTATCCCTGAAGACGTCGAGGGCCGTACTGTTCACGTCTCGAGGGGCGCTTTGGAGTCCGTACTCGCGACGTGGTTACAGTGACAGCACAGTTGACGGGAGTCAGGGACATGGTGGTGAGATTGACGGATTTGACTGCGGTCGTGGGCGCCCATGGCGTTAGGCGGATTTACTTTAACCCATGCCGGGAGCAGTTAGGCTGATCGAGCTTCCCGTCCATTAGAGCGGAGGTGGAGCCGGAGAGGTCGAGGTAGAGGCGGAGGAGTCGTTCATTCGACCCCTGGTCCGTCACTTGATGTCGAGGTAAGAGCCGAGGGGTTCGTTCGCTCGACCCTCGGTCCGTCACCCAGTGTCGAGGTGGAGGCGGAGGCGGAGCCGGAGAGATCGAGGTAGAGGCGGAGGGGTCGTTCGTTCGACCCCTCGTCCGTCATTCGGCGTCGAGGTAGAGGCGGAGGGGGAGCCGGAGAGATCGAGGTAGAGGCGGAGGGGTCGTTCGTTCGACCCCTCGTCCGTCATTCGGCGTCGAGGTAGAGGCGGAGGGGTCGTTCGTTCGACCCCTCGTCCGTCATTTTTCCAGGAGCAGGCCGACCCACGACGGGTCGCTACGGCCGGTGCAGGGGCCTTTGCGTGAGGGGCCCTTGTTTGCCGGTTTGAGCGGTCGGTTGATCCCTGTCTTAAAAATGGTTGCTATGTTTAGCGTTAAATTATCGAAGGGTTTAGAGTACCCCTTACCTTTGTACCCGTCAGTATTCATCTCTAAAATATATTTTATAATTAATCTAATTATATTCAATATTATAATATTAATACTCCCTTCGTTTTATTCTAAATTATAAGTTGTTTTGTGTTTAGGGTTCATCCATTTGGCTATATATCTAGATATAGTCAAATTGATGAACCAAAAAAACCAAAACGACTTAAAATTTAGAATGGAGAGAGTAGTTTTTTTATATAGTTGGACAAGGTTGAGATTGATTTACTCCTTGAGCCTTCTTTGTGGCTTCCTTGTGCTCTTTCATGAACCGCATTGTGAGAGAGAATTAAACAAAAGGTGTGGAAGACATTAGTTTCTTCCTTTGTTGTCATGAGCCCTCTTGAAGAGGCTTCCTCATGCTTCCTCTCAAGTTCCTTCATGTGTAACCATTAAAATTCCCGCGTAAGTGGTTGGACATCCAGCGAGGTTAGGGTTTGAGTAGGCTAGGGTCCAATATTCTGATGGAAACAAATTTAAAGTGGGGGTTTTACCAATAGTCTAGTTTGATGGCTAATACCATATGGGTGGTGGGTATGGCAAATTTGGCAATCGATGGAGGACATTTATGGATGATGGGCATGGCTAGCGATCGAGGACATTGGGAACCACCGTAGGGGAAGGAGGTAGCCAAGGTGAGACTAGGATTTTTAAAAGGACACCAAAAGACTTGTTGTATTTTTATTAGAAGAGTAAAGAAAGATGTACAGCTGACCAAGCGACCACCCACTTGCGACCTCCCGCAGGTCAGGAGCAAATGACACTGCACAATCATTGGATAATTGACAAGCAATAGATTGATCGGAAGCCAGCAGACAGCGAAAAGATTAGGGAATTGAGGCAATGTCTGCCGTCCATGCGAAGTTACTTTGAAGCCATGGTTGGTAGTGCAGCTGTGGCTGATTGATTTGAACAGTAGTTACTGAGTTAACTTATGCAGCCAGCAGCCACAACAGCACTGTAAATTACTACTGATCACAGCCATTCTAGGTAGCTATCGCCCAGCGAATGTTCATAGTCCGTCGGGCGAATGAGATGCCAGACTCTAGCCAAAAGGCCCCAAGCCCCCAAGGCAAAGCCGTGGCCTTGTACACTCAGAGCATGGACGAAAAATACATGGGGACAGAAAAAGAAAGAAGATGAAAACAAAACAAAACAATAGGGGCAGATCATTTTTCATCAGCCAAAAAAAGGAAACACAAAACAAAAGGGACAAAAGGATTTTTCAAGTTTTCGCTAGAGGCTACAGCGGCCGTGGATGATCTTCAGCTGACAAGATGAGATGTCATGGCTGGCGTAGCTGCTGGAGCTGGAGCAGGACCACCAACCGTCCAACCCTACACGCTGCGGAAAGAGCCGGCGCCCCAAAAGAAGCTCGTGAAACCAAAAGCGACCCTGATCCGCAGGCGCCGCAAGGATTCACGTGCAGCAAAGTCAAAAGCTATGGGGGGTTCTTCCGGTGAGCACTAATCAAATCAACACACTTCGAGGAGGTCACGATGATCAGACAACACAGACAATGGAGTCCAAGCAAGAAAAACCACGAGTTCAGAACGATGAGTCCGTGTCCTTTCAGCAAATGTGGAAGTAACCAAGGAGGATTGCAATAGCAGGTTAGCAGCTCCAGATTTTGATGGCACAGTTGTTCAGCTTCAGCAATGAACAGAGCGAAGTGCATCCCTGAGTCTGGGCACTGCCGCACAGGAAACAGAATGAACCAACGGCCAAGGAGAAATCTCAAGCAAAACTCCATCCATCAGACTAGGATACTGAATTAGGCATTACCATATTACAAAGATCTGTGAGGTTTCTGCATAAACTGACAAAATCAAACCCTGCTGACAAACACCTAGTCACCTCTAGCGAACCTACTACAGCACTGTGCCACTGTTGACATGTCAAGCTACCAAAGGGTATGGAGCTGCAGAAAAGGTAAAAATGTTAATGCCAGTAAATAACATAACCCGACATCTACTGCAAAGCCTACAAATAGTATGGGCAGGAAAGCCATTCCACTTTCCTTCATTTGATGATTTCATTTTACAAAAAAAAACTAAATATGATACAAGGAGCAACAAAACAAGCACTAGAGCTGCTACCGCTAACGGTGCTACCTGCTTCCTATGTCCTTCCAAGGATCCGCGTCACTGCCCATAATCTTAGAACCGGGACCATACTGAGCCTTGAGAGCAGCAGCTACAGGGTCTGAGACGTTGCTAACGAGGATACCAGCACCGCCAAAACGGGCGACTCTACCAGGCTGCTGGAAACCCGAGATGAGTTCCAGCCCATTCCTCTTCTGCGGATCAGAAAACCTTTCCAGCCGCTTGGGATCTGATTGATGTGACTGCACTAAAGGTTGTTGATAATCTGGAAACACACCAAGCGTGCCATTCTTAGCCGAGTAAAACGGTACACCGGCTAAGGATCTCTGGCATTTTGCCATCACAAGCAGAGGCTCAGGCTGCGCTGTGCTTCCATCCAGATGGCCATAGCTCCTCGCTGATCTTTCCTCCAGGCCCAAATGTGGAGTGATGCCAGGCCTGGAAGAAAAAACCACACGATCCCTTGGATTGTTCATCAATCTCACAGATGATGCGTCAATCTTTGATGAGGGAGGCTTGCTCTTGCTACCATTACACGACGAGCCAGAACTTTGCAAGGTCGACTGCTGGCTGAGAATCTGCCCAAACAACTTGACATCACCAGGTCGCTTTTGCTGCTCATCACCCTCAGAGCTTGTATTACGAGAGCAAGGCCTCAAAGAGCCTTCCAGTACTTCGTGTTTTCTGGGCCATTGAATCCCATCAGAACTGTTTGCAAGGCACAAGCTGCTGGACCTGCCATTCTGGAATTTTGTTTGGGTGAACCGATCAGTCTGTGAAGTACTCACAGTGCCACTTGCAGCTCTTTCAGAAAAAATTGGTAATTCAGTTATCCGATGATGATTCATATAACCATCAATATTACGAAACAATGTGTCATGCTGATTACCAGATGGGTCTTTAAAAGCTGGGTACTTGCTCAAGTCTTTAGCACCTAGAGCACTGATGACTCTGTTGCCACTGTCCTCAAAGTTTGGCGTAGTTATTGAGGCTATGCCCTCAAAACGAAATGCTGTGGGATCAGGAAGCACTGAACTGAACTGCACAGGCATTAAATCCTTTGGGGTAAGTGGGGTAACCAGTGGCTTTGGTTTCAGCAGGGGCATATCTCCTTGTACAGAATGCTGATAACTTGAAGTGAATGCAGGACTAACGGTGGAAGCACCAGTCATGTTTGAGATGTGAACATTGTCCTTGATACCACTATTTGAAGCTACGAAAGCTGAGGCACCAGAATTTCCAGTTTTCATTGGTAGGTTATCAGGAGCATGCTGTGAACATTCTTCCACCCGGGAAGGATTGGTACCAGTACCTTCAGCTTTGTCTGTTTGAAGTACCTCTATAGAATGTGAACTAGATCTCACTTCTGAATGCATGGCCATTCCATGCTTAGTTGAAGAGCTGATGGCACTACTACTATGCATGTTTACTTGGTCAACGACATCATCAGTTCCTTGGAGCTTATCTGTGCTTTCTGGGCAATTGATATCAATAGGACCAGCCTGATGAGTACCATCACTGGACCTCTTATCATCAACAATGCTGCATTTTTTATCAGCTTCCTTCTCGTCTTCCTCAATCTTAACATCAACATCGCTCCCATTTGATGTATCTCCTTCTGCCTGCTTAGATATAACAGAGTTAGGCCCTTCAATGGCTCCTTGAGTAGGACAAACATCTATCACAATCTTGGAAGAAGACTGCATGCTACAGATAGCTGAATCCATTTCCACAGCGCAGGCCTCATCAGTATCGCTTCTCCCTCCATTGGTATCACTAGCTGGCATACTAACATCGGCCGCCCCTTGATGGATCAAATCCAAACCGAGTGATTTCCGAGCCTTACTAAAGAACACTTTGCATTGTTCATATGACTTGCTCTTCACACAGGACGAGATCCGAGCAAAATCCTTGCCATAGTTGTTCATAGCCTCAATGAAAATTGACTTCTCATCATCATTCCAATCAACTGGATCAACTTCGCACTCTTGATCAGAGAGAGTGTCTTCCTCAACGCTTTTGTCATTGCCTTGGGATAAGACATGCTCCACTCTTTTCATGCTAACCTTCTGCCCAGGATCAGCAGAACTAGTAATGCATGAGCCCATTCCATCAGGAGAGAGAGTGCCACATATGCCTGCTAGTACATCAGCTGCTACAGATTCTCTCTCATGCAAAGGCACATTGTCAATGCACTCTTTATCAGAAGATTTTTTAGCCACAAAAGTAACATTGGACCCATATGCAGTGCGGATGAGGGATTTCGCAGAAATTTTCTCCACTCGGTTTGCATATTCAAGGCCACGAGCTGCTACTACTGATGCTGCCCCAAGCATATCAAGAGAAGCAGCATTTGACTCAGGATTCCATTTCTGTCCAGATTTCGCTCCAAGGTAATTGCTGGTGGGTTGCTGCTGACGAAGGTCCAACAGTTTCTTCACTTCTCGGAAGCTGTCTGCTTTATGATGCTTGTAGTAGAACTCCACACAGTCTGCAGTAGTTTTATGTGTAATGAAACTGGAAATTTTGGAGAAATCCTTGCCAAATTTAGCAAGCATCTCCATAAAAATTTCCTTTTCTTCTTGAGTCCACGGATTTATCATCACACGTTCCTTCTCAACTAAAATAGGATCCTCAACAAGCGCATTCTTGCTCAGAAACTTCAAGCATTCCTTCTCTTTCTCATCAACAATCAGTGCAGGCATTTTCAAGTAATTTCTGCAACGCTTAATTTGGAATTCTGAAAACAACTTCCTTGCAACATCTGACATTTCTGGAGTTGAGAATGTACTTAAATTACCAGCTGCAAACAAAAATGAACAAGTCAATATAGAGCGAAGGAGAAAAGCATGGGATTTCAACTAGGGTACAGATAACCGCTCATATACAATATGGAAGCAAAAAAATACCAGAAATAGAGAAGAAATCTAAGAAAAAGTGACAGTTCCAAACAAAATAAGACCAAATATTCAGTATGGTTGGGTTCATACAGAAGATTGAACTTCGAACACAGTATTATCATTGTAGCACCAAATAAAGATATACAGTTCAATTCATTTCAGGTTCCTGCATTGTATAGTTTTTGCCTAGCATAACAGTACCATGGACATTCAGTCAACACTAAGACTAACGGAAACATGCAACTCTGTAAGGACTTGCACATCAATAAATCAATAAATGTTATAAATCTATCACATGCATGACTACATAAAATAAGTTTACACAGTCATGCTAACATGTGAACAGAAATAAATAGTACAAACAATCAAGACTTGATCATTGATAAACCAACTCGAATGACAGAATGTTTTGACACGCATATCTAGAGCTGCTATTCACTGGATTGCAATCGGCTCTGTGGGAGAATAAACATGTATCATGCTGCTTAAACAACAAATACACAGCAGTAGTAAGTAAATTGTCAAAATCTGATATATGAACTACTCCCCATTGTAATGTGAAGTTTAGGACAGGCTAATTAGTTCATCTAACGCTCATGTTTCCTTGATAATTTACTAAACAAACGATCATCATAATCTACACAATGAGGAGATTGACATGAGTATGAGAACTTATAAAAGCTGAAGCAGGAGTGATACACAGCATTTTAAATGCACATCAAGTTTAAAATAAATTGTGATATAAAATGAAAACATAATACTGACCAGGCATGGCTAATCGCGAGCGGTTAGAGGAGCGTTGCCTCTGTGATCCAATTTGTGATGTTCGGTTGCTCTGATCAATGCGCTTATTAGACTTTGAGCGCTGTTTCTTTGCAGAAAGTAGTCGCACATCCTCTTTCCACAAGTGACGATATGCCTTGAACTTCATTGTAAGAATCTGCTCTTTCAACCTCAGCCTGGTTTTACGTACTCCAAGCCTTTCTTTGACAATCAAATCACTCTTCCTTTGGCTCAAAAGATGACTTGATGCCAACAAATCAAAGCCAGGTGTATCAGCAGGCAATGGTTTAAATAGCACTTCATTCATTTCTTTGGCCATATCATTATTTGCAGATGTGACAAAACCAAATAAATCAGACTTATGATCATGGTATGCCTGTTGCATCACTGGTAGGTCATCACTAACTTCCATTTTCATGGAATCATCATTAGCATGGCACGAAGAAGTTTCCAGCCTGTCATTGTCAATATCGTGTTGAGACCCAGCTTCTTCAGAAGCTTTCAATGAGCTAAGATCAGCAGCTGCACAGACCTTACCCTCAGCGAACCCAGGAGATACAGCACTCTCTTCTGAAGGAACTGTTTTTGCATTGTGAACTGGAGCTGTTTCAATTTCCATCATATCAGCACCTTTGACATCAGCATCCTGCACCACAGGTACCTTAGGAGAATAAATGGGCTCCCCCGGTTCTTGTATCATATCACAGATCTCCACACTTCCAGGGACCTTTGATGTCCCACTAGAAGGTGACAAATTTTCTGAATGTGTCACACCTGTGGGAGAACCTTCAAGACTAGTTACAGCCTCAGTATTCACAGATTTAAGTTCACCTTCCAATGAATCAATCTCGAGTTCAGTCTTTTCAATCTCCTTGGAAATGCTTTCTTTCAGCAGGAGCAGCTTACATGTACTGGTCGGTCCATTTGAATCCGCAGAACAAGAATCATCATGTTGGATAAGTTCAACAAGCATGTTTGCAAGGGAATTAACAGGATCATCACCGAGCTCATCTAACTTGATGGAAAAATCATTATTGAAAGTTTTATCTTCAGCTTCCAAGACATCTTTAGTAGAGTTGGTGACCGTCTTTGGCGTCATTTCACATGATTTATCTTCAGGTGCTGCAATCAAGATACAGGGGAGTTATTACACTACCATAAAGGCATAAACTATGTGAAACACAATGTTTTCAACTATGGTACATTCTGCACACAAAGTATCTAGCATGCTGATTGAAAGAGTCATTAACCAGAGGGACCAAAAACGGTTTAAGATATTTAGATTTCAGTAGGTTATCTCTAAGCATAAATGTTTTGGTACAAAAGCAAACCAAAAAAGGCTAAGTGAAGGTTACTGCACAACATGACGAATGAAAATTGAAGGACCTCCGAATTACTGTTGAAGACCATGGGAAGGTATGCTTTCAATCAATCAGGTAAGACAAATGACACACATGGCAACCAAGGGAATGTGTGAACCTCAAGAGAAATGCATTACAAATATCCACACACTGCTTTGGTTCCACTATGATTTTAGAACTAAAACTCAACAACAGAATGGGACCTAGATTAATCAAGCCCACAAATTAGAAGTACTGGGTATTAGAATTATCTAAGTATGAAACCAGAGGGGAAACAGGGTATTAAGATCAATCAATCTAGCTTGGAGACAGATTAAAAATCAAAACGGGTTGCATACCTGAGGAACAATATGGTGGTGCGGTAACTGGAGATGAGCATCGCACAGAGTCAGGCAAAAGTGCAGGCGCAGCAGGAGGTGCTGGCGCAGGCGCAGGCTCAGGCTCAGGAACTGGTGCAGCAGGAGGTATAGGCGCAACAGAAGGCGCAGGTGCAGGCGGAAGCACAAGGGAAACAGTCTTCTGTTCACCATCAGCCGGACTTCCATCAGCAACAGCTTCAGCAGGATCTACAGGGCCTTGCACCTTCAGCTTCTCATACTTGGCCAAACCTTGTCCCCATCCAAGGCGTGCCTTCTTCCTTGGTGCCTCGTCCTCGGCCCCATGAGGACCTGCCACGGCCAGAGGCTGAGCTGAAGCCTCCTTACCTGAGGCAGAGAGCCGGGTGGTTTGGCCAACAGACAGAGGTCCAGCAGCGTCAGCTGGTTCAGATCTGCTTTCCCTTCTCCGCCATGGTGTCACCCGTGGGAGGTTGTCCCTATCCCCCCTGTCAACTCTATTGCCCGGAGGGTCATAGCAGATCGGAACAGCAACTGACCTCAACGGTGACCTCCTGGGTGGTGGCGGAGGGGGCTGCTCTGGATGGTTTCTGGAGAAGTCGCTTCCGTAGCCGCCCCTGTATGGGACCTCCTGTATGAACCCCTCATGTCACGGCCGTCCCTGCGGCCACCGCCGCTGCCATACCGACCGAAACCCTTGTATCCCCCGCCGTCGTCTTCCGGCCAGTACCGGTCCGAGCGCGACGGCGTGTAGACAGGCGGCGGGTCATCAGGGTAGGAGCGGTCGTACGCGCCGCCACCCTGTCGGTAGTAGCCGTCTGAAATAGCAGAGCGGTTGGAGGAAATTAGGGGCGCCGGAGGGGGACGCAGAGGCGGCGGCGGCGGCCTCAGATCTGAGGATTCGCGAGGAGCAGGCCTACCTGAGGAGGCCGACGGCGGCGCCCGGCGCGGCGAGGGCCGCGAGTGGTCCCGCAGGGGCGGTGGCGGCGGCGGGAACGGCGAGTCCCGCCAGCGCGGCGGCGTGGGGGCGGGCGGCAGGAGCGGGTCGCCCCCGCCGCCGTCGTGCCTGCGGCCCTCCCGGTACAGATAGTCCCTTCGATCCGGCGGCGGCGGAGGCATCCACGGCGCCGTTGTCGTCGTCGTCCCAGCAACGGCTGTACCAGGTTCCGGCCGCCGCCGCAAATCACATGCGCGCGGCGAAGCCAACTCTGGAGAGTCTCTGACCTCCTCCTGCTAGCACGTAGAAAACCTACAGAGAGGCACACACGCGAGGAGTCAGCGGGAACCACGCGTCTGTCAGGTTAACGAAGCCGCCCGGCCTGCCGCTGGCGGCGGGGGCGGCGGCGCGACGGATTCAGGTGCTCAGGGCTCACGTGTTCCAAGCGGTGGCGCCGCCGGGTTTGGCAGGGCAAGGGCGGGCGCCTAGCGCCTCAGGAGACGCAGACGCGGAGTGGGCGGGGCAGCAGCCGGCCGCCCGCAACCCGTCGGCGAGGGAGTCGCGGAAGAAAAAGAGAATAGGCGATGCGAAGCGCCCCGGCGCCGCGGGCAGGCGCTCCAAGGGTCGGAGGTCACGGAGGCAGGGTGGGCCGGGCACAGCGCGCGCTGATCTGCGCCCGCGCCGCGGGTCGTCGGCGGTGCGCCTGGGGCTCTCTCTGGGTGCGTGGAGAGGTGGAAGAGGTGGGCGAGGGAGGCTGGAGAGGTGAGGCCGTGAGGGAGGGAGGGAGAGGGAGAGAGGACAAGGAAAGGGGAGAGGAAACGGATATATTTACGCTTTGTTTATGCGTATATATCTCTCTCAAATTACATAGGTTAAAATGTATTTGAACTAATATCCATTTTAATCTACTTTAATCCATATAATTTGAGATAGATACATAAGCATACAAACAAAACATTAGAGTTTTCATAGATACACCTCCCTAACCAGACTATCAAATACCCTGAAAGAGTTGCATTGTGGAGGCCTAAACAAAGCCAGTAGTCTAGATAGGTAACCCGTCCATAATATATATTTGGCTCGTCACTGTCAATTCTGGTTGCGGTGAATTCCTCTCTCCCGCTCCACTGCTTTTGTACCATCGGTTTCTGTACAACCGAGCATGGTATTTGAGGGGGTGTATCTCCCTTCAAAATTCAAAAACTTTATAAAATTCTCCACGGTTCTGGTGTAAACGGTAGAGCTTTACCGCCTGTGACCAAGAGGTCCAGGGTTCGAGCCCCAGCCTCTACACATTTGTACGGGAAAGGCTGCGGGCTATTTCCCTTCCCCAGACTCCACACATTTGTGCGAGAAAGGCTGCGAGTTATTTCCCTTATCCAGACCCCGCAGTGCGGAGCCTACGGCACTAGGTACGCCCTTTATTGAATATACATAGAACATTATTTTAATAAGTAAAAAGAACTACTCCCTCTGTCCAGTAAATTTTACAATCCTAGAATTCAATTTTTCCTAAAAATATTGCATTTCTAGAGTATAGAATTAATATATGGTTGGCTATGACATTAAGTGGGACCCAATCCCAGGAGTATTTGGCCATCTCACGGTCACGGATGTTTCTGGAACATTAAATAAAAAAAAAGAAAAGAGACTACACATCTTAATCTGCATCGTACACTGTCAGTCTGTCACTGCATCAGAAACTTTTGTAAGGGCAAAAGAGTCATTTCACACTCATCTTAATTTTCTCAAAAAATCCTATAATTGCAAAATTTATGGGACGAAGGGAATAATTATTACTAAATACAAATGAAATGCTATAATTTAAAATTTTGTAAAAAAATTAAATTTAAACAAGGCATGAGTCCGAAGTTCCCAACCATGTGATTTGTGAATAGCTTATATTGTGTTGGCTTTTGAGGTTGCGGAAGAAAAAGGCAAGTTGTCTGTAGAATCTACGTTGTGGGGACGTGTAGCACGTGAGATTTACTTTCCCTGGTTAATTTTGAGAATATGTAATACACAGAAATAGAAAGAAAATGATAGAGATATTAGTTGTGCTTGACCATATATATACGCACGTACCAGTAGTAAAGGTTACACCATGTACATGTGTAAATACATTTTTTAGTGCACATGAATTTAGATAGTAATAAAGTGAGGAATATGATCCGAACTGGATTTTTGAAAAAAAATCTATGGTAAGACCCTCCTTGTGCTGTGTGTTCTAGTAGATCATACATGTAAATAGGACGTTTTAGGATTCCGAACTGATCATTTTTACAGGGCCATTAGTAGCTAGTATATAAATAAAATACTACAGCATATCAAGTGTTATACAGTAAGAAATATCAGCTCTCCCAAGTAGAATCTTTACTATCTAACAGTCTGTTTGGATTGTGGCACCACTACATTAGCGATATGATCCTTTTCAGCAATCAAATCAAACACTAGTCCCTAGTCACCCTTTGTAAATTGTAACTCAGACGGGAGAAAAACATATTAGGGCATGGGTGGAAGTTTGTAATAAAGCTCCAAAAATACTACACTTTTGACAAAATCATGATTTTGAAAACTACAGGGTTTTATATAAAAAAACCTGCATTTGAAATCCATTTTTCTTAAAAAACAATAGTATTTCTCAATATTACAGGAAATATTTTGCATCCAAGCACAGAGCTTTAGTTCCTTTATTTACACCCAATACATTACTTTAGCCTAGTATTATGCTCAGTAACTGACTTATCTTGGGCTCTGATGAACATGATTGTATTGTAAAAGAGTGTTTTAACCTTTTTTGTAACATTTCTGGTCTTTAATAGAGTTCAACTTTTATTAGCATGATGACCAAACAAAGGCATTCCGGATATGAATACCAAGAATTATTATTATATATACTAAATGAATCCATATCCAACTTTTACTAAGTATATAGAAAATAATATTAATATTTAGTTTTAAATAAGTTTATTATTAAATATAATATTCCATAACAATCTAATGATATTTTTATGCCGTTTTTTTCAGAGAAGAGAAAAACGGTTGACCACATATTCTTTCTGACCACGGCAGCCAGGCGTGGGGGTGGGGGCCTTCACTGGGTCGCTGCAGGCTGCACGCCTGCACCTACTGCTGCAGCTGCACATGGTGTGGTTGGCCTGTGGTGGTCCCTCGTCCGTGCACAGCCAGTCAATGCGCTTCCCGTTGTTTTCATCACTTTCCCCTAGGAGTAGTACATTACAAGACGCCTACCCCCGTGCCGTGCGTGCGTGTCCCGTATCCCGAGCCGTGGCCGTGATCGAGGCCGTCACGTCGTCCGTCGCTCGCTCGCCGCTCCTCCTCGCAGTATCAGACGCAGCAGGCCCAGAAGAAAAGTTACCGACCGCGACGACGATGGCGGCATGGCGCCGAGCAGGAGGCGGAGGAAGAGGAGCCGGAGAGTCCATGCTCGTTACCGCCAGTCCGTGCGCTTCAAGGCAGGATCCCGACCGCGCCAAGGTCAGTGCGGTGCGGCATCCCGCCGCCTCCTTCCAGTCCGGCCATTACTCCTCTCGGCTCTCGCTTCGCTCGGCTTCTATCCTTGCCCTGCAATCGCGGCGGATCCGGCGTTCCCCCCGCCCCTCCGCGTGATAGATCCGGTTCTTAGGTCCGGTGCATGCGCACGCCGCTGGCTGGCTGGCTGGATGCTAGCTTTTCCCCGGCGGCGGGTCGCTGGGCTTGGCTCCAACTTCTCGTCTCCTGCTGTTTCCGACGCCGTCGTGATCCGTCTCGTACGTAGTAGGCGGAAGCTGAACCCGCTGGATTGGATGGAGTTGGAGGTTGTGCAAATCCTCCGCCTCCGAGGACCCGATTCATCGTTCATTCGATTTGGATTGGATGGAGCATCCGAGCATGTATGATGCTGGCGTTCCGATTAGAGTAAGCCTGCGGATCTAATTTGGTTAAACAAATTGTGGGTATATCAGCCATCAGGGGGTACGCAAGGTTGCACGTCTGTTTTTTTTTTGGGTTCATTCAATTCCCACGATTTTTTTTTTTACTGCTGCTAGTGGAGATTCTGGAGAACGCTTTACGCTACGGTCATTGCTCACATGAGACATTCTACTATCATTTAGCATCAGGACAAGTTGTTGGGCTGTACTACTTGCGAATTCCATAGGGGTTAATGTAAGTCAACATCGGGAGTTGCTTTCAGCTATTGTTCCTTGCTCATTTTCTTCTGTGCATGGTAAATAATAAATAAATAAAATACTCTGGAAACGACAAAAAAGAAAAAAAAACATCTTCTATTCAGGTTCAGGATTCCCCCTAGATATTTTAAACTGGCGCTTTGTTTTCGCAGGCATCATAAATGATGAATATATGGGGCACATATGATGGATTCCTTGGAGGGCTAAATGCCAGGCCGCGGTTGTCCCGAATCATTTAAAACCTTGGCAGGAGTAGCAGCAGGCATCTATTATTCACCGCTCAGGTAAATTACCTTCTCACAGGCTTCTTCAAGCACAGTGAGCATTTCTTCTCATACTTCACAAATTATCAGGAAGGAGCCTCTACTGTGTAGTAGGAGAGTAACTATCAATGTTCACTTCATTCAGACATTCATTTTTCGCACTTCCTAGTTTCCAGTGGCCTCGCTCCATCTGAAAGGTTATCATTCTGATATTTCATCACCAAAACTTTGTGAACACTGCTTAACAATAATCTTGAACGAGAAACACAATTTCTTTGTCTTTCTTTGTGCCAGACAATCCTCTATATAGTTATATCTAAATGAATGTCATCCAGTTTTGTATAAGGTGGAAGTTTTTTTCTTCTATTTCTCACAGTTTGGGAATGAATAGATGCTAGCTTGTCAATAGTAGTGAGTCATGTCCAATTTAGGTCAATGTATGGTTGGTTTTAGCCCACCTACAAAATATGCTTTCTAACCTTACACTGCTACTTAACTTTTTTTTTTGACGGTCAACGGGGGGGAGGCGATCCCCACCTGATCAAAATATATTAGCCCAAAACGGCTCGTTGGTTACAAGGTTTAAACACAAAAGACTTGTGTTTCATTACACTTAGAATTACATGTGGGGAGGGGTTGGTGAAGTTAAGCTAGCCCTGCCCCTGTCTAGCCATTTCGAAGGCCAAGCACCAAGAATCAGCAGAATGTCTTCTTTGTCGGGGCAGTCGGTAGCGCCAAACTTCTGTTGTTGCTTTGCAAGAGACTAGCACCTGATCCGGTGACTGGTGTTCATTCCTGAAAATCCTTGCGTTCCTTGCCTTCCAGATTTGCCAGCAGACAAGCGTGATGAACGTAGAGAAGTCTCTGGCCGGCATCCCATGCGGAGAGGTTATAGAATGGAGGTTTTGCATGTTCACAGAAACAGTGGCCAGCAGGTTTAGCTGCTGCCACACTGTCTTACCCGTGCTGCAGCCCCAGATTATATGTTCCGGAGTCTCATCACCTTCGTTGCAGATCTCACAAGTTGCATCGTCGACAATGTTCTTCCTGATGAGTACATTCCGGCACTGTATTCTTCGTTGTGAGAGAAGCCACATGAAAAGCTTGGCCCTTGGAGGTGCCGAACTGTTCCAAATGAAGGTAGCTCTTGGGTCATTTGGTTCTCCTCTGGCTTTCAACATTCTGTAAATTTCCCCAGAGTGAAGTGTTTCTTTAGTTTTGAGGAAAATGGATTGCCTTCTGTCATTAGCATCGGTGAGTGTTACTGAGTCCAGCCTTTGCTGCAGCAGGTGTAGCTGAGTTGTTGCGAGGTTGGACATTCTGGGAACCATGGAATTCAGAAGCCTGGTCGTCTTCATTTCCCTGACCGTTGCCTGCTTGTTGTTGCAGTGCGTGAATAATGGCTGATACAACTCGGCCATTGATTCATCTCCTGTCCAGACATCATGCCAAAAGGACGTAGTCCTACCATCGCCAACACTGACGGTGGTAATTGCCTGGTAGAGGGGCAGCAAAGCTCGAAGTGTCTGCCAATGTTCTCCCATGAGATCTCCGGTCATTGAGGAGATTGATGCTCGTCCTTGCACCCACTGAGCCCATGCAGAGAATTGAGGGCAGTGGAGTCTATGAATTAGTTTGAGGAGGAGACATATGTTTTGGATAGCCAAGTCTTTAACTCCTAAGCCACCCAAATCTTTTGGCTTGCATATCTTGACCCAGGCGACCAGGCAGGAGGCAGGGGAAGCATGACCAGATTTTTCCCCAGACCACAGGAAGGCCCTCCTCTTACTATCCATTCGACAACGGTGAAAGCTCATCAGATACACCAACAAGGAATCCAGGACCGAGTTGACAAGAACATTTCTGCCCATTGGGTTTAGTAAGTCGGCTTGCCACGAGGCCAAGTATCTATCTGCCTTTTGGATGTGAACATTAAAGGCTGACAATGGTAGCTTGTTTACTGAAAGTGGCAGTCCCAGGTATGGTTGGGGAAATCCTCCTTCCTGCATCCCAAGACTTGCACACAAGAGCTTAGCAGTTGATGATTAACATGGATTGGGACTAGAATGCTTTTGGCATAGTTGATGTGGAGACCTGTGAAATCTGCAAATCGGTCTAGAATTTCTTTGAGTCTTGTTACTGCAGCTAACTCAGCTCTGAGAACGATTAGAGTATCATCCGCGTATTGAAGAACGACACAGGGAAGGTTGTCATCTGTCGGGTGCTTGATCTCGCTGCAATTTCTGATCATCCTCTGAAGAGTTTCAGCAACAAGGAGAAAGAGGTAGGGAGAGATTGGGTCCCCTTGGCGCAGCCCCCTTTTGCAAGTAATCCATGGGCCTGGGCACCCATTAACCAACACCGCAGACTTGGAGGTGGTCAGGATGGATTTCATCCAGGAGATCCACCTGCCGCCAAAGCCCCTGACTAGCAACACTTGCTCAAGTGCAACCCAACTGACAGTATCGAAGGCCTTTGCAAAGTCGAGCTTGAGCACGATGGCCGACAGTTTCCTTTTATGACAGACCTGGATCAACTGAAGGGCATAAACGAAAGTGTCTGAGATAGATCTTCCCTTGACAAACCCGGTTTGGTGGATGTCGATTAGTTTTGGGATTTCTTTCTGGAGCCTTGTTGTGAGTGCTTTAGTAATGATCTTCAGACTGCAGTTCTGTAGGCAGATTGGCCTAAATGCATCCACTTCCACCGCAGCCGGCTTCTTCGGGATGAGTACCATGTGTGATCTGTTCAGATGCTCGAGGTCAACCGATCCATTGAAGAAGCCATTCATAAAGCTCATGACTGTTGATTTGATTGAGGGCCAAGCTGCTCTGAAGAAGGCAGGTCCAAAACCGTCTGGGCCAGGTGCACTTTGTGGATTCATTGAGCATATTGCCTGCTTGGCTTCTTCTTCCGAGAAGGGTGCTGAGATTGCACTGTTTGGTGATGCTTCTCCGTCGTACAGAGGCTGCAAGTCTAGGAAGGCTGACTGTCTAGAAACCCCGATGATTCCCTTGAAGTGCTGGGTGAGCGCTTCAGTCTTGCCCGCATGGCTGACGACGTCGAGTCCATTGTGTTAGAATAGGCGCCCTTTGGGCTGGTCAGGACCCTAATCGGCGCAGGACTGTTTGGGTTAGATAGATATGGCAGGCCAGATAGATACGGATACGGCAAGGACTCCTGATCCTTATAGGACTCTGGACTCTTGATCCTTATAGGATTCTGGATCCTTGCCTGTATATATATGTAATTGTACCTTGCCTCATATCAATCAATCCAATCTATTCCTGATTATACTTTCCTTCACATTGACCTGAATGGAGCGGACAAAGTTGTGCCTCATGCGATGGGTTGCTCGAGCATGGAAGTATGCAGTGTTTGCATCGCCTTCCCTGATTGCCTTGTGTTTACACCTTTGTCTCCAGTACGCCACCTTCTCCTTGATTGCCTCGTGCAGCTTCTCTTGGGCCAGTTTCCTAACTTGGAACTCTTGAGCGGAGAGGGATCTTGTTTCCTCATAGAAATCAAATAACTGTATAATGAATTGACACCGATACCATGCTTTTGCCGTAGCTCTTGCCGCCTTGATGCATGCGACCAGTTGGCCTGCAGCGTCAGTGCATGTCGGCGCCTGCTGCCAACTCTGAATGACTTTGGGGAGAAAGGTTGGTTGTTTTAGCCAGTAGTTCTCAAGCCTGAAGAACGAGGCCTTGGGTAGGTTTGTAGAGAGGGAGAGTTGTAGTGGAGTGTGATCAGAGGTAGGTCTATGAAGGGAAGAAAGGTTGGTTAGGGGGAACAGGAGGTTAAGCGAGTTGTTTGTGAAGGCTCGGTCCAACCTTGCCAGAATCGGAAAAGGCTGTTTGTTTGTCCAGGTGTAGAGGCGATCAGAAAGATGTATTTCAGAAACGCAAAGATCCTGAATTGCCTCGTTGAAAGCATTAGCAAGGTTAGCGTTGAATTGGCCATTGCTCTTATCGGCAGCACAGCGAACGAGATTGAAATCTCCTAGCAGGATCCAGGGTCCGGCTATTGACGAGGTCAGGTCCCGAAGGCCAAGCAAAAACTGATGCGAG
Organism: Microstegium vimineum; assembly: GCA_022036555.1. Taxonomy (NCBI): domain Eukaryota; kingdom Viridiplantae; phylum Streptophyta; class Magnoliopsida; order Poales; family Poaceae; genus Microstegium; species Microstegium vimineum. The sequence continues at coordinate 50,798,573 of CM039127.1, read as the reverse complement.
TGAGAGTGATCAGCCGGACCATAAGTATTTGTTACCGAGAAATCAAGGTCAGAAACATTGCAACTAAAGTTCGTTGTGAGAGTGTGAGGAGCGTAGGTATGCGATGTTAGGGTGAAGATGGCCGGGTCCCACGCAGTTAAAATTCCCCCGCGGGAACCGTCAGCCGGAGTGTAGACGAAAGCACTGGGAAAAGGGGGGGGAGGAAGGTTTGTACTTTGAAGAAGTCTATGTGCGCGAGCTTAGACTCTTGAATACAGATTATTGAGGGTTTAACATCAAAGAGCAAGTTACGAACGATTTTGCCCTTGTCCGAGTCGCCAAGACCACGTACATTCCACGATACTACGTTAAAGGACCGACAGTTCGAATTCATCTAAGAAGATTACAGCACCAACATTGCTCAAGTCTTAAAGAAGGAAAAACAGGTGAAAGTAAGATAGCTGCGCTACCCGTTGGAGAATCCCAGCGGCCGTTGAGCGGGGAGCACAAACCGCCCGAGTAGGGGGATGGTTGTTGTACCATGGTCACTCAATCCCGTCTGCCACCATCCCTGCGCCGACGACTTCGACGTTCCGACAGCGAAGCGACGCCGCGGTCACCAGCTTGCGGAGATCCGTTGCAGCTAGAGGCAGGAGGTTGCGGGAGAGGATGTTCCTCTTGGTGACGTGCTTCTTGAGCGTCCGCGAGCATCCAAACAGTGAGTTGAGCAGGGCCTTCCTTTGAACAGCTTGTGTCGTGGCGTCGACGAAGTTCGTCGGTGCCTTGGTGGCCAGCCGAGAGCTGGAACGCCTTGGAGGGGTTGTAGCTGTTGGCGTAGGGGTACTCAGTCTTGCACGAAGGCGACGGCGATGATAGGTGATGAGCGGGATGCTCAGCCTGCAGCGCGGTTGAGTAGTGGTGGTGGTGGGTTGAGCAGTTGGGGCTACGGTTGGCGCAGACGGGGCGAGTTCGACCTCCGCCACAGTCGGCGAAGGGGCAGGGGGTTGGTTGTTGAGCAAGCGGGCAAAGGCGACTGCAAGTCCCAGGACTTGAGACAGCTGGGGGTCAGCTATGGGCTTAGGGGTGGGAACAACAAGGTTTGGGGGTGCACCAGATGGCTGGGATGATAGAAGGGGGTCGAAAGCGAGCTGGAGATTGTGCGCCATGCGCGGCGCTGCACTGGTCGGGTACATGGCATTGTAGAAGTGAGGCTGGGGGCGGGTTTGCTGCTGCCGCTCATGGGTCCCATAGGCCCAAGTGAGGGGCCAGCTTGCGGCGGCGGCCGGAGGGCCGAAGAAACGGGTGACGTTCCTGCGGCTGTCCAGCTGGTACTCGGGTGGCCAGACGCGGATCGGGGCGATCCTGGCCACGGCTCCAGACCGCCCGAGCCCCAGCTTGCTGGAGATCCTGATCTCCCGAGGGATCTCGAGGCGATCGTTCACCTCCAGGAGCAGACGAAGGGGCGCGAAGTTGTTTCCAGTCATGCATTCGGGGTCGATTTCCACAACATGAGCAAAGGCACTGAAGCATTCCTTGATCTTGGCTTCGTACCAGTGCTCGATTGGGAAGTCAACAACCATCACGAACGCCAGCCAGGTCGGAATCCTGAAGAAGCGGTTTGAGGTTTCCTCCGGCTTGAGGAGGTAGAGCGTGGAGACCCCGGTGTTGACGGGGCCAAGCAGATGAAGAGATTCCCGCTCGGCGAGGGAGTCGTAGCGCAGGATCATGACGCCATGGGAGGAGGGTAGCAGGTCCACCGGGACCAGTGGGGCGACGGTGCGCAGCGCGGTGCGGATGAAGGCGCTGACCTCAAGCATTGGCACTGGCGGTTCGATGAAGGCGACGAGGAGGCGATCAGTCAGCTCGGAGCGCCCCGGCGACACCCAAGCGTCGGAGTGTGGGGGGCGACCATCCTGCCAGGAGGAGCCCTCTGAGTCGTCGGAGCTGTCGAGGTCGCCACTGGCGTACTCATCGCCGGAGCTCGCGGGGGGGGGGGGGGGGGGGGGCGACGTCCCCGAGGTGGGTGCCCCGGTCCACCATCAGGTGGGGAGCCACAACGGTCCCAGGGGGCACCAGGTGCAGACCATGGTCTTCGGCCACAGGCGGTGTGTCCCTGGTATCCACGAACTTGTCGATGCAGAAGGGAATGTCCGACGGCGTCTGAACGAGCTGGTCCAGAGGCCGGGTGTTGGGCGCATCCCCCAGCGGCTGTGCCGAAGAGCTCGACGCCACCATGTTGACAGAGTCAAACGCCGTGGAGGGGAAGGTGAACTCTGGCGAGGCAGGCCGGGCATCCACGGCCGATAGCGGAGGGGGCGGCACGACGGTCGGCGCAGAGCGCGCTGGCGGCGCGCGTCGCAGCCGGAGTGCGCAGGCGACGTGCCGCGACGCGAAGAAGACGCTGGAGGGGCATCTTGCACTGGAAGCTTTTGTGGCCGGAGGCTTGGCACCGGAGGCAGCGCACCGGGTCGCGGCAACTTTCGACGAGGTGATCGGTAGCTAAGCACCTGAAGCAGCCTTTCGCGGGTTTCAGGGGTTTTAGGGTTTTGGAGAGGGGTTGCTCGGGCGCTAGAGGGGAGAGAGCAACTTGAAGATAGCTTTTGGGCGCGGCATTGAACGGGGTAGACGAGCAATGAATAACGGGGGAAGGGGGCGCCTGGTCTGTCGCTTGCTGAGAGACAAGATGGTGAGACGTGCTCCCTGAACCCGGCAGAGAGGGATATGGGTCAGGAGGCGTGCGCAGGAGATCTACTGGCACAGAGCCGAGCGAGATTTCCTCGGTACAGGTGCTGTGCCCGGGGTCAACTGTAGTAAAAGCGTTAGGTGGGCGAGTACGGCGTTCTGACACCTCAACAGGTGCCGCAGGGAACGGGGGCAGGCGGCTAGCAGCGAGCTTTGCTGCAGCCATGGTGTGGTGGAAGAACAGTTTGACATCCGCAAAGGAAAGAACGCCGGTGACCACGAGAACGTTGGCGATGTTCCGACTAGAAACGGTGACCTCAAACACGGCATCGTCTACACGCACGACGTTAAGGCGACTCGGACAAGGAGCAAGCACGAAACGCAGCGAGTTCTTGATGAAAAAGGAGTTAAACCGAGGATTGAGAGAAGGAGGGGTTACCCATAGCGGCGCCGTGGCCGAAGACGGAGCAAGGAGATGGGGTACGACGGTGTCGTAGTGGTCGGACAGTAAGCGATTCTGGAGATCATACCGGGAAGGGGGAGGCGGCACGACGATGCACTGACGGCTGGCTTGCTGGTCGAGCGCCGCAAGGCGGCGGACTGACGGTTCCGGCACGGCACGGGTCGCTGGGGCAGCCTGAGGTAGTGGCGGTGGAGGCGGGGGTGGCAGTGGTGAGGTTGGCGGCGGTGGTGTGGGGGGGGGGGGGATCTGGTGGCGGCGGGGGGTCGCCACCAGGGTCGCCATCGCCCGGGCTCTCGCTTACACTCATGCGTCCGCCCACCTCAAGTACTTGAGCATTCTACCTGCTACTTAACTTTTGTTACTCTTGTGAGCCGAACCTGTCAGCTTACTTATTTTTGCTTAAGCGCCTATAGCGTGATGATAGTAGTGAAGTACTAGCACAGTGAGCTGGAGCTTAATCACTAATGGTCCAGTAAGAAAGGAAGTTTCCAATTAAAATTGTTGAAATACATTAGACTGATGATCTTTTTTATAATCTTACTGAAAAAACATTAAGAAATTGTATATGCTCTGCTGAAAGTGATTGATCGGTGTGGAAGTTCTTTTCAGTTGATGTTAAAGCTTTATGGAGATCACCACTCAGGATGCTAAAAATTGATTTAGAAAAGTTTGCCAGAAAATAATAGTAGGAAAAATATGGCTTTAGAGTAATTTGGGTTAACTATGGCTTCAGACTGTGATATGATTTATTTGGTAAATCTGCATTTTATCAACTTTCTGGTTCTGTCTTCAGACTGTGATATGCCTATTTGGTATATAGGCATTGGCACTACTATATGATTATATTTTTGCTGTGCTTTTACTACAACTTTGCTGTGGTTTTTATTGAGTTTCAACTCTACACCAACTTTGCTTGGGACTAAATTGTTTGGTTGTTTTGCTCCGGCGTCAGATCTGTAAATGTTACCTATAATAATGAATCTTAAATAACCAGGTACAACTTCATAGTTTTTCCTCAAACGACAACTTCATTGGTTTATGTGTTTTGATTTTGATAGGCAAATACCCCTGAACAGATTGCCAGAGACACTCACACACACAAGAATACAAACAAACACAGTGGGTTTGGTGGCTGGAATGACTTTGCCTTTTCTGATTTCTGTCCTCTGTATATAGGCAGCCATGACCTACATTTTAGGCTGCGATAGGCTCCTAATTAATACAGAATATTACACACTTAAGAAACCTATTATTGCTATTACTTAATGCTGAAATTGAGGTTATTAAGCTAAAGATAAGGATATGAACCTAGACACTAATAGCATGCACCTAGACATATTTAACTGTGGTTGCATGGAACGGATCGACCAATGGTCAATGGTTTTGATGGCTCATCTAGTAATTGTGGCTAACAATAGTGGAAATCGTAATTGGTTTATGAGGAGTTTTTTAATTTTAATTTGTACATGAAATACTGATAAAATTAATCACCAAGCAGATCTACTGTGGGTGTTAGAACAAGTTTTTTAGATTTTGACACAGATAGCAGTCCTCTCTCTCTGACCCAATCTATTTATTATTGCTTTAGTTCCATATACATATATACTCTAGTTTTTTCCAATCATGATTGGACTTTATTAGTTGCACGCTTATTCTCTGACATTACTACCAACAAGAAATCAATAGTGACAATGTTATCTTGAGGATGGAAAACATGTAAAGACCAAAACTCGCTTCCAAAATGACATCTATTTTCAAATGGGGATAGTAGTAATTACTTAGCTATTCTTTTTTTTCCCTGAGACCTGCTTTTAAATTGGTGAACATATTGTTTGTCTTATTTTCTCATATACGTCTAAACAGTCATAATAGCTGTTGAATTCCCGCAAGACTGATCTTCAGTGGTCATGACAGCTTTATGGTGTATTTTCATATGTAGTTCTATACAAATAGAAAGAATCACACTTCAGAATGCCACAAGTTTGCTGATATTGTTTATGTACATGGTGGGAGTAAGCTTCTTTAAGTACAATGTATAATAGCTTAGAACAGCCTTGCTTTTCCTTTTCTGCTTCTCAGATCACAAATCAAATAGATTATAGAAAATATTTGGCTGGTTAGTTAATCAAGCTTTGGTTGCAATATTACTTTATGTTTTGAAGACATTACTGTTGATTTTCAGAATTCAGATGGAATGGAATATATCCCATATGTGAGAGCCAAAAAATGCTGGGAAAGTGAAAAGATTGTTATGAAAAGGTGCTTTGGGTTTTCAAGGACCACGATGTCTGCTATTGAACATGACTGCAAGAAGTTGGCATTTCAGCATAATCTAGATAATAATTTTGGAGCAAGCAGAGAAAAGTTTCCATGAAACTGATATATGTTAAGAGGTAATGCAGGGCATGTACCTTAAGCAGTTTCTTTGATTTGTAGTTCTGTGGATTCATTCTCTGTGATTTGTAGCACCTATAAGCAATAAATAATCAGGTACTTCATTAGGACCTTGAGGTGAACTGACTGTTGTACCCATTAGTCATTACCTAACGTCTGGTAAGCATATAGTCCACACAAAGGGTAAATAGAAGTAAGTGTAGCCGTACACAATCTGGAGCATATCCTAAAATATGCAAGTTACCAAGTAACTTTCAAACTGTGATGGGCTGCTGCATACTTGTATATACTTTGATGATAGTTTTAAAATTTATCACAAGTTTTATTTCATCACTAATCCTATCCATGTCTAAAACACACACACATATATATACGAATAAAAGAGGCATTGATTGGCCTTTCGCCTCAGTCCTGCCATTCACTTCTAGCTACCACTCGCATGCCTATTTTCTGTGTATAGCAATTAGATTAGATGGACAATGAACTATCCTTATTATGCCAGTCAGGATCACTGATGCCTAGAATAAATGCTTAATTTGTCCAGTCTAATTATCAGATTGCTGCATACTGAGATTGCACCCGTTGATGACTCTACCTTTTTACTTTGCCCGTGGAACTGATACAGGTACAGCACTACAACCACTGTCGCTACAAGGTCTAATCTAATACTATTACAATATTTCTGAGATGAAATCCTTGAACCCAAACACATATTGCATCGAAGCATCATGTCAATTTCCCACCTCGAAATGTATCATGTCTACCGTCTGTGGATCTCAGGTTGTAGTATTATTCCCCAAGACAAGAATCTTTTGCTTTCGCAGCAGGTTCTGCCTCAAGTATGCGAGGCATGGAGTTGTGCTGTCAAGTTCTGTGTGTCTGGGCGGGACTAGTGAGCACTGAGCACAGCTGCAACTGCAAGGACTTGGCAGGCCCATGCGACCATATCCACACAGTGAGCCATAACTTGCCCCCCATCAAAGTGCCGCTGCCCACAAAGGCACAACAACACTGTGCCTCACAATAAAAGCATGTTCGCATCCTTCCCTCCCCCGCTTTGTCACCCAGATGACACACCCAACAGCCACCCTTCCGTTTGCCATAGCTACTGCGTGATATTGATACCGCGGAGAAGATGACGGTGGTGGCATTGGCCGTTGCGGTGGGAGGTAGCTGTGGAGATGATTTGATCCAGTGCCACTGCCACTGCAAACTGCATCCCGATGGCATGCTTGGCTCAACCACTTGATACTGATCTGCATAGACATAGGCAGAGTTTTATCATGGGGCGCGAGTGACGGGTGTGGGTCTGTCTGTCCCCTTTGCTGAAAGACGAAAGCTAGAAAGAAACTTCGTTCAAAGAAAGATAAAGAGAGAATAAAAAGGGGTGTAGCCAACCCTCGTGCTCCTGTGCCCTGTGCAACTGTAGTGCCGTCTTTTAATAAAAAAAAATGTTCTTAAGTTCCAAAGTGCTGGTGTTGATAGTCACGGAGAGGTATGGCTAGTTGTGGTCCGATGATTCTTGGACTTGTTGAGACACAGAGGTATGGCTAGCTGTGGTCCGGTGGGTGATTCTTGAACTTGTTGAGACGTGAACGGAGGGAGTAGAATCTAATGCTCGAAATGAAGTTAGCAGCTGGTCAACGGGTACATAAACCAACGGAGGGAGTAGAATCTGATGCTCCAAATGGAAGTTCGCAGCTGGTCAACGTGTACATAAACCGATGGCGGGTGCATGCAAGTCAGCGAGCCGTGTTATTCCTTCTCCATGGCTCAAGTTGCAACATTTGAAAATTGAGATTGCGTAACAAGTTGAGCCGGAGTGGCACAATCAACAACAAAGAGATTTTGACTTTTTATATGGGAAGAAGAATGGGAGCTTTGCTGTTTCTCTGCCAGGCTGGTCCCATTTCCGATTCCACTTGCTTTTTATTTTCTCTCTCTTGATTCATATGAATTGAATAAAAAATCATCACAAAGAAAGAAAGAAAATGACACCATTCCAATTTGGCAATTTGTACGTACATTTCTTGAGATGCAAGCGAGCGACTTTTGCAGGCGGAATGACCGCGGGCGACAGCGACTTCGTTGCAGAGGGAGGAAAAAAAAAGCGGCAGCAGCAAAACGCGTGAAGGAAACAGACACCGAGGATTGATGGGAGAAAGATCGGCACAGACGGCGCATGTGGATGCTCATGCACCCGACGGCGGCGTGGCGGCCGCGTCGCCGTGGTCGTGGTCGTCGTCGGTGGCCAGGGGCTGGAGCGCACGGATCTTGATATCGTAGCGCGGAGGCCTGCCGGCGTCGCTATCTTGGCCGCGGTCGTCGTAGCCGAAGCCGAGGCTGGCGCCGCACTTGCGGCAGAGGAGGCGGGTACGGCGCACGAAGAGGCGGCGAGCGCGGAGGTCGACGCAGCGGAACTCGTCGGCGTGCCCGAACCGCGCGTCGTCGATGGCGTCGAACGCCACCACCCCGCGCCGCCCGTACGCTGCCTTGCTCACGATCCCCGCCGTGTTGCGGTCCGACGACCGTAGACGTAGGTCGTACCCGCACGCGCCGCAGCTGCAGACATTACAACGCAATTGATAAGATGCATGATCGGAGCTACTAGTAGAATGGAGGAAGGAAGGGGAGGGGAGGGAGGATGCATGGGCGGTGGATGATGACCGACCAGTAGGTGACGGCGGAGAGGCTCCTCCTGATGGGCGACGGCGATGACGGCAACGGCGTGTGCTTCTCGTTGTCCATGTCCGGCGCTCGGTCCATCGACGACGAGGAGGACGAGGTCGCTCGGTGCCTAGCTTGTACGTGTTGTTGCTGGCGTTGGCAGGCAGGTGCAGGTCAGTGAATAATCGGGGACAGGTGGCGTGGCGATGCTGATGCTCGGTTTTGCATCCTGTTTGATGACCGACATGTCAGTGCATATATAGATGCCGATCGGGCAGTTGCAGGAGAAATTGCGGTTGCAACTGCAGGGAAGGAGGCAGCTGGTGAGGCCGCGACGGACGGCGTGTGGGTCTGCGCCGACCACGCGGGGCATGGCGCGTGCGTGGAGGTGGATAGCGATGACGTGGCAGCGCACGGTGTGGTGGGCCCGGTGAGGGGTGCGTGCTCTGTGCCAGTCTTGCCCACGTTCCAACTTCCAACCAACTCCCCCGCCAGCTGAGAAGATGCGCCGTCCCGGCAACCGACGGCCGCCGGCCGCCGGTGATCCCGGCGCCGTCCTAGCTTGCATCGGCGACTTGGAGTTGTCATTGGCGAGGCGCACCGTTTCTCCGGGGTCAACTTTTGCTCTTTCACAAGTTTCGCCAGAGATGGAACGTGATGTGCTCCTGTACGAACTACGCTGCGTACTACACTAGGAGTAAGGGGGTATACGTATACTGTATTTTTTTTACACAACAGCGGCTACTATTTGTTGTTTGTTTTCCTGCGTGTGTCGATGCGTCATCATCAACGCTAATATCTCTCCGTCTCAGTAAGTCATTCTATGAATCTTAAAGAATCAAATTTTTTATTTTTAACTAAATTTATATAATAAGATAATGATAATAACATTCATGATATCAACTAAATATTATTAGATTTTTTATTAATTATATTTTCATAGTATATCTATTTCGTGTCATCAATCTTTGTGTTATTTTTTATAATCTTTTATCAAACTTGAAACGTTTTGATTCTCTAAAATTATTAAAATATATTATAATTTAAACAAAGGGAGTAGTAAATAAACAAACTGATCTTTGAGCTCTGGACCCCATAAAAAAGATGTATATCACAAAAAAAAAACAAATAAGGTTTGATTACTGTGGGTTACACTGGGCCCAATATCTCACTCCGAGCATCAAAGGCCGCCCCCGGCCATGTTTCGAATTTGGGCTTGTCTTCCAACAAGGTGATAATAAAGGCCTGCTTTGCACAAAAGGACCGTTTCAAGATCACACAAAGGAACTCGCCAGCGTTAGGAGAATCAGTTGTTTCTAAAAAAAATTCAGTTGCATTTATTTATTAATAATATATGTTAAATTTATTATTTTGGTTATCTTATAAATAAAAAAATATGGTTTTCTCCGTACAAACATATCACAGCTATTATTAAAACAAGTCTATTAGACAAAGTTCCAAATTTACGACAACCAGTACATTCCAGCGCTATATTAGCTAGGCCCATAAAAGAGTGATCAGAAGATGATGCTTTTTGTGCAGTAGAGCAGCCGCATACTGCTTAGTTTTTATTTTGAGCGAAGTCTTAGACCTCATTTCGTGCCGCTCCCAGACGCTGTTATGCTCCGGCTTCCAAAACACTAGCGCATTGTAGCCGATGGTGAAATGGTTCTGGCTCGGTCCAAAATGAATTACAAAACTTTTGAGCTTAAGGAGATACAGTTTCAAGGTTTATGATCGGCCCCACTACATTACTAGTGCAACGTAATCCTTCCAAAAGGATTCTTAGTGTAAGTTTGTAGTGTTGCTTTTTTAATAACTGTCCTAATTTAACACCCCCTCTTTATATAGATCATAGACTATGTTGGAGCTCCTTTAAGACACCCGTAACGTTATAAGTCAGTTATTAGCTTTAATTTAAGCCGACACCTTCGATAATGGTAGCCTTTACCAATGGTTTATAGTATAATTAGACTACATCATATTGTCACACGATTTTAAAATGTGTGTATGAGCTTAGTTATTGATAGAGCTAGTTTCTCTCTTTTCTACTGAAATATAAAAAATAAAAATACTTAGAGCTAGATTATGGGAGTTGGTAATTGTACTAAGAGACTTTTATCTAAATGTAACCTATTTTTTTCTCCGTTTTTAAATAAATTATCATAATAAAAAAACTACCTTGAAACTTTGGTTGAGACTGGCCACGTCTCTCTGTCTCTTGTCCGTCGATCGATGCTAATAATTGGCCATCGGATCGGACATTAGGACAATCATTTGCTCGTTACTGACCCCGACTGCATGATTGATCCTTCATACCGACTTGGATTTTACTATACAAAAATTCGATCGATCAAGTCGATGCTGCTGGACTATAATAATATAATAGAAAAATCATATGTTTCCAACTTGTAACCTAGCTCTAATTTCGCTTTCAATATACACGAGGCCAGCGACAATTTCTCTTTCGTTAATTACACGCGTCGATAATCGAATCGATTCTCGTATTAAGCTGATGGCAACGTAACGTCTCGGTTGCAGCAGGTGATCATGGCTTGTCGGTCTATAAACTATCACCGGCTATACGTCGTGGTGTACACAGCCGTATTCCACACAGTATCAACTCGTTATTAGAGATTCTCCCTCAGTCCCCGGAAATAATAGATTTCTGGAGTTATCTCAAATCAAAAATTTTAAATTTTGCCTTAATTTCTAAAAAAAAAAACATTAGAAGTTATGATATGAATCATTAGATTTATCCTATATTATATTTTCACATGATACTCATTTTAAGTTATAAATGTTATTATATTTTTCTATAAAGTTAGTCAAAATTAAAAAGTTGGTAAGTGGTAGACCGAAGGCTTGTTTTGTTAATTTTTTTATTTCCACCACCGGTGATGAAGCCGCCCACTTTCACTGCTGAAGCACAAAACTGATGGTGAAAATATGTTACAAACATATTGTGAAAATAGGTTGCAAACAAGGTTTTAAATGACGGGATATAGAAATTAGCGGAAGCTTGGCCAAAACGCTATAGCGGCGCTATTAGCGCGCTATTTAGCGCTATAGCGCACTATAGCGCGCTATTGAGCGTTGCGGTAGCTGCTTCTGGACACTATTAGCGCGCTATTTCTGCGCTATAGCGCGCTATTTTTTTAAATGGTTGCAAATCAACAATGATAATAATTTTGTAATAGTGTTAGGGTTTGGGCAAGCCTTGGCTCACCGATTAGACATTCTTGTTGAACCCCACTTAATGAAAATTTGACATTGTCATGAAAATACCTTATGTGATTGCTGCTAGCATGTTGATCTTTAGATATGTGGAGTTGCACTCCCTGCATGACAATCCATACTCCTCGATGGAGAACTGGTTGTTGACAAACATCGTAGAGCCAGTTGTGAAGGAATGGAAAAGAAAAGATAAGGGTTATTTTTAAGCATTTTAGGAAAATATTACTAGAGAATAATGGAGAGCTCTATAATTTTTTGTTCACTTGGTACAATGATTCATTGTAGTGATTTTTTTTAAAAAATTATTGGAGATGCTCTAAGTGTCGGTGTTTCGACCCAGGGGGTCAATCACCAACTAGTAAATTTGTATATTGCGTGCTCCCACTCCTACATGTGATGCAAGAAGAACACAATATTTATCCTGGTTCGGGCAAAGAAGGCCCTACGTCCAGCGGGGAAGGAAGAATTGTATCATCTCGCACCGAAGTACTCGTATAGGGGGGGAGTACAAGCTGGTTTACACGGGGGTGCTCGGAGTGAGCTGAGGCCTAGGACTAGCTGGGATACCCTAGGTGAGTCGATTGATTGCTTGAGATGTTGATCAAGCCATCACTAGATTGTCTTGTGCTCGGAGGTGGCCCTCTGTTGCGTATGCTAGGGGTTTGCGGAGAGTGCTAGTGGGTGTTGTTTGGATGGCAGCAAGCGTGAACAGATGTCTTGTTGTTTCCTCCCTTTCCTACTATCCCAGCGTCCCCTTTTATAGACTAAGGGGAGGCTTGAGAATACAGGAGCCTTAGTTCGTATCGGTATGGGAGGCGCGTCCGTGGCGCCATGCTTGCGATGGGACGTTGATTGCTGTAGCGGCATGCTCTTCCTGTCCTTCCGGTGCTCCGGGGCATGGTGATGGCGGACTGGTCGCTGCCGAACGGCATGTCGTGGAACGATTGGTTTCCTGCAGACGGGTGCGAGCTCCGCGGTTGGAGCGGGACGGAGTGGACGGGTTCCATGCTGTAGTGGTTAGAGATGAGGGTCGAGCTCCCGGATCGAGGAGTATCGAGGCCTGCATGATTCTGACGCATCCCTGAAAACACGGTCGAGGATGTCCCATTCAAGATTCGAGGGGGTGCTATCGGCCTCCGTACTCAAGGCGTGGCTACAGTGGCCGCACGATCGACGGATTAACCCGGGTATGGGTGACGAGTTGATGGATTTGACCGAGGTACCGGGTGCCCATGGCGTTAGGCGGGAGCATGTAACAGCATGGGATCCCCTTTACCCCATACTGGGAGTAGGTGAGCCGATCGGGCCTCCTGATCGTGGGGCATTCGATCGACCCCCTGTTCGTCACTCGAGGGGTTGAGGTCGAGGAGGATTCGATCGATCCCTCTTCCGTCACTCGAGGGGTCGAGGTAGAGGGGGATTCGATCGACCCCTCTTCCGTCACTCGAGGGGTCGAGGTAGAGGGGGATTCGATCGATCCCTCTTCCGTCACTCGAGGGATCGAGGTAGAGGGGGATTCGATCGATCCCTCTTCCGTCACTCGAGGGGTCGAGGTAGAGGGGGATTCGATCGATCCCTCTTCCGTCACTCGAGGGGTCGAGGTAGAGGGGGATTCGATCGATCCCTCTTCTGTAGCAAATCCTGCTCACTGTCTCTCCAGTAATGGGCCGGCCCATGACCGGTCATGCTTGATGGGGAGGTAGGATGGCTTTTGGATTTTGCCTGGATATTAAGCACTAGATCGTCATGGATTAGGGTACCCCTTACCTTTGAACCCGACAGTAGCCCCCGAGCCTCTATGCGGATAAGATGAATCCGTATAGAGGTTGTTGCTGATGATCTGTGGGGTTTGTTAACATGAAGCGGAGTTGAAGTACCTAGTCTCGAGGCGCAGGGTTCTGTTACGTTATCTCGTCGTGGGGGGCGCGCGAGCGTCCCTCGCGGGGGTAGCCCCCGAGGCCCCAGAAGAGTGATTAAGAATCCCGATCCCCCTCGAGGCGTAGCCTCAGAGGCCCCAGAAGAATCTGTGTCTTATTGAGGGGGATTGGTATTAACTGGAGTCATAGTGCCCCATCGGGGGGTCAACTCTGTCTGCCAAGCTCCGAGTGTTTTCGACCCTCTTTCATCGAGGGGTGCCGTCGTAGTCTAGCTCTCGAGCCTCGTGTGGCTGGGCTTTTGCTACCTCATAGCGTCCTTTCCACGGGTCCTTGCGCTCGGATTATGGGGTGAAGAGCATCGTGCTATCCTCGTTCGGACGGGCCTCGAAGTCCTCAGTGAGCTGGTAACGGGGAGATCCAAGTGAGAACTCGTGCCCCCTTTGACAGGGGTCGACAGAAGCCCTGAGGCATCCTCATTATGCAAAACTGTGTGGATTACCTAGGTGCCAACTCTGTTCGATGAGAGTCGGTGGCTCGATGCCTCCCGTCGTAGGGATCCTTGGGTATTCCCTGGTTATGCCTTGGATATGTCCCGGGGGGACTCGAGAGTTCGTTCTCGAGCTGGGCTTCGTACTGGCTCCCCCTGGGTCATCCCTGACTCGGGTACTCGAGGGCAGCTGTCGAACCCTGTTCGAGGGCCAGCCTTCGCCCCCTCGAGATTTGGGGTTGGACCGGAGTTCGTTTTACTTCCCTAGGAAGGAACTGCTCGAGAGCGGCTGTCAAAACCCTTTCGAGGGCCAGCCTTCGCTCCCTCGAGAGTTCGATGAACGGGTCGACGCCCGTTTCTTACCTCCGAAGACAACACCCATCATTGCTCGTCATTCGCCATAAGCGCGCCTTTTTAGGAGGTGTCCGTTCGATTGCAACCGTAGCAGGCGTAGGGTGCGGCGAGGAGTGTGGTGACGTGACAGGTGCGCCTTATCCTATGGAATCTGAGGGGGCGGTAGGTAGGTGCATTAAATGCGGAGATTTACCCGCCTTTTCGATGGATCCGCTTGTTGTGCTTCTGGTTATAAATACGGGGGCAGGGGTTCGGCTTCCTTACGCTTGCCTTTGCCTTCCTAGCCTTCTTTCTCTCGCCATTGCCTTTGTCGCCCTCTGAGCCCGATCTCTGCGTGCGCGAGTAAGGAGAGGAAAGATCGGGAATGCACCTTCAACCCCTGCTTCCGAGCGCATCCGCTTTCCCGCTGCCATGGCCAGCTACACCCTGCGCGGCCCCGACGCTTGGCTCCCTTCGACGGCGACCGTGGAGCGGCTGGGAGACCTGGTGGAGAGCGTCCTTCTCCGGCCCGTCACTTCGGTGGACCGACCGGAGTGGATGGTTCCGCTGGAGTCGGATCGCCAGCCCAACCCATCGGAGGGCTACGTGGTCAGCTTCGAGGCCTTCCACCAGGCGGGGCTGGGATCTCCCCCCAGCCGTCTCTTGCAGGGGATCCTCCACCATTACGGCGTGGAGCTCCAACACCTCTCCCCCAACGGTGTCTCCCACGCGGCGGTCTTCACCGCCGTGTGTGAGGGGTACCTGGAGATGGAGCCCCACTGGGAGCTGTGGCTCCACCTGTTCGAGGCGGGCCTGTTCCATGCTCCGACCGAGACCGACCGTCGGAGGATGGTCCAGGCGGGGTGCTGCAGCATCGGCCTCAAGAGGTCGGAGGACTGGATCTCGGTGAAGATCAAGTCGAGCCATTCGGGGTGGCATTCCGGGTGGTTCTACCTGAGGAATGACGATGACTTGCTTCCCCCTTACACCGGGAGGACAATCGAGTCGAAACCCTTCAATCGGAAGCATGGCGTCCCGCAGAAGCAGCAGAAACGCCTTGAGCACCTGCTTAGCGCGATCTCCCGTCTCAAGCGGGAGGGGCTTACGGCGGCGATCGTCGCGTCGGCCTTCCACCAGCGGCGAGTCGTGCCACTGATGGCTCGCCCGCTACGCCTTGACGAGATACTCCTGGGGGTGGATCTCACGGGGTGCCGTCTCGTGGAGGACGAGCTGCCCCTCGAGAGGGTAGTCCGTCGAGTGCGCGCCTCCTTCGCCAGCGCGTTCGAGGAGGAGCACATCGCCCGTGTCCCCATGGTGCCGGACAAGGGCCACGTCCGGCTGGTACGACACCTCTTTCTCCATCAATGTCCTCTTGTTCGTCTTGTTTCTCTCCTTTGCTTGCCTCCTAACTGCCTTGCGTTCCTCAGGGGAACGTCGTCTTCCGGAAGTCGCTGCCACCGGTGAAGGAGGAGAGGAACGACTCCCAGGTGAGACGCCTTCAGGCCGAGCAAGACAAAAGAGACAAAGATAAGGCCAAGGAGGAGAGGGGCAAAAAGGCCCAAGAGAAAGAGGCGCATGACCAACGCCGGTCACGGCAGAGGCAAGCCGGCCTCCCCGAGGAGGAGTCCCCCTCAGAGGAGGATGAGGATGAGGGGTCGAGTAGTGATGAGGTTATTAAGAACAATAGCATGACGTAGTGGTATCAGGTTAGGCCTATCGCTTCCGACCTGATGGATATCGTCCTTATGCAGGGAGAGGAGCAGGAGGAGGAGGTCGAGCTGCGGTGAGGGCTCGAGGAAGGAAGAGCGGCGCCCGAGTGGCAAAGTGCGGCCGTTGGTAGCAGAGGGGAGAGGGGGTCGACATCGAGGTCGGCCTCGACCGCCGGGGTTGAGTCGGGGGGCGAGTGCCCCGCGGCTTCTCAGGGTGAAGTGGTGCGGCGGACGCGTAGCCGTTCGTCGCAGTCCCCGTCGAGGGGTGGGTCGAGCACGCCGTTGGTGGGTACTCGGCCGAGTGTATGGGCTTCGGGCCCGTTGGCCCTGGAGGAGCCCAGGACTGCGGCGACGAGGACGTCGTCGACCCTTGCCACGACCACGACGCCAGGGGCACCACCAGCCCCCACCGCGGCCAGTACTAGAGGGAGAAGCGGCTCCCAGGGTGGCTCGCAGAAGCCCCCGAGCGGCTCAAGGCCCGCTGGTCGGGCCCCCTTGATTCTGCTGGGGTAAGTTCCTTTCCTTCTGGTCCCGAATTTCCTATGTGTTTGTTACAACTTGCACTTACTGTCGCGTATGAGTTCCTTCTTCAGGGTGAAGCGCTCGTTGGAGGATGCGTCCCCCACCCCGGCCAAGAAGCTGAGAGTGGAGGCTGCGGCTAAGATGGCGGCCGGAGTCAGCCCTGCTACCCTGTCCCCCTCAACCCACGCCCCAGGTGTGGCATGGGCGGCCAGGGCGTGGGAGGCGATGGAGCGCGGGCAGGCGCAGTCAGCCGCGGAGCGAGCTTGGGCGGCGGAAGAGGCGGGTCGATCCGCCGCATCGACTGGGTCTGCCGGCTAGGTGGGCGGGGCTGTGCCCACTGCCCGGTCGGAGGAAGGCGCGGGGCCGGCATTAGCTGCGGCCGTGGTGGAGGGGGTCAACCCCCAAACCTCCGTAGAGGTGGAGGTGGTCGACCTGAATGCCACCGGTGAAGGGGAGAAGCCGGAGCAGCCGGCGCCGTCGCGGTGGCCCGAGTGCCTTGTGTCGCTGGAGGCGCGCCAGCGGCTCGAGCGCGAGGAGAAGGCGCGGCAGGAAGGATGTGGACGACCGAGCCCTCCTCCCCCGCAGTTAGCGTTGTTCGAGGAGGAGGGTCGCGCCACAACCCTACCCCTCGAGGCGCCCGCAGCCTCTTCGCCGGGCGGGGGAGCGGTTGGCGCTGCGCCGGAGGTGCCGCTATTGGTAGAGACCCCCCGTCGAGGGGCCTTGGCGTCGCCCCACCAGCCTGTCGAGGAGGGCCATCAGCCGGCCGAGGAGGAGGGACAGGCCAAGGAGCTCGAGGCAACAC
Organism: Microstegium vimineum; assembly: GCA_022036555.1. Taxonomy (NCBI): domain Eukaryota; kingdom Viridiplantae; phylum Streptophyta; class Magnoliopsida; order Poales; family Poaceae; genus Microstegium; species Microstegium vimineum. The sequence goes on along the minus strand of CM039127.1, from coordinate 50,781,421 downwards.
CCGCGGCGGAGAGGGCGACGATGGCAGAGATGGTGGCGGTGGCGCCCCCCCGGTCGGAGCTGGAGGGAACTGCTGTGGCGATGCAAGGGAGCGGCATGCCGGACGCGGTTATGTCCGAGGCGTCAGCTCGGCCTCATCTTGAGGTCGGGCAACCGTCATCTCGAGGTGCTCCGCCCCCTGGCTCAGTCGAGGTGGAGGGAGGGGATGGGCTACCGGACTGTGGTGAGGCCGCCACCCTGGATGCTAACATACATTTCCTCTACCGCCCTGGGTTATTCGGGGGTGGGGACCTCCTCCGCCTAGAAGCGACGACCCGGAGGGGTCGATGGCGGCCCTGCAAGATCGCTTCGAGGCCAGGATTGCCCGGCTCGATGGGGCGACCTACTTCCCCAACCTGGCAGAGCGGGTGATGGCCCATGGAGGTACCCGTGAAATGGGTCAGACCATCATGCAGGAGGTAAGGGGGAGGGTCGACCGCAGCAGCGATCTCTAGGCGCATGAGGTGCTCAAGCTGCCCGACCCCCGGGATCCAGGGCACACTTTCTTCAAGCTCGATGATCAAGCCAGGCTCGAAGAGTGGGAGCACCTGGAGGAGTTTCGGGCGTAGCTCGACCACGTGACGCGCGTGGCGATGGGAGTCGTGTCCGAGGATATGTACAAAGGGATGATGGTAAGTTTCGTCCTCTCTTTCTGATTTATCTCGGTTGTTTTGCCATCCTTTTTGTGACTTTCCCTTTCATCCTCGGTAGGCGTTGAGGGCGAGGTCACACGATAAGTCCCAGTTCATCCTTCGGTCACGGGAGCAGAGGAGCCAGCTCCCCGTCCTCCGCGCGTCGTTGGAGAAGGCGGAGGCCGAGGCCGCCCAGGCGAGGGGCGAGGCGGACACCGCGCAGGGGGGGCCAAGGCCGCTCAGGAGGAGGCCTCCCAGGCACGGTCGAGGGCTGAAGCCGCCCTCAAGGAGGCTTCCGAGGCTGGGCAGGAACGGGATGCCGCCCGGGAGGCCCAGCGTAAGGCTGAAGAGGAGGTCGCCAAGTTGAGGGAAGAGCTAGCTCAGGCGACAGATCGTGCCCGGCGGGCCGAGGACGACCTGGCGCAAGCGGCTAGCGACCGCGCCTCTCTCAAGGGGCGGGTCCGGGAGCTCCAGTCGGATATCGACACCGTCTCCCGTGACCGTGACGCGCTGAACGTCACGGGGCAGAGGGATCGGGCCCGGATCACTATCCTGGTGGAGGACGTGGCTGCCAAGACGAGGGCCCTCGATGGCACCAGTAAGCTTATCGAGGAGCTCCGGGTTGGAAGAGTGACCAAGCTGCGGCCCTCGTCGACGCCGGCCGCCGACTGCAAGAGGTTGAGAAGGCCTACGCCACCCTGGCCGCCGACTGCAAGAGGTTGAGAAGGCCTACGCCACCTCAGCGTCGTCGCCCGCGGCTTCGTCGTCGACCCGGAGCTAAGCGATGAAGAAAACATGGCGATATGCCACGAGTTATCAACGCCGCAGAGGTGCCTGGTGGTGAGCTGGCGAAACTCTTCGAGCCTGAGGTGCTTCCCTCGACGGACGACAATGGCGGCGGGAGCAATTGAGGCCCGTGAGCCAAATCTGGACAAAAAGGTCCATGTAATAGATTAGTTTTTGTGACAGTTTGATGTCGAGCCCCTGGGGGCTTCAAAACCTTAATGCATTTTATTCAGGGTGCATCTGGGTGTTTTTATTTCTCGAGCCATCTCTATTTCTCTTTGCCTGAGTTGTTGCTTTTATACTAAGTGTTCGACGCGCGCACGTATCCCTCGAGGGGGGAAGCGAGTGGGGGTACCATAGCCCGAAGGCGTAGGAGAGCCCCCGGCTCGACGACCCTCGACCCTTAGGGAGTTCGAGGCATTTTTTACTTAGTTACGGAGCGTACTCGGTGTAAAGATGGAAAGAGAAGCGTCGAGTTTCGAAAAAACATTCGGGTTTTTAAGGGACTTAGGGAGGGGATCCCCCTCTGTCAGCCCCCGAGGGAGGCTTGACTTTGCAGGAGCAGAGTCGAGGCTACCTCAGAGTCATGAACGAACGTGAAATGTATTTCGAGAACATTTTATTCATTCATGATGCGATAAATGTACATAATGCAGAGAATATTGTTGACACAAAAAGCGTCAGAATCTGCGAACACCTCAGGCTATTACCCGAATTCGATTTCCGAGGGTGTGCCAGTCGATTTGACCAGTTAATCGACAAGGACGATAACTAGAACAAAATCCAAACAAGACAACGGCGATACGCCCGGATGTCAAGACTCGGAATTGATCAGGATAACTAGAGCAGAGCTGAACGAGACAACAACGATGCGCCCGGATGTCAAAGCTCACATTACTCCCACGCGGAACTTGCAAGGTTTTGACGGAGATCGAAGAGATGCAGCCCGTCGAGACTTGAAGAACTCGTAGATAAACTAAGACTAATGCAATAAAAGGGTAAATTGCAGTAAAAGTAGATAAGAGTAATTGATTTGTTTGATATATGATTGTTTTTTTCTTCTCACGACCCCTAGGTACATATTTATACTCCAGCAAAAAGAGTTGTAGACAGACACGACTCGTACCTTTCCTAAACAAAACTCTATCTTTAAGGAAACAACTGACCCGCGCAGGAGTCGGACCCAAATAACAATAATATTTTCCTAAACAAACATCTCTATTTTAAAGGAAAATAAATAACTCATGCAAGAGTCGGACTCAAACTTCTATAATAATACTGGTATAAGATCACCAGTTTCCTTATGTCTTTTCTTCGATGAAACTTTCAATCGGCAGACTCTTCAATCCGCAACTTCTTTCTATTGCCATCGGCAATCCTTGCTGACATCAACCGCCACGTCATCCTGTGCTCATCGGCATCATCTCTTTATCGGTAACATCCCCAATCGGCCATTCTTCACTCCCATCGGCAACATCCTTATCGGCAATACCCTTATCGGCAACGACTGCTGTTGTTCAGCTTCTATCGGCAACAAACTTATCTTCATTTGCAGAATTCATTCTCATCGGTAACGTTAACCGATAACCTGCCGATGCCGATATAAAACAGCTACCGATCAATGCAAGTCTTAGCTCATTTGACACATGCCGAAAAACGGTGTCAACACATGCCCCCCAATTTTGGAGTGTAGAATATTTTACGCGCCGAAATTTTCTCTACTGTAACCTTTCCCTCCAAGATACTTGCACGACCTCCTCGATCACCACGCGTAAAAATCGCAATTTATCAACAAAATTCCATGACTGTAGCACGAACAGTTGCAAGCCCAATCATATCTCCTCGATTGCCACGCATTCCTATTGCATACCCTTCCATATTCCTGCTCAGTGCAAATAAAACTCCAAAATACCCCTGACCAGGCTTATAAAAGTTACCACCATCTAATCTGTTTTTCACCCTGAGCCTGCATTCCCCATCTGCCTTCATCTTCAACCTCGGCGGCAGTTCCGAAGAACACCTCCAAAAACCCAAGCAGTGGCATCTTCCTCAAGCAGAGCACGAACAGCTTCAATGGCGATCAACTTCGAAGTTCCCAAGGTAAATTCGCTCCCTTCTCATTCCATCTTCTGCAAATTTCTCTTCTGTATCAATTTTGTAATCCTTTTCCCCATTTCCTTTTCTGATTTTTCCGAAACCTAGGAAATGTACAACAAGGTTGTAATCCCCATTGAACAATCCAACTTCAACTATCTAGGCCCAATGGAAACCCCGATCCCACCAATCTAATTAATGCGGAAACCAACCGCATCCCTTTCAGATCCGAATGCTTTAGTCTAGGGTTATGGAAAGATGCTTTCCGTTCATGGCCTAAACCCACCAAGGGATGGAAGAACTGGTACCTCAGAATAATCAGAACACAGCAAGTTTATTGGTCAGAGCGTAACCTGGACCAGTGCATCAGACTTTTCATTGCCGATATGGCAAAGAATGAAAATATGATGATGGTTGCGTCTTATTTTTGGTCCGACACAATGAATGCCTTCTTATTTAGACACGGACCAGCTACTCCCACCCTTGCGGATGTGCATATGCTTACCGGCCTTGATGTTTCTTCTGCCGATCTTTTGGTAGGAAAGCCGAGTATAAAGTGAACACACGCAATATCGAGGGTTGGACCGGATACATCCAAGAGAACCAGAAGACTGGATCAGTAGGTCAGAGGGAGCACGCCACCTTCTTGAACATGTGGTTAGAAAAGTTTATCTTTTGTGGTAGAACAGTTGGACCTACCACCATGTACCTTCCCGCAGTAGAACTTCTAGCTAATGGAGTAAGACTTCCTCTCGACCGATACCTCCTTGGATCAGTATACCACCTCCTGCACCAAGTATCCAGGAAGTTATTGCTAGGCGAATCCATCGGCAATCTTGGAGGTCCTTGGTGGTTTGTAAATATATGGTTGAACGCGCACATGTACAAGGTCCTCCAATTCGATCTATTCAGTCAGCAATTTCCAAAGGATATATCAGAGGACTACGTATATGATGATGACGAATCGGCAACCCGTTCCCCACTCAATTTTGGGGAGGCTATCATAGTGCTACCAGGAACCGATGCCAATGCAGATCAATTCGGTAGGTTCTTCCAAAAGCTTTACTGTGGAATCCCCGTCGCAGAACGGCTCTGATGGCCCTATGTTGATGAGAATAACTGATTCCCGTTGTTATTCAACCTTACCGATTGGAATGTGCCACAGAATGAAACAATCATGAAGGTCAGCATTGTTCCCCGAGCCATTCCAGTTAGCATCTTTGGAACCGGGAAGAACTCTCCTCCATCTTATGAGTTTTATTATCCATCGGTAGCAGCAAGGCAGCTGGCATTCGACCAATTACCGATCAAACTCAGCTTTGCCAATGTGATAAAGCCAAGAGAAATTATCTCCAGTGCCATGGATTGGAACAGGATTGTCAACCTTTCTCCCCATGTTGATACATCAAACATTGATATATCCTCTTGGGCACCAACATCGTTCATGACAGAGTTATACAAATCTTGGTGGCAAGAATGGAGAAGCCAATTGTTCGCCAAATCATCGCACTACTATCGGCATTTGATCGACATCGATCACATCATTCCCGATGATGCAGTAAGTTCTTAACTCTAATGTATTTTTTCATTGTTTACTTTTACCATCGGCATCTGACCCTTTTTCACTTAACAGGTTGACGATCCAATCCCCCAAACAAGCAAGAGCGGCAAACACTTCAATATTCAGAGAATGAGCCCCACATCTATCATCGGCAACAAGGCTCCTACATTGGCTGCCTTCGTACCTCAAAGGGTACCTAAAGTTACCCTCAAACCTAAGTCGACGCCTACTAGGACCATCGCTACTCCATCGGCTGCCGCTGCCATTTTGGCGTGAGCTTTTGCAGTAATTTTTATTTCACTTATACCGATTACAAACTCTCATTGACAACATTCATTTCATTTAACTTCACCAAATATTTCCTTCAGGCAACGAGACCATCAGCAGCTGCTCCAAATGTACAAGCTTCTCCACCTCATGTTGCCGATGCCCCCCAAGCTTCGCAGCCGAAACGCGTCGGCTCACCAACTGCTGCCCCGAGGAAAAAGAGACGTCTGAGGCTAGCCACCCCATCTACACCACCAACTCCAGTCGCATCACCAACCGCTGACGCACCAACGGCAGAACCACCTTTGACGTCCATTCCTGAGCAGCCAACAGACGAAATCCTTGACCAGGAAATAATACCACCACCGCAGGAACCAGCTGCAACATCGGCATCGACACCAGCACCTACACCAGATAACATCTCCGACCAGAGGATGGCATCACCGCCACAGGAGCCAACCATCGCAGCAGAGACAACACTAGCAACAACACCAACAGCACCGACCGCTCCTCCTACGGAAGCGTGTTCATCGGCAACCATTGCCGATCTTCCAAACGATACCATACCGGCAACCTTCCCAAGTCCCAGGCAAGAAATCCACTTCAAGATGGTAAGCCAACTATCTAAAGACTTGCAGTATAAATTTATGATCGGCAAACTCTAACTTTCTCCTTTTCAGGCCCAAGACTCCCCTGACAGCCTATTCTCCTTCGCCGTCAACCTCCCTGACAAAGACGAAGACAAAGAAGGCTCTGCTCCAGCGAATAGCTTGTTCTCCTTCGCCGTCAACCTTCCCGATGAAGACGAAGACGAAGAAAGCTCCGTTCCAGCTTTATCGGCAGAGGTCAAACTCAAGCTTGAAACATTGCTATCCTTACTGCAACAAGACACATCTCATCTCGTCCAAGACTCTACTGCGGTAAAGATAGCTTTCAAAGACATCCAAGGCCACTTATCTGCCGATACAGAGGAAACACTCTTCTAGGCAACGTTTCTTGAGAGCAGGCAACTCCAGTATCAAAGAATTTCTCGTCGCATAGCCGATAGAACCGCTCACTCAAAGATTGAAGAAGAAATGCTTAAGTTCAAACAAATTTCCGATGAGAAGCACAAGGACATCGGCCAAGTAGAAGCTTCCGTCGCCAATCTTGAGCAAGAGATCGTTCACTTATCGGCAAGGAGGGAAGAGTTGCTGACTGAACTGAAAAGGGTTGAAGAAGCCCTGAACACAGCCAGCCAAAAGAAAGCTCAACTGCCCGACGACATTAAGGCTCTGCGACAAGAAAGAGACAAAAACGCCCGACAAGCTATCCTGCTAAAGAAGAAAATCAAGCCAGTTGAAGGGTTTGCCGATGATGATGCCAGGGAGATGGAAGAAATAGAGCAAATTCGCCTGCGTGCGATATCAACTATTCAATCCTTGTTGTAATTTGCTACAATTCATCATATCGGCAAATGTAACACTTGATTTTGCTCTGTAATATAATGTTAGTACACTTTTACCGATATTTTATATAACACTCTCTTCCACTGGTATTCCAACGGGCATTCTATGCATCTACCCAAATACTAGGGTAATATTTCTTCAAGTATTTACCGTTGATTGCTCTGGAGAATGCAACTCCTTCGAGAGTTTCCAAAATATAGGTATTACCAGGAACAGATTGATTTATCCGAAACGGACCCTCCCAATTAGGAGACCATTTTCCAAATTTAGAATCCTTGGTTCCAATCGGTAAAATCAATTTCCACACCAGATCACCATCGGCAAATTTTTTCACCTTTACCTTCTTGTCATACCATCTGGCAACCCTTTTCTTATTTTCTTCAATGCTGATTAGAGCCCTCAACCGATGACCTGCTAAGTCTTCTAACTCATCCTTCATAAGAGTATCATACTCATCGGCTGTCAATTGATCTTGAGAAGATAATTGCCTAGAACCAATTTTAATTTCCCAAGGCAGGACAGCATCGTGTCCATAGACCAACTGATACGGCGAAACTTTGGTTGCACCATGACACGCCATCCGATACGACCATAGGGCCTCATTCAACACTATATGCCACCTTCTAGGGTTCTCTTCAATCTTGCGTTTGATAAGCTTAATAACTCCCTTATTAGTCGCTTCAGCCTGACGTTAGCTTGGGTATAATAAGGAGAAGAATTCAATACCTTGAACCCCATACTAGCTGCAAACTCATCAAACTCTCCCGATGTGAACATAGTTCCTTGATCGGTGGTAATAGTTTGAGGAATACCGAATCAGTAAACAATATACTCTTTTACAAAATCTACCATGTTTGCCGATGTCACCTTCCTCAAAGGAATTGCCTCAACCCATTTCGTGAAGTAATCGGTAGCAACGAGTATAAACTTATGCCCTTTACTCGACGACGGATAAATTTGGCCAATGAGATCAATAGCCCATCCTCTAAACGACCAAGGCTTGATTATAGGATTCATTGCCGATGCAGGTGCCCTCTAGACATTACCAAACTTTTGACAATCCTAGCACCCTTTAAAATAGTTGAAGCAATCTTCAAGAATTGTCGGCCAATAATATCCATTTCGCCTAATCATCCACTTCATCTTGAATGCCGATTGATGTGCGCCACATACACTCTCATGGATTTCGCCCATTAACTCTTTTGATTCCTCTTTACCAAGGCACCTGAGCAATACTCCATCAATCGTCCGATAATATAATTCACTGTCAAGGAGCACATATTTAGTAGCTTGAAACCTTAGACGCCTTTCAACTTTCCTAGACGGATCTCTTAAGTAATCGGCAATTTCTTTTCTCCAGTCATCGACAACCGATGTCATGACCTCTTGAATCGGCTGATACCCTGAAGCATTCTGTGCTAACCGATTGGCCTCTTCGTTATGCAACCTAGGAATATGCTCAAGGCGGTACTCTTTGAATTCTTTTAATATCCGTTAACACTTCTCATGGTGTGCAATCAACACTTCACTTCAGCATTCATATACCCCAATCAATTGATTGATCACCAACATAGAGTCGCCAAAGATTTCAATGACATCGGCATGTACTTCCCTGAGCAATTCCAACCCCTTTATTAAAGCCTGATACTCAGCCTGATTGTTTGTTGACGTAGCAACAATCGGCAATAAAATTTCATACTTTCGTCCCCGGGGTGAAATTAAGAGAACACCGATACCTGCCCCTTCTTTGCACGTAGACCCGTCAAAGAACAAAGTCCAAGGAGCAACCTCTACAGAGCTTACCATATTGCAATGCTGAGTAACAAAATCGGCCATCACCTGACCCTTAACAGCCTTAGCCGATTCATACTTCAGGTCAAACTCTGAAAGTGCTAGAATCCATTTGCTGATTCTCCCACTTAATATCGGCATCGATAGCATATACTTAACCACATCATCTTTGCAGATAACAATGCATTCAATCGATAATAAATAATGCCTTAATTTTATGCAAGAGAAATATAAGCATAAACATAATCTTTCTATAATCGAATACCTGGCTTCAGCATCTACCAGCCTTCTGCTTAAATAATAAATCACACGTTCTTTCCCTTCAAATTCTTGAATCAAGGCTGATCCGATAACACTGTCATCGGCAGATAGATACAATCTGAAAGATTTCCCGTGCTGAGGTGGAACCAAGACTGGAGGGTTTACCAAATATATCTTGATCTCCTCCAAGGCTAACTGTTGCTCCTCTTTCCATGTAAACTCTTGATCGGCTTTCAGCTTTAACAATGGACTAAAAGATTTAATCGTACCAGATAAGTTGGATATAAATCTTCTAATGAAATTAATCTTGCCGATCAAGGATTGCAGCTCAGTCTTGTTTGTAGGGGCAACCACATTATTAATTGCATCAACAGATTTTCTACCGATCTCGATGCCTCTCTGATGCACCATAAAACCCAGAAATTGGCCTGCCGATACACCAAATGCACACTTGTTAGGATTCATCTTCAACCCATGTTCCCTTGTGCATTTCAGGATTTTTCGCAAATCGGCAAGATGCTTTTCAAAACCTCCAGATTTAATCACCACATCATCAATATAGATTTCGACTATCGTACCGATGTACTTATGAAAGATAAAATTCCTTGCTCTCTGATAGGTAGCACCGGCATTCTTCAAGCCAAAAGTCATGACAACCCACTCAAATAAACCGACATGACCTGGACATCTAAAAGCAGTCTTGGATATGTCTTCTTCAGCCATGAATATCTGATTATATCCAGCATTACCATCCATGAAGCTAATGATTTGATGTCCAGCAGCAGCATCAATCAGCAGATCGGCAACGAGCATCGGATAACCATCCATCGGTGTGGCCTTGTTGAGATTCCTGAAATCAATACAAACACGAAGTTTTCCATTTTTCTTATACACAGGAACCACATTAGAAATCCAATCGGCATATCGACATTGTCGAATAAACCCAGCTTCAATTAACTTTATAATTTCAGCTTTAATGTCAGGCAACACCATAGGATTACATCGGCGCGTAGGTTGCCGATGTGGTTGGAAACCAGATTTAATAGGAAACCGATGTTCGACTATTGATCGGTCTAAACCAGGCATCTCTGTATAATCCCAAGCGAAACAATCTTTATATTCTTTTAATAAGTCAATCAATTGCTGCTTACATTGGGAATCTAACTTAGCACTAATAAAAGTAGGCCTGGGCTTATTGCCATCGCCGACATCTACTTCTAATAAATCATCATGTGATGTGAACCCCTGTCCCAGTTTTCCATCATCGGTGAATCGATCCATTAAAACTCTTCTTCAGGACCGACTGCTTGGATCGGTGTAATGCGGTAATCGGCAACTTTGAGGAACTCCGTGTCCCAAGCTTCACCTGATATGCACCTGGTTTGCTCATAAGTCTCCGATTCTGTCGATGCAATAATCGACGGGGTCTCACTCCGGACGACTTCAATTTTATCTCCGACCCACCGCACAAGGCCTTGGTGCATTGTAGAAGGAATGCAACAATTAGTGTGGATCCAATCCCTGCCTAGGAGCAAGTTGTAGGTACCTTTGCCACTGATTACAAAAAATGTCGTCGGCAAAGTTTTGCTACCGATGGTTAATTCAACACATACGGCTCCCATAGCTGGCGACACATTGCCTTCAAAATCTTTAAGCTTCATGTCCGTCTTGACTAAGTCTTGGTCGCCTTTTCCAAGCTTCCTGAACATGACATACGACATTATGTTGATTGACGCCCCACCATCCACCAACATCTTTGTCACAGGTTGTCCATCCACTCTGCCTTTAACGAACAGAGCCCTTAGGTGCTGCCTTTCATCATCGGCAGGCTTCTCAAAGACAGCTGCCATCGGATCCAACACCAACTGCGCCACTTCGGTAGCCTCTTCTCCATCGCTGACAGGTGCCAAGAATTCCATCGGCAATATGACGACCATATTGATTTCTGCCGATGGATCCCTATCCTTGCGCTTTGGCCTCCATTGCTTTTCCCTTGAAGGATTTTCACCGTCATATAAGTCACTTTGGCGTTCGCGCTGGATTCTCCTTTTTTGAGTTTTCGTCAGACCCTTAGGGCACCATTGAGGAAGCTTGGTCTTCCAAACAGGCTGGTGTTGCTTCCCACCGCTCTTGTCGGCATCACCCCTTATGTTCGGATCTCTGGAGAATATTTCTTCATCGGGCACTCTTGCATTGGCCATCTCCTCAAGCTCCTGTTGACCAATACGCTTGCCAAGCCTGTTATGCGCGCTGATCTTGCCCCCCAGTCGATCATGTGCCGATTTCTTTTCTCTGAGCGGACTAGCATACCTAGATGTCCGATCATCAAAGCAAGGCTTCTTTTCTGTCCGATCAGTAGGGTAGTATCCATTGCATTCAAGACAATTATCGGCAGTAGGTAGCTTGATGCCTTCTTCCTAGCAATGAACGAAGAAGGGACACTTCTAGTGGTCCTTATGCCGAAGCCACTCTTGGTGCTCTTCTTCTTCCTGCCAATGTTGCTCCTCTCGCGATTGCCGATACTCTCGCCTTGGCTGCTTATGCATGATTATAACACCAGGAGCCCTCTTGGCACTGCTACCTTCATCGGCAACTTTCTTGCCCTTTCTATCATCGGCAAACCTCCTCTCATCATGCTCAGCTACTTGATGGTCAGGATCTACCGATGCATTCTTCCTGGTAGCTTCCGATGTCAGCGCTTTAGTTTTTCCACTACTCTCCACCATATTATTTGGAAACGAGTGCTGATCAATCTTCATCGGTTTCTGGGGTTTAGAATTTTCAAATTTAATTCGTCCAGATTCAATTTCTGACTGCAGCTGCTGCCTGAATACCTTGCAGTCATTGGTACTGTGCGAAGTTGCATTGTGCCACTTGCAATACCTGATCTTTCTGAGCTCTTCGGCCGATGGAATTACTTGGTTAGGCGCCAACTTGATTCGCCCTTCTTGAAGTAATAAGACAAACATCCTATTGGCCTTGGTGATATCAAAGGTGAACCTTTCAGCTTCCTTTTGGCCAAACGGACGAGACACATATTTCTTATCCTTCACCCATTCGGCAGCGCCGATGCTTAGCTCTTCATCGGAATCCTCTTCTTGCTCGATGAAGGTCACCTTCTTATTCCAAGTCTTTCTAGGCTCAAAAGTCTTGACGTCTTGATCGGCAATTCTCTGCACAAGGTGGCTTAGACTTTCAAACTCCTGAGACGCATACTTATCTTTGATGTGCGGCAGCAATCCTTGGAAGGCCAAATCTGTCAATTGTCGATCATCAAACACCAAGCTGTAGCACTTGTTCTTCGTGTCTCGCAGCCTCTGGACAAAGCTCTCCACCAATTTGTCATTACGCTGCTTCAACTTGACCAAATCGGTAAGCTTCTTTTCATGTACGCCCGTGAAGAAATACTTGTGAAATTGCTTTTCTAGATCAGCCCAAGTAATCACAGAGTTCGGAGGTAATGAAATAAACCATGTGAATGCCGATCCAGACAACGACGATGAGAATAGTCTTACCCTCAGTTCTTCTCTGCTGGCAGCTTCTCCACACTGGATAATGAAGCGGTTAATGTGCTCCATTGTTGATGTGTCATCTTGGCCAGAGAACTTGGTAAAATCAGGTACCTTGTACCGATTTGGGAGGGGAATCAAATCATACGACGGAGGATATGGTGTCCGATAAGAGTATGTGTTAACCTTGGGTTTAATGCCGAATTGTTCCTTCATCACTTCGGCAATCTTATCGGTCCAATACACATCCTGCTCTTGCCGACTCATAGGCTGATTGTTGACTGGTGGAGCCGGTAGATGCGCCCCTTCAGGTCTCGGTAGAAGATGCGGAGTGATTGTCTCGGGCGCACCACCAGTCATCTGGACGTTATGCATCGGTTGACTTACCGATGGATAATTTTGCACACTCACTGGGTTATGTTGTAGCATCATATTCATCGGTTGCTGTAACGATGCTCCATTCTGAGTGTTTGCTGGACTTCCATAATGATACATCAGTACGCCAGGCTATTGAACCGGCGGCTGATTGGTCCATCCAGGATTATGAAACATCGGCACGTGACTTACCGATGGCTGATAGTTAACTGGCGCCTGCTGTTCCTGCATCTTAGAGTAATCAACAAATTGGTTACCTTGATGTGCTATTACCCCGGCCTGAGGATTTACCACCATAGGTTGACTTCCAGTTGCTATACTGTGTTGCATCGGCAGAGAGTTTGCCGATGGTGGCATCAGAGGTACTCTAGGAATCACCACCTGGAGGTCTTATGACAGCATTTGCACAGTTGGAGAAGACGTGGAGTAATGCATCATAGAGATCGTCGGCTGTGATTGCATTGCCGATACCATGGAACCCTTCCAAGCTGAACTGTCTCCTGCACCAGATTGGAAACAGCAAATGGATTTGAAGGCATACCGTATCCCCACCAGTTGATGGGAGTTGGATGATTCTAGACAGCAGGTCCCGTCATTGCCGATGCCACCGGATCTGCACTAAGCTTGGTGACGCTTTCAGGACTTGGCCTTGGTGGTGTAGCCACATCAGCGGACGGATCCACGGGAGTGGAAGACGCCATTGGGGCTACCGATGGGTTTATAGATGCCGATCCAGGTTGATGATACGTTGAACCAACATACTGAGGTGCTTGTCCTTCCTTAAAAGATTGCATAGCAGCATTGTACACAGTATTGGACAGCACATTGGAGTGACTAATTAATGTTTGATTTAAGGCAGAATTAACCATCTCTTGCAACTTACCAGGATTGGCATCATACGTGACCTGCCGTGACAACGACGGATCTTGCTTTTGGATGGCTTCGCCGCTCCTGCTTAGGCTGAAGGACTTCAGATACAACTGTTTGTACTCCTCCATAGCCCGCTCCATAGTCAGCTTTTGATCATCTTTCAGATCGGCTTCGGAGACTTTGATGACGTTCCTCTGGTTAACATCGGAGTTATCACCCATGATAGATGTATAATGGTCCCACCGGGTGTGCCAAAAGAGGTGTTGACACAAAAAGCGTCAGAATCTGCGAACACCTCAGGCTATTACCCGAATTCAATTTCCGAGGGTGTGCCAGTCGATTTGACCAGTTAATCGACAAGGACGATTAAAGGAATACGAGGTTGCTACGCTAGCCGGAAAACAAAAACTTTTCGACCTCATAAACCAGGATCTACTGCTAGTTACAGGTTACGGGATTACCACTAGACGCGCAGGTGCAGCGGAAGACGACTTGATGTAGTCGTGCGCGTCGCAGCAGGCAGTGCAGTTGCGTGGTCGTCCGTCTCAACGTCCCCTTCGCGTGGTTCGTCCTTGTGCTCCAGATGCAGCACCTCCGAGGAATCCCACACGTGCAGGGAGGAAGCGTTGCGCCTCCGGACTGCTAGGTCCGCGAGGAGCAAAAGGCGCGAGCGTGGGGAGGCGACGGCGGCTGCCAAAAGGCGTGGATAAATTCGCCCCGCGCCCACCCCTTGCTTATATAGGCGTCCTAACGAGCTCCCACGGTGGAGGCCCATTAGAAACCCTAAATCTAGTCTAATTCGGGTCCAACCCGAATTAGGCTTCCAACCCTTAAGCGTGCGACCCTATGGGCTCACGCATACATAGACATGGCCCAAGTACTCTTACTCGACCAATAGTTGATAGCGGCCTCTAGCAAGACGTGTCAACTCCTATGTATACGCTATGATCATATCAGACGAACCACTATGACCATGTACAAGTTATTCCCTTCGCCACTCGATATATGGTTCAACTCGTGGGTTAACACTTAACCCAAGCATGGCCATGCATTTGTTGATCCAATCACATGAGTGATCCAGTGATATCTCTCTCACGAAGAGAGGGGCAAATTCCATCTTGATTGTCTATGTCTCATAGCATGTTTCCCAACCACCCAAGGACCACCTTTATAACTACCCAATAACGGAGTAGCGTTTGATAGTCTCTAAGTAGATCGTTTCACATCTTGAGTACATACCACAATCTCAGGTCTAAGGACATAACGTACATGACATGAATAGAGACTTTCTCTTGTTGGGTCAGTCCAGCCTACATGTCTCACATGTGCCCACATTATTAGTTTGACATCTCTATGTCTATGACTTGTGAAACATAGCCATCAACTAATACATGTGCTGGTCTAATATTCAAGTGTGCTCTTACAAGAATGCCGACCAGGGACTACTATTAGAATAACCATTCAGGTAATTGAGTTCCACAAACAATTCACATAATTGTCAATCAATACTAGTTGTCTATAATGGATATTCAAAGAACACTTTATTAATCATGGATACAATCGGAATATAATCATCTACATGATTAGCTCTAGGGCATATTCCCAACAACGATAACTAGAACAAAATCCAAACAAGACAACGGCGATACGCCTGGATGTCAAGACTCGGAATTGATCAGGATAACTAGAGCAGAGCTGAACGAGACAACAGCGATGCGCCCGGATGTCAAAGCTCACATTACTCCCACGCGGAACTTGCAAGGTTTTGACGGAGATCGAAGAGATGCAGCCCGTCGAGACTTGAAGAACTCGTAGATAAACTAAGACTAATGCAATAAAAGGGTAAATTGCAGTAAAAGTAGATAAGAGTAATTGATTTGTTTGATATATGATTGTTTTTTTCTTCTCACGACCCCTAGGTACATATTTATACTCCAGCAAAAAGAGTTGTAGACAGACACGACTCGTACCTTTCCTAAACAAAACTCTATCTTTAAGGAAACAACTGACCCACGCAGGAGTCGGACCCAAATAACAATAATATTTTCCTAAGCAAACATCTCTATTTTTAAGGAAAATAAATAACTCATGCAAGAGTCGGACTCAAACTTCTATAATAATACTGGTATAAGATCACCAATTTCCTTATGTCTTTTCTTCGATGAAACTTTCAATCGGCAGACTCTTCAATCCGCAACTTCTTTCTATTGCCATCGGCAATCCTTGCTGACATCAACCGCCACGTCATCTTGTGCTCATCGGCATCATCTCTTTATCGGTAATATCCCCAATCGGCCATTCTTCACTCCCATCGGCAACATCCTTATCGGCAATACCCTTATCGGCAACCACTGCTATTGTTCAGCTTCTATCGGCAACAAACTTATCTTCATTTGCAGAATTCATTCTCATCGGTAACGTTAACCGATAACTTGTCGATGCCGATAGAAAACAGCTACCGATCAATGCAAGTCTTAGCTCATTTGACACATGCCGAAAAACGGTGTCAACAAATATACAAGGCCTCGAGGCCCTAGGGGTAAAAGCGACGTAGCTGTTCGATGTTCCATGTGTTGGTGAAGATCTCGCCCTTGCTGTTCTTCAGCTTGTAAGTCCCTGGCTTTAGCACCTCTGCCACGATGAAGAGTCCTTCCCAAGGTGGCGTCAGCTTGTGACGCCCCTTGTTGCTTTGTCGGCGGCGCAGTACGAGGTCGCCGACGTCGAGGTCCCTTTTGCGTACGTGTTTGTCGTGGTAGCGCCGCAGCGTCTGTTGGTACCTTGCCGACTTGAAGAGGGCCATGTCTCGGGCTTCCTCGAGCTGGTCGAGGGAGTCCTCTCGGACTGCTGTGTTGGCTTGCTCGTTGTAGGCCTTTAATCGAGGGGACCCGTACTCGAGGTCAGTGGGGAGGACGACCTCGGACCCATAGACCAAAAAAAACGGGGAGAACCCTGTGGCTTGACTTGGTGTCGTTCTGAGACTCCATAGGACAGAGGGCAACTCATCCACCCATCTCTTGTCGTGTTTATTTAGTTGGTCAAAGATCCTTGGCTTGAGGCCCTGCAAAACCATGCCATTGGCACGCTCGACCTGGTCGTTAGTTCAAGGGTGGGCAACTGCAGACCAGTTCAGATTGATGTTGTGATGGTCACAGAAGTCCAGGAACTTTTGGCCGGTGAACTGCGTGCCGTTGTCAGTAAGGATGACATTGGGGACCCCGAAGCGATGGATGATATCTGTGAAGAACAACATGGCTTGTCGAGATTGAATGTTGGTGATGGGTCGAGCCTCGATCCACTTTGAGAACTTGTCTATGGCCACGAGGAGGTGGGTGAAGCCGTCTTTTGCTTTCTTCAGGGGGCCAACCATGTCGAGCCCCCATATTGCGAATGGCCAAGTTATGGGTATCATCTGAAGAGCTTGGGCCGGGAGGTGGGTCTGCCTGGCGTAGAATTGGCATCCCTTGCAGGATCGAACAAGTTTGGTAGCATCGGCGACGGCCGTCGGCCAGTAGAAGCCTTGTCGAAAGGCGTTTCCTACTAGAGTTCTTGGCGTCGTGTGGTGGCCACAAGCCCCCAAGCGTAAGTCTTTTAGTAGTGCCCTTCCCTCCTCAAGGGTGAGGCATCATTGAAGCACACCAGTAGGGCTGCGCCGATACAGCTCGCGGCCATCTCCGTACAAGACGTAGGTTTTGGCGCGTCGGGCTATGCATCGGGCTTCGGTGCGGTCCTCTGGGAGCTCGCCTCGTATCAGATACTCGAGGTAGGGCGTGCGCCAGTCCGTCGTGGGGGTTTGGGTCGCGGTTGTTTCGTCGATCTTCATGACCTCTTCCCCGTTCGAGGGGGGAGCGGTCGAGGGGGAGGGTTCGACCCCTTGCTCGAGGACGGAAGCCCCTGAGCCTAGGTCGACAGACGGCTTGTGAAGGTCCCTCAAGAAGACGTCGGGAGGGACCGTGCCTCGAGCGGATGCGATTTTGGCTAGCTCATCAACGGCTTCGTTGTGCCAGCGGACGACATGGTTGAGCTCGAAGCCGTAAAATTTGTCCTCAAGCTTGCGGACCTCCTTGCAGTAGGCTTCCATCTTGGGGTCGTGGCAGCTCGAGGCTTTCATCACTTGGTCGATTACCAACTGCAAGTCCCCTCGAGCATCGAGGCGTCGAACCCGAGCTCAATGGCGACGTGCAGACCGTTGACGAGGGCCTCGTACTCAGCTACGTTGTTGGAGGCGGGGAAGTGGATGTGGATGACGTAGCGCATGTGGACCCCTGAGGGGGATATGAACAGCAATCCGGCGCCTACCCCCATCTTCATCAACAATCCGTTGAAGTACATGGTCCAAAGCTCGGTCTGAACTTGCGCCGGGGGTAGTTGGGTGTCGGTCCATTCTGCAATGAAATCTGCCAATACCTGTGACTTGATGACCTTCCGAGGGGCGTAGGAGAGAGTTTCTCCCATGAGCTCGACTGACCACTTGGCGATTCTCCCTGATGCCTCCCGGTTTTGGATTATCTCCCCGAGAGGGAAAGACGAGACTACAGTTACTGGGTGGCCTAGGAAATAGTGCTTGAGTTTTCGCTGAGTAAGAACGACGGCGTACAACAGCTTCTGAATGTGGGGGTGTCTCACTTTGGTTTCTGAGAGCACCTCACTTATGAAGTAGACCGGCCTCTGCACCAGCAGGGAGTGTCCCTCCTCCGCCCTCTCGACTACTATAACCATGCTGACCACCTGGGTAGTTGCAACGACATAGAGCAAGAGGGGCTCGGCCGGGCTTGGGGGCACCAAGACAGGTGGTGAGGTGAGCAAGGCTTTGAGCTTGGAGAGCGACTCCTTGGCCTCTACGGTCCATGTGAAGTGCTTTGTTTTCTTAAGGAGGCAATAAAGGGGAAGTGCTTTCTCCCCGAGCCGCGAGATGAACCAGCTGAGGGCAGCAAGGCACCCTGTGACCCTTTGTACCCCCTTAAGATCCTTGATCGGACCCATCCTAGTGATCGCAGTTACCTTCTCAGGGTTGGCCTCGATCCTGCGCTGGGAGACTATGTACCCTAGGAGCATGCCTCGAGGGACCCCGAAGACACACTTCTCAGGATTTAGCTTTATATGATTTGCCCTGAGGCACCCGAACGCGATTTCAAGGTCCCCGACCAGGTTCTCGACTTTTTTGGATTTGACCATGATGTCATCGACGTAGGCCTCGACGGTCGGCCCTATATGCTTTCCAAAGACATGGAGCATGCATCGTTGGTATGTGGCTCCGGCGTTTCGCAAACCGAATGGCATCGTGAGGTAGCAAAACATGCCAAAGGGGGTGATGAAGGAAGTCGCGAGCTGATCGGACTCCTTCATCTTTATTTGGTGATAGCCAGAATATGCATCTAGAAAGCAAAGAGTTTCACACCCCGCAGTGGAATCTACTATTTGATCGATACGTGGTAATGGAAAAGGAACCTTAGGACATGCTTTATTTAGACTAGTATAATCTACGCACATTCTATCCTTTCCATTCTTTTTCTTAACAAGCACAGGATTTGCTAACCACTCAGAATGATGAACCTCCTTGATGAATCCGGCCTTCAAAAGCTTGTCGACCTCCTCCCCGATGATTCTGCGCTTCTCCTCATCGAAGCGGCGCAGCCGTTGCTTCACCGGTTTGGATCCGGCTCGGATGTTCAAGGAGTGCTCGGCGACTTCCCTCGGAATGCCCGGCATATCCGAGGGACTCCACGCAAACATGTTAGTATTTGCGCGGAGAAAGTCGATGAGCACGACTTCCTATTTGGGCTCGAGGGAGGCGCTGATCGTCAGCACCTTCCCATCCGCGTGGCTGGGGTCGAGCGGGATGGTCTTGGTGTCCTCCGCAGGCTCGAAGTTGCCGGCGCGCCGTTTAGGGTCAGGGATCTCCTTGGAGAAGTCGTCGAGGGCTGCGAGGATGGCCGATTCCTCGACCGCCTCAGTGCTTTCCACGCACTCGACATCGCAGTCATAGGCGTGCTCGTAGGAGGTGTTGACGGTGATGACACCCTTGGGCCCTGAGCTTGAGGTAGGTGTAGTTCGGGATCGCCATGAACTTGGCGTATCCAGGTCGACCGATGATGGCGTGGTAGGTGCCGTGGAATCCGACCACGTCAAAGGTCAGGTATTCCCTCCTGAAGTTCGAGGGGGTACCGAAGCAGACAGGCAACTCGACGCGGCCGATCGGGAGTGCCTCTTTCCTGGGACGATCCCGTGGAACCCCCCGCGCTGGGCAGGAGCAAGGTCCTTGGGATCCCTAGGAGGTCGAGGGTCTCGGCGTAGATGATGTTGAGGCTGCTGCCTCCATCCATGAGTACCTTGGTGAGGCGGGTGTTGAGTATGATGGGGTCAACGATGAGGGGGTAGACCCCTGCGTTGGGGACGTGCTCAGGGTGGTAGTCTCGATCGAAGGTGATCGGTATGTGAGACCAGTCGAGGTATTGGGGGGCCTGGGCTCGAACGGAGAAGACCTCTCGACGCTCCCTCTTGCGCTGACGCACACTGAGTCGGGTCGAGGGTCCCCCGTAGATCATGTAGCAGTCGAAAATCTCGGGGAAGCCTTCCTTCTTGCCATCGCCCCTGTCCTGTGGGTCCTCCCTCTTATCGTCTTTCTTGAGGCCAAGAGAGTTGAAGTACTTCTTGAGCATGCGACAGTCCTCGAGACTGTGGTTAGCCACTCCCTTGTGATAAGGGTAGGGCTCCTTCAACATCTTATCGAAGACGCCCCCTTCTGGAGGGGGACCTCGAGGCTTCTTCCGGTCAGCCGCAGCTACAACATCGTCGGGCTCGACGTCGCATCGACCCTGCTGGTTCTTCTTCTTCTTGTTGTTGTTCCTCTTGGGCCCATTGTTCGAGCCACCGGGCTCGTCCGCCTTGGCCTTCCCCTTGTCTGGGGATCCACAGAAGAACGCACCAACGGCCTCTTCACCGGCCGCGTAGTTGGCGACGATGTCCATGAGCTCATTGGCGGTCTTGGGGGTGTTGCGCCCCAGTTCCCGCACCAACTCCTTGCATGTCGTCCTGGCGACGAACGCCATGATGACGTCATGGTCGAAGATGTGGGGTAGCTCGGTACGTTGCTTGGAAAACCGTCGGGTGAATTCACGGAGGGTCTCCCCTGGCTTCTGCTTGCAGCTGCGGAGATCCCAGGAATTTCCCGGCCGCACATAGGTGCCCTTGAAGTTCCCCTCGAAGATCCTGACCAGGTCGTGCCAGCCATGGATCAA
Organism: Microstegium vimineum; assembly: GCA_022036555.1. Classification (NCBI taxonomy): domain Eukaryota; kingdom Viridiplantae; phylum Streptophyta; class Magnoliopsida; order Poales; family Poaceae; genus Microstegium; species Microstegium vimineum. The sequence goes on along the minus strand of CM039127.1, from coordinate 50,760,554 downwards.
GTCTGGGGGGGGAGTTCTTCGAGCCACCCTCGAGCGGTGTCGGAGAGGAAGAGCGGGAGCTGTCGAATGATGACGTGGTCATTGCTGGCTCCTCCCAGCTGACATGCCAACCTGAAATCAGCAAGCCAAAGATCTGGCTTGGTCTCACCGTTGTACTTGACCAGGTTAGAGGGTGGACGGAAACGACTAGGAAAGGCGGTCTGCCGGATCGTCCTGCTGAAGACTCGTGGCCCTGGTGGTTCCGGGGATCGATGTCGATCCTCATCGCTGTCGTAGCGCCCACCTCGATGAGCACTGTAACCGCGAGCCTCCGCATCACCGCATCGGCGTCGTTTGTTGTCGTTGATGTCGTGTCGCGCATCACGCGACTGTCGATTGTCGAGGATGCGTTCCCGGGCTGGTTGCCGCTCTGATTGGCCCCGGGGTGCCTTGTCTTGGTGGACAGATACCTCTCGATTTTGTCGAGGGGGCACGTCCTGTTGCTCGGAGGCAGCCCCCCTACGCCTCGAGGCCGAGCTGTCCGCCTGTTGTACGGCCGCGATTTGGAGGAGCCCCTGGATTTCATCTCTGATACGTCGCGCTTGGGGCGTCGATGGTGCCGGCATGTCACGGAGCAGCATTGCGGCTGCCACGACGTTCTGACTAGCACGGTTGTAGACGTGGCGCTCGTTTGCTCCTTCCTCGACGATCTATTGATGGACTTCCCGGGCCCGGCCGCGGGCTCCTCCACCCTGTGGCCGCCCACGATCTCGCTCGAGGGCATGCTCGAGCTGTTGAAGTCGTAGGCGCTCCTCCTCGAGCTTGACGAGCAGCTCTCGGACTTGCGCGATCTAGGCGTCCTGAGGTGGATCGGCTTCGTTTGGAATCGGGGGGACGGCGTCCCGCGCCGGGGTAGCGTTGCCCCCTCCTCCTGCAGCCGCGACATCGGTGGTGTCATCCTGGGATCCAACCGGTTCAATGAGGTGGAAACACTCCCGCGTGGGATCGTAATCCTCATCGGGGGAATCTGGATCGGGGCAACTCTGGTAAAAGTTGGGGAAAGATCCCCTGCGCTCCTCCTACAGTCGTTGTCGTATCGTGCCCAAGGTGTAGTACCCGGGGATCGGGGCTCGTCGCGGCTCCGGGTGCTCACCCGGTGGAGGGGTGGTGATGAGGTTCATTGTCGCACGTAGCAAATCCCCTGGGGACCCGTATTGTGCCCGCATTTGCGAGTCTACGAAGGCAGAAGAGAGTCTGGCATTGTTGTAGAGCCCGTGCGGAAGTAGGTTGCGTAGCGGAACGGGCGAGCGCGTTAGGGAGGCTATGGGGGCCCTCCAAGATGGCGGCATGGCGAAGCCAAAGTCATGCTCGGCGAGGCGCCCTCCTCCGACCCCCAAGCGTGGGTCAAATAGGCTTCCGAAGGGAGGAACTGTGTCGCCAGCTGAGGCCGGGGGAGTGGCGTCAGGTGTCACGTCCTCCTGGTCGCGCGCGAAAGGCGTGAGTGGTGGGACCGTCGCGAGGTCCTCCTTGGCCCCGGCGTACCGGAGCTGCTGCTACCCATACCACCTGTGGAAAGTAGAACCATATCGTGGTTGTGGCCAAGGGACATGAACTCTAGGCTCCCGAACCAGATGATGGTGGCGAATGGAAGTGGTGGGCCGGTGGATTCCATCTGGAAGAGAAGTTGGGAGTTGATCGACACGCAAAGCCCCCCTACCTGGCGCGCCAACTGTCGGTGTTTCGACCCAGGGGGTCAATCACCAACTAGTAAATTTGTATATTGCGTGCTCCCACTCCCAGATGTGATGCAAGAAGAACACAGTATTTATCCTGGTTCGGGCAAAGAAGGCCCTACGTCCAGCGGGGAAGGAAGAATTGTATTATCTCGCACCGAAGTGCTCGTACAGGGGGGGTACAAGCTGGTTTACACGGGGGTGCTCGGAGTGAGCTGAGGCCTAGGACTAGCTGGGCTACCCTAGGTGAGTCGATTGATTGCTTGAGATGTTGATCAAGCCATCACTAGATTGTCTTGTGCTCAGAGGTGGCCCTCTGTTGCGTATGCTAGGGGTTTTGCGGAGAGTGCTAGTGGGTGTTGTTTGGATGGCAACAAGCCTGAACAGATGTCTTGTTGTTTCCTCCCTTTCCTACTATCCCAGCGTCCCCTTTTATAGACTAAGGGGAGGCTTGAGAATACAGGAGCCCTAGTTTGTATCGGTATGGGAGGCGCGTCCGTGGCGCCATGCTTTCGATGGGACGTTGATTGCTGTAGCGGCATGCTCTTCCTGTCCTTCCGGTGCTCCGGGGCATGGTGATGGCGGACTGGTCGCTGCCGAACGGCATGGCGTGGAACGATTGGTTTCCTGCAGACGGGTGCGAGCTCCGCGGTTGGAGCGGGACGGAGTGGACGGGTTCCATGCCGTAGTTTTTAACATGACTATTTTCCATGGTATATTACCCAGTTTTTAACATGGAATTGTTATGGTCACGGGAATACTCATCAAAGGCCAAATTGGTAGTGAACCTAAAACATATTATAATGGGGAGATGTATCTAGCTTGTAAGCACATTGACTAGAGCTACATGGCGAAAATTTAGTCATAACCACTAGTCTTGTCTTTTCGTGTATACTCTCCCTTCCTAAAACATAGTGTATTTTAGTATTTGAAGTTTATCCTAAAGTATAGTGCATTTCAAGAACAAGAAGATAATGTTCACTTAATAAAATACATCATATTATTTTGTATAAATAAAGTAATTCATGTATTTGCCATATTTTGTATAAACAAACTGAGAGTTTACCCTTTAATCATATGAAATAGAACCAGATCGACTTCAATAGATTAGGAAGTTAGCTGAGGGGTACATCCGTACATGCGTCTATTGCACTCTTCCATATTTTGTCGAGAATACCAGCACAGGACCAATGGAGTATATAGTACCATCAAGATAAGATATGAGTAAAGTTTGCAAATGTCTCTTTCGGCTTGAGAGGGTAGCGTAGATCATGTATTTACATGGAAAGCAACATGCCAATATACATATACGCCAGCTGGCCTCATCCCACCACTGGACACGAGAACGAGGTAAGTCAATATGCTTCTCAATATATATAACCAGGAACGACAAGTTAAGTACTTATTAGTACCGAGATCAGCTCCTTGATTAGTTTTAACGACGCAACGAGATGGATCGAGCAACACTTGGACGGCTACTACAGCTTGTGAGGGCGGGGATAGAATTTTAATATCCAATGGATGAACTATTTTACTAGTATATTTTTTTGGATAAAGGATATTCAATATCTGGCCTCTATATCTAGGGATGTACACAACCAATTGTTACAAAAGGAGATAAAAAAATAAAATAAAAGAGAGAAAAGTTATAGTCTTATACATAGACCAGGACAATACAACAAACGATCAATGCTTCGACCCTCTGTTTGAACGAGAGGACGTCCTTGGCTTGCTCTTAGCGCCGCAGCTGAGTCCCAAATATCGTAGTGCAGGGCATAGCTAGGAGCAGTTGTGCTTGTGTTGATGCCTTCAAGAAGATAAATGACGTCCGCAGACGCCATCATCAATGAAAGGAAGAGGGAATTACAGCGATGCCTCCAAAGGGGAAGATGACGTTGATTGCATCATCGCCGCCGGCCCAGCACCGCCAGACAGAGTTTTCACCCTTATTCCAAAAACTTGCACAGGTACATCCAAACCGAACCTACGTACAATGGATACACATCATCTGATTGAAATTGAATTATTACATTTCATAAGTCAGACTTGACTCGATCAGGTGTACACTTGTAGGTTACACATCTACGTACCTGCCGTCGTGCCTAACCACCAGGATCAGAAAAAAAAAATGTTCATGTTCTAACCAAAACCTGCTGAACCTGGTGTTACTATATACTAGCTACCTTTGTCCTGAAAATGGTGCAACTACATTATACTTGTTAATTAAAGTACTTCACATTTAACTAAATTTCTAATAAAAAATCATATTTATGATTTTAAATTAATTTATTATAAAAAAATATTTTATAATTAATCTAATAATGTTTATTTAATATTATAAACATTTTTTATCTATAATTAGTCAAACTTATATACTATACCTTTTTCTAGGAACGGATGGAGTATATATTGACATGGGTAGATGACTGTCCGGCAATGGCGGATGCCTGGACACGTAGTACATCAACCGACAGGATGGAAGGCTCCATAGATACTCACAGGTACCTAGAAATTTATTTATTTATTATGATGAATCGGTTTGGTCCACGGCCCATCATATGTACTCTATTCTCTATAGTACATCTCTCTCTTTCATTTATTAATTTTCCACCTGATAACATCTCTTTCGCGCGGTCATAATCCCTAGAAGTGTGCGGCCATACAGTATGTGCCAATATGTGCTCACGTTCCTGTGCCCTGATTAGGCATGATGTGGATCTCCCATTAATTTTTTTTCTTTTTTTTTCGCGAGCAGGTTTAACCCGTTTTCCATTAAGAGTATAAGGAGTACAAAGCGAAGTAAACACAGAAGTTCCAGGGGGATGGCGAGCAGCCATCTACACGGCTCAGGAGCTAATCAACAACAACAAAAGCTAACGTAAAACAACAGAAGAGCGACGCTAGGGAGATGAACTACATGATGACCGAGCTGCGCCACCAGAGTGTTGTGAGCGCGGCCAGTGGCGCATATCCAGCTTGAATCCACTCTTCACCTTCCCGCCGAATGGCGCCGAGCACCGCTTGCACATCCGAGGCCTGTGTACCGAAGATCCTGCTGTTCCGTTCTTTCCAAATATTCTAGGCCGATAGCAGGAGTAAAGCATCAAAAGCAGGACGCGCCGAGGCGTCAAACTGCCGACGATGTTCAAGCCACCAGGAGCTGATTCTGATACTGGTATTCTGGGATGGCAGCATATGTGCCAACTGCAGGGGGGCGAGCAACCCCTGCCAAACTTGCCTTGCGAACACACATCCCAGAAAGAGGTGATCCTTGGTCTCAACCTCCTGGTTGCAAAGGGCACAGACCTCATCTTGCTGCAGATTGTGATGTTTCCGCCTTGCCGCGGTCCAGAGACGGCCATGAAGCAACAACCAGAAGAAAAATTTCACACGAGGCGGTGCCTTTATCTTCCAAAGCTCCTTGGCCCCCAACAGCGAGGTGGATCCGAAGAAGAAAGCTCGGTAAGTGGAAGATACAGTGAAGGTGCCATTAGCAGACCATTTCCAGACAAAACGGTCGGGTTGGAGCGGTTGCAAGACAACCGAACTGAGCAGCTCCCAGACCCGAAGATATTCACAGAGAACCTGAACAGTAAGCGCCCCAGTAATGTCCGATACCCAGCGCCTGTTCAGAAGGGCCTCCCTGAGCACTCGCTTCCGACCGGCTCTCGAGACGGCGACGAACAACGCTGGCGCAAAAGAGCAGAGAGGGCCAACCTCCGACCATCGATCGGTCCAAAGTCTGGCCACGCCCCCGTCACCGATCACGACCGACAGACTTGCATTACTCATGGTTGTGACCAACTTCTCCGTCCTCGAAGGCAGACTAGCCCAGTAGCGATTGGGCTCAGACCGTGCCAGCCACTCCCACCTTAGTCGTAGCGCAAGACCAAAGAAACGCAGATCGAGAATCCCCAAGCCGCCAAGACGGGTTGGTCTGCATACCGAGGCCCAGGCAACTCTACACTTGCCTCCTGACACAGTCTGAGTGCCTGCCCAAAGGAAGGCCCGGCACCGCTTATCAATCTGTTTAATGGCCCAAGGAGATAAGCAGCACGCAATGCTCATGTGCACGGGGATGGCCGACAAGGTGACTTTGGTAAGCAATGTTCGGCCTGCATAAGTGAGTAGTCCTGACTTCCAAGTTGGAATTCTGGCAGCAATAGAGTCGACCAGTGGCTGTTCATCTGTCCGTTTGAGTCTTCTGAGCGATAATGGAATTCCGAGGTACTTGGTAGAGAACGGTAGAACGACACAAGGGAAGTTTTGCTGGATCACCTCGATCAAGCCCTCGTCACAGCGGATGGGGGTGGCAACACATTTGTCGATGTTGGTGACGAGCCCCGAGGCGCCGGCGAACAAGTGTAGGATCCGGCAAAGGCAACTGAGGTCCTCCCGGTGAGGCGCCAAAAGCACCACCAGATCATCCGCATATTGTAACCTAAATCTTCTTTCTTCCTTCTTAATTGAATGACAGAATGACAAAGCTCCTGTCCTTGTGTCAAAATAAAAAAAATCAGTACCGTATTCTAGATCACCAAACTTTGGTTTTGGCACTGTGCAAAACAACGACATGTGTAGTGGAAAGAGGAGCCAAGGCAATGATGCATGAAGGCGACATGCACCAAGGCTAAGCTCACATGTGTGGTTTCAAATGGTGCCATGCATATATGCATGAACACATACACATATATGTATCGATCTCCAACAGCTGCTAGCTAGTTGACGAGGCAAAGAATTGGCAGCATGCAGTGCGTGCATAAGCAATGGATGGACGTGTCATCATAACGGCCTGTTTGGTGGCAACGAGACGACGAGCTTATGTACTGTAAAACACTGCTGGAGGTCGTTGTGCATCAGTCCATCAGGAAAGTGGCGATCGAGCAAAACAACAAATGTTAGTTGCCACATCGTCTTGCATCTGGATGGAGGGACCTACAAATTAACCTCTCCTTTCTTGTTATCATGTCTATTGTCAACAATAATATCCGGTGATTCTCTGATCCGCCGTTGATGATAGGGAGACGTACTCAAAGCTGAGAATATTAGTCCTACTTGTCAGTGACATACGGGTATCCTGAGCAATTGTGACGTATACTAACCTGTTGATAGTGCTTGCTTGCTATAGCGACCGGCCGGTTATTACGTTGAAAATCAGGTGAGAGGATTGAATTGGTTTAGACAAACTGTTCTCATCTATTGTTGCAACAAAAAGAATACACGTACATATGGCATTTCCTGTTGCTGCCTCGAGATCTAACCAGTATTAAGAACTGCTCCAACAAGGCAACTATATGCACTTTTGGTGTCATATCTCCTTGTTGAAGGCTTCGCTAAGCTTTTTCAGCTCTATATTGTCCCGTCTTTGTTCATCCATGGTGGTGCTCTTCGGCTACAATCGGTTCTGTTGGTGGTGCTTTACATCTTGTCGAGTGCTGCCCTTGTATGGGTTTAGTTGTTAGTGCGGTTGAGTTGCTAGTTGGCTGGCTTCAACCATGTTGAAGGTGCTAGTTGGGTCGTTTTGATCAAGTTGGCTCGATGTAGTTCGTCAGAGCATGCAGTGATGTGTGAAGTTGGTGATGGTTTGGTTGGTGTTCCAGGTTCTGAGGGACGAGTGGTGCACTCTCCTCAATTGCGTGGTTTTGGGCCCGATTTCTCCTAAGGGCACCTCCAGTGTATAAAATCGATTTTTTTGAAACATGTCAGAGCGTTCGAGAGCGTTCTATGGCCACTATGTGAGCATCGGTTCATGGGGCCTGCTACTCATGCTTCTCTCTTCACGTGTCAGCTCTAGATAGGTTGTAAAATCTGCCATTGCTGGTCTAGTACTAGCTTGGTTCGACTCTTCTGCAGCATCCGATTTCAAATCTGACATATATGGTTCGGTTGCTGCAATGTGCTTGGTTCGAGTTTTTGCTCTCATGGTTCATTTTTTCCCCTACACTAGAGCTGCTCTAAGAAATCGGTCTGGCTTGTTTTTCTTTTTCTTTGTCTAATAAAATTTGCGTCAAAGCTTTTGTCATCCCTTTGATTTTTTATACCCACCTAAACAAATCAAACCATGCACAATTGAAGCACTTTCTAAAAGAAGTGTGTTGCTAATAATGTGGTGGCTATGAAAACTAGTGGCGTGGTATTCATGTTAAGATTGTCCTTAGATCACTAAGATTTTGTTTGGATGCATATATATCCATCTCAATCTACATGTGTTAAAGTGAATTAAAATAAAACTTAATTTAATTTCACTTCAACCATTAAAGTAAGTACGCATGCATCTAAACAAGGTCTAGTAGATGCTTGTGTTTATCCCCATGCCATTTCACCACACATACTTAAAAGAAAAAAAACACACCACCTCTTCCGTATTTCTCAAGACTTACAAAAAAAAAGGTATTTTTGTCGATCGATCGACGCAAGGAAGACATATATACTCACACGAGTCGTTGAAGCTCAGCATCTTAATATATCTGGTCTCTCACACACAGTCACACGCGCAGCATATGTACTTAACTTGTCGATTTGTCCATGCACTCTTGGTGAGTGGTGACCACACTCATGCTTATTCGCTGTCTTCTACCGGTTCATGCTCTACTCCTATATATTAAGACACCGGCCACAGGCCGGCAAGAACTGCTCCACCACACTACCCATGACAAAATCCAACAGCGCAGCATATGCACATCTTGTAGCTAGCTCAAGGACTGCAGCAGCACACAGTTAGCAGCTGTCGGCTAGCATAGCAAGAGGATCGATCGGTTGGAGCTAGCTATAGGAACTACCACCGCCGGTGACCGGCCGGCGCCGCGCGGCGGCGGCCATGACGACGTACAGGGTGTGCTGCTTCCTGCGGCGGTTCCGGGCGGCGTCGAACGAGCCGTCGGAGGCGGTGAGGGACGTGTTCCAGCCGTACGCCGACGGCGGCAGCGGCGTGGTAGGGGAGGATGCGCTGCGGAGATTCCTGCGGGAGGTGCAGGGGGAGACCGAGGCCGGCGCCGACGCGGTGGCCAAGGAGGTGATGACGTTCGCGGCGGAGCAGAGGCTGCTCAAGAAGGGCGGCGGCGGCCTCACCGCCGAGGCCTTCCACCGCTGGCTCTTCAGTGATGCCAACGCCGCCCTCGACCCCCGCCGAGGGGTGAGTTTTTCTTCAGCTAGCAGCTATCTTTTTTTAAAAAAGAAATTATTATATTTTCTGTTCATCAACCTTTTTTCTCCTTGACACATTTGTTCTCTCTGTTTTTTTTTTTTTTGCTATTCATTTCGTTCTAGGAATCCTATAAAAGGATACTATGTTGTGATTCGCTTCTCAATAAATATAGTTTACTCGTATATATCATACCAGCAAATACTATATATTTATATCTCTATATATTATTTTTATATCTATATATACATCTATATCTATATCTATAATTTTATATTTATGGTTCTATATCTATATCTATATTTATATACATAGCTATATAGATTCAGTGATAAAAAAAAGAATTGTAGATCATTACTACTGTAACTTTTTCTGGCCTATTGACTGGTATATTTGGGACCATTATTTCAAGAAAAGGATAGGGTTTTATTTGAGAGGATTAAAAGCTCGCCATTAGGTCAACGGTACAGTTCATAGTCATGACTTGTGCCGGGAATCAGGGGCAGCTGTACAATCCATGCACTGTTGAGCCCATGTGCACTGTCCTTCCAAGGCCAGCATCATAATCACACTACACGTCAGTAGTAGGACCATATATGGATCATGCACTTGCTAACCATCTACAATACTAGAAGTGGTACTGACAAACCAAGATTAGGAGATATAGTTTGGCTTCAAGTAACTCCAAAGTATATGAAGGATTTCGATTTCAAAAGCGTATAGGAATTCTTAGAGTTGAAGGTGTGCCAAACAAAACTTATCAAAACCCCTTGTGAGTATCTTCTCTCATCTACCTTTTCTTTGTCAAAAATGTCCAAATTGGTTAGAAACTTGGTATTAGCTCGCCTTTAGTTGCCAAAAAAAAACCAAACTTTGCCACTATAAAAAAAGAAGATTCTCCGTCACATCAATCTTGCGGTATATGCATGGAGTACTAAATGTAGACGAAATCAAAAACTAATTGTACAGTTTACTTTAACTTTGCGAAACAAATCTTTTAAGTCTAATTAATCCATGATTGAATACTAATTGCTAAATACAAACGAAAAATACTACAGTATTTTTTTTTACCAACTTTTCTTCTTTTCCTGGCATCTAAACACAGCCGTACGTTGGCAGCAATCACTTGACAGTGAGCTTCTATATAATTTCTGGTGAGCTTCTGGTCGATGTGACTATCTGGTACAAAGAAGAATCAGTGTGTCATTTTTGTCAGAGATGTATGTGTCACTTTATGAATCATTATCCTTCAAAAATGCAACTTCTATATCCATTTTGTAATTTATCACCCGTACTTTAACTTTTTAATATATAGATTTTGCTATGTATATAGACATATATTATATTTAGATACATAGCAAAATTAATTTATAAAAAATTAAAGTGACTTATAATTTAGAATTGAGAGAGTACGTATAATACATATTTTCCAAGCATATAGTAAAAGTACTTTACGTTTAAAATTATAGTTGGACGCACACATGAGTTACCTTTCTCCATACGTTTTTTTCACTTATTAGGGGCTAAGTGTTAAGAAAAGTTGAGCATATTCTTGTATCATTTTTGAAATATGAAACACACAATACATATATGCAAATTGCTCATATACACGTATACATACCCTACCCCATGAGCACCTTAAGAGACTAAGCTAGCTAGTGGATCTTGAGATACAAAAACTCATAATAGGTGTGTGATGTCTTCTAATCAATGGTATGTCGTCTACCACAAAAAGATTAGCACCCGTTCTTCTAGCAATAAATGAAAATGGCATTGTAAATAAGAAAATTATAGTGTATTCATTGTTTTCAAAAAATTATGAGACCTACAACTATATAACAAATTACGAATAAAAATATATCCACATATATACTATTAAAAAAGTATTTAACATTCATAGATACCAATTTCCTCTACACAAATTGTAACTCTTTGGCAGTGCATCATCCCTCTTACAAAAATAATCCACTAAGTATACTCCCTCCCTATCTAAAAGGAGTACAATTCTAACTATAGTGCTTAGTCAATCTATCTTTAGCTTGACTATTTTTTAAATACTAATACTTATGATATCAAATAAGTATATTAGATTCACCATGTAATATATTTTCATAGCTACCTGTTTAAACTCATATTGATAATAGTTTGTGTATACTTAGTCAAATTTAAAGTAATTTGATTTTGATTAGATCCAGACTTACACTTTTCCGGAGTATGATAGTATTGCACAATTCGTATAGTTGGAACTTTTTTGACAAGCTCACAAATGATAGTGTGCTGATGTTTAGTTGGTCCGGTGTGATTAGATTCTTGTAAAAGCAAGTGCCACCCACCTCATAACGAAAAAGAAACACGGAAAAAATTAAAGTGTCACCTAGTAGACAAAAAGAAGGCCAAGGACCTACATGGATTGAAATGCTTATAATACAGTAATGCACGCGTGGCCCCCAATATATATAAGAATATGTAAATGATTGGATTTAGTGTTGGATATATTCGATGCAAGTTGCGGTTTACCAAACATCGCACTTAGGTAAGGCACGCCATGATCATCACAACAACTTTTTTTTTGTGTGTTGTTTATAATAAATATATATTCCCTTCTCTTACTTTACTACTAAAATGGTGGATTTCTCCTATTATTTTTAAGTAACAATAAACACCACCACTAGTTATATCACATAAGAATTCACTAGTAGACATTTAGTAATAAAAAATTATACTAAATTTTAAATACTAAAAAAAAATTATATGAATACTAAAATACTAGAAGAACTCTAATTCACTAGAAAAACTTATAGATTTTGGTTGTATTTATTTGCTACTACGTTTAAAGTTTTCACTAAACAGAAACTTTACTTTATCCCCTCGCCTTGGAAAATTTACTTTATCTGGTTCATATGATCACATATCTTATTCTTCGCAAAAAAATATTATATATATATATATATTTCACTGGGTGATTATTTAATAGGAAATACTAATATGAAAAAATCCATGGTCGAATAGTGCAGGTTTACCAGGACATGGGCTTGCCGCTGTCGCACTACTTCATCTACACGGGCCACAACTCGTACCTGACGGGGAACCAGCTGAGCAGCGGGTGCAGCGAGAGGCCCATCGTGAAGGCCCTCCACGACGGGGTCCGGGTCATCGAGCTGGACCTCTGGCCCAACGCCGCCAAGGACGAAGTCGAGGTCCTCCACGGCAGGTGGGTTTCCTTCTCCCTTCTGTTGTTCCGGGGAATGAAAGCCCAAACAGAAATCCGGCCCAACATGCTATGTTTCCTATCCTGCTCTTGCCGCTTCTTGCAACTAACGACGACGGCGGCCATGGTGCGTGCGGTGCAGGACATGGACGTCGCCGGTGGAGCTGATCAAGTGCCTGGAGGCCATCAAGGAGCACGCCTTCGTGAAGTCACCCTACCCCGTCATCCTCACCCTGGAAGATCACCTCACCCCGGACCTCCAAGCCAAAGTGGCCAAGGTGCCTGCTTGCATTCTCTTCATGGCTCGATCATGCTTGCTCCGATCTGAATCCGATGGCGAGAACAGATCGACAACCCTAACTTGCTTGCAAGAAGATGCTGAAGGAAACCTTCGGGGAAATGCTGTACGTGTCGGAGTCGGAGCAGATGGCGGAGTTCCCTTCGCCGGACGAGCTCAAGGGCAAGATCATCATCTCCACCAAACCGCCCAAGGAGTACCTCCAGACGAAGAGCGGCAAGGAGACGGAGGCGGAGGAGGAAGAGGGCGTGTGGGGTGAGGAGATCTCCGACGACAAGACCCCCGCCCGTCAGATGTCGGAGCAGTACAGCGGCAAGTACGCGGACGAGGAGGCGGAGGCAGAGGCGGAGACCGAGAAGAAGGCGCGGCACGGGACGGAGACGGACAACGAGTACCGGCGCCTCATCGCCATCCAGCTCACCAGACGCAAGCACGACATGGAGCAAGACCTCAGGGTCGACCCCGACGTGGTGACCCGCCTCAGCCTCGGCGAAAAGGCCTTCGAGAAGGCCATCGTCTCCCATGGCGATCACATCCTCAGGTCCGAAAGCTTTTCAGTTATTTCAGTTCAATTCAGTTCCAAATTCCAATATATTCCAACGGATTTGATGACATTTTCGTATCTTTTCATACAATTTCAATTCAGGTTCACGCAGCGGAATCTGCTGCGAATTTTCCCGCGATCAACGCGGATCACGTCCTCGAACTACAACCCACTAATGGGGTGGAGATACGGAGTCCAAATGGTGGCGGCAAACATGCAAGGCCATGGAAGGAAGCTATGGCTAACACAAGGGATGTTCCGAGCAAACGGCGGCTGCGGCTACGTGAAGAAACCCGACGTGCTGATGAAGAAGAATAACAACAACTCCGACTCCAGCTCCGTGTCCGGCGACAAGCAGCAGCTGTTCGACCCACGACCGCCGGTGAAGACTCGGCTGAAGGTGACGGTGTACATGGGAGACGGATGGAGGTTCGACTTCAGGAAGACGCACTTCGACAGGTGCTCGCCGCCGGACTTCTACACGAGGGTGGGGATCGCCGGCGTGGCAGCGGCGGACACGAGGATGGAGCAGACAAGGGTGGTTATGGACAGCTGGATCCCCGTGTGGGACCATGAATTCGGCGAGTTCCCGCTCGCCGCGTCGGAGCTTGCGTTGCTTAGGGTGGAGGTGCATGAGTCGGATAACCACCAGAAGGATGAGTTCGCCGGCCAGACTTGTTTGCCGGTTTGGGAGCTTCGCCCTGGGATCCGCTCCGTTAGGCTCTTTGATCATAAGGGCCAGCCGCTGCGCTCCGTCAAGCTTCTCATGCGCTTCGAGTTCTTCCCCTGCACCGACTCCGACTCCGACTCCAACTCCAACTCCAACTCCAAGCAGTGATCCATATATAATCTCACTCTGGTCATCTGGTGCGTGCTGCAACGCAGGAATGAATGAATATTCAGAGAATTCGTTTTGTCCGTTGTTTCTGTTGTAATCTGTGTGCTTGTGCATGAATTCTGACTGAATGTGCTGTCGTGTGCTGTGATACTGAGACTGGTACGGCTGGTAATGTGATTATTGATCGTCATTGGTGTTGATAAGTGAGGCAATAAAAGATTTAATTCTGTTGATATATATAATGATGCCAGCTGATAAATAGTAGTTGTAACTAGTTGATCGAATTCACCGGCACCGTACGTGCTCAGAAATTCGTGGACGCCAATTTTGAAGAAACACTAGAAAGAAGACACCCAAAAGAGACAGAAAGATCAATAAAGTAGCTTGGCACTTGTTAGGAGAATAGTAATGTGTATGATATAGGAATATGATGGGAAAGATATATGAGTTCATGTAGAATTGGCGTAATATATGGGAAAGAAGCAGGACAGAGAAGAGGTGGAGTCTTCGATAGAGTATGTTGGTTTACCTTCCTGCAGTTGGGAACCTGTCTTGAGATGGCGCAGAAAGAGTCAAGAGTATTCCTAGCTGCTGCCTGTTGAGGACCTGTTTGGAACGCAGGAATTTCACAGGAATTGCACAGTAATTTTACAGGAAAAAGTACATGAAAAGGAAACAATCCCGCGTTCCAAACAGGGTTGCCTATCCAAGGAACAGAAGTCATGTACAGTATTATTATGGAATGCTAGCTACTTTCTTATGCGACCTTTGTAATTTTTTTTCTTAAAAAATGAAAGTACAAATAAAATTCAAGGTCAAGTTCCAATCCAAGCAGTGGACTGTTGACCTGTTCATTGAGTCGAGTCGAGTCAGACATGGCATGCTGCCGTCTGAATAAATAAGCATATAAGGTCAGCCGGTCAGATAGTATATCGTTAGCGGCCAATACATGGCATGGAAAAATGGAAACTTTATACTAGTATTGAGTTGACGACGACGCCTGTGTGTGTCTCTGTCTCTCCCTCCCTGGATTTGACGATTCCTATGGTTCCAGTTCCAGTCCATCTCCATCGGCACAGGTAAAATTTTCACCGCCCCTCTCTGATTCTCTGAACCCTTCCGTTCAGTTTGAGTTGACGATCGACACCAGCGCGTGCATGCGTGCGTGCTTCCCGGGAGGCAACCGTGGAAAGTGAAACGGACAGCCGTCTTGATCACGTGAGGAATTGACTCGATCCCTGTAGTTTCCACGAAGAACTACAGGCGGCGGAATGGAGGTTTCAGGGCTCCTTCGGTTCAGCATGTTCCAGAAACCAATGGGAACAAAATTCAGCATAGTGACAGACAGGTCGTTTTAGCTACTTTTCTCTCGATTTGGAGTACAGTTTCATTTCAGCTAGTATTTTTCGGTGTGTTCAGTGGGGGAAAAGTGCTACAGTAGTATTTAACCGTTGGACAGGTCGAGTGCAGTCTATAATATCTTTGCTGTGGCGTTGTTCACCTCCTTGGAGGCATCGTTGAAGAGTTCTTGCGTCTTGGTCTTAGTCTTATACTTTCTTCTCTGTCTATGTATCTATGGTTGTGTATCCATCCGTCCTCTCGTTCCTGTACCAGGATTGTATTGGTTTTAGTTCGGTTTTCCAAAATTAACCGAACAACGGATTTTGCCTCGTTTCCTAAAAACGAGTCTGTTGATATTAATCAATACTATTCAGGTGGGGAACGCCTCCCCCCGTTGACAGTCAAAAAAAAAATCTTTGCTGTGTTGAAGTTCCAGTGGAAACGGAATGGCTTTGTTGGGATTGTTCTTCTTGGTGATCTGCAGAACAGAAGGTCAAGGGAGCAGGTACTGCTGCAGGTATCACTCGCTATCAAACCTATCAGACAGTGCATTGCAAGTTCAGTTGTCAAAGATTTATACTACTGTATAGTGGTACTTGCAACACTAACAGATTGAAAAGTGGAGACGACAAGCGAAGGAAAAAAAAGGAAAAGAAATGAAAGACAGACAGGCAACATGGAGGGAGGAATCAGAATCATGAGGATAAGGCCGAGCGTGGAAGATCCAGCTCCATCCTGCTCCTCTTTTCCGCACCACACTCATACTCTGACAGTCTTGCTAGTTGCTGCTGCAATATATACTATATATTTCTGATCCCCATGAACTGTAATACGTCGTCGTTGAAACTGACCTTTCCTTCTGACTTGTGTGGAGACACCAATCAATTCATTAATTAAACCGCAAAGAGCATGGCAAATACTCCTCCTACTTTCCCATTGAGAAAACATGCTACTTCAATTCATGGGAAAAATATTGGCCCCGTCCGTTCTGATTGGCTTTACAACTGTCCGATGGGCCGCCGGACTGAAGAAATGCATGGCACGGAGGAGCTACTAGTGTCCAGTGTGAGGCGGTGTGAAGTGTGAACAGTTTTTCTCCACAAATTTATTTATGTTGCCTTGAGAGCAGCAGCAGCAGTGTGGACGTTGGAATTGGAAACAGGACGGTGGAAAGCGAAGCAGCACGATGCCAACCATGAACCAACCACCGCGTCCGCATCTATCTATCCGCAGTGTGAAGTGTGAACAATATGATATAGGAGTACCTGCCTAAAAGAGACGTGGAACCTGGTTCGGCTCATACTGTTTTGTTATACAAAAAAATATTACATCAAAATTTATAAGTTAAAACAAATTGTTATAATTTTTTTTATTGCCACAACCAATGAAATTTGTTGATACGCTAGGAAAGTACTATTGATCGCGTGTGTACATATATAGTCAGCACACGTCTGTATGCATCCACATGTACGTAAGATCACACGAGCACATGCATACAGGAGATTCATCATTTCTGTTCCGACAGAGTCAGAGGTCGATCGCTGGCTATATTTAGGTAATAAAGATGACCACATTCAGTTGCTACTGATGAATAACCAAATTATCGTGAAACTTTCCAAGCCTCTAGAGCAGGTCTAATGTTTGTGCTTTTATTTGACCGGTGGCCCACCCAGGGGGATCGGATGCCTTTTGATCAACTACTTGCTATCCTACTAGATAGAGACTTAACACCTCAGCGGCAGATTCCTCTACCATCCGCATTGCATGCTGCTACTACTATTATTGATTCGTGGGAAGTGTGAACAGTTTTTCTCCATAAATGATAATAGTATAGAAGAAATTAAAATTTATAAATTTTTACTAATATTTTATCAAATTATATGAATATTTAGAGCATAGAACTTACGGTAAAAGATTTTAAAAATATCTTTAAGATGATATTGATGTTTTAGTCATTAACTTTATATTATAAAAAAATTAATGATCAAGATCTATTTTGCATGTTTTTTTCCTCTAGTATAATATGATTAGTATTTTTGGACACTGAGAAAAAAAAAGAAGAGGAGTCCAACTAAGCACGGTGTTCTTATAAAAAAAAGCATGGTGTTAGGAGGGCGATTAGTCCTCTATATGCAATGGTCGAATGGCAGGCAGGTGTGATATGATGGGTTTAGAACTACTAGTCGTCCTTGTGTATATTACGCACGCAGCAGGCAGCAGGCCAGCATCGGTCGCAGCCATGAATGGCCGATCGTGGCAAAGTCAAAGCCATCTGCTCGATCTGTTGGAGACACGGCCATTTGAGCGGGGGGAAAAAATGGTT
The DNA here is from genome assembly GCA_022036555.1 of Microstegium vimineum. Lineage (NCBI taxonomy): Eukaryota > Viridiplantae > Streptophyta > Magnoliopsida > Poales > Poaceae > Microstegium > Microstegium vimineum. Next base: position 50,743,149 of record CM039127.1, on the reverse strand, counting down.
GAAGAGAAACAATTACGTATGTACTGCCGGCTGGTCACTGGTGGCACTCGGTACTCTCTTTTTGTTGGTCACTGCAGCATGCAGCAGTAGTAGCGCAGCAGCCTAGTACTAGCAGTCCTGGCACACGACGTTTATTCTGGCGCGTGCGCGTGCGGGGGGTGCATCATGCGTGCGTGTCCGTGGATCCTCCTCGATGGACACGTCCGAATTGTTCAACGAGCATCACGTTGTTGTATTTATTTATATAACAGTTAATTATTAGTTAAAGTGAATCTAGACGGGAGGGATTGATATATGCGTTGGAACGGAATGCCGGGTCCAAATCGCTCTAACACCGTAGACCTTACCGTGTTGAAGACACGTGTCTTGCTTATCAGTACTACTTTTAAGTGAATGAACAATATTTTTGTATCATAATAAATTGTAATAAGTATTTAATATAAGTTAGAGTGAATAAGTATTTAATATAAGTTAAAGTTTATCATGAGCGATATAGCAGTCATTGGCGGATTCAGGATGCGATCAGAGGGGGCTAAGTAATAAACATGATGATTACTATCTAAGTTCATGTTAAGATTTTTTTTGAAGATTTTGGTGAATTTTATAAGATTTAATAGAAAAATGTGTGAATTTTATAGATATTTCATGAAGAAATGAGTAAATTTTATACAAATCTAGTAGACAAATGAGGCCATGGGGGGCTGCAACCCCAGCCCCCCGCTGCATCTGCCAATGATAGCAGTTGTCTTTGTACGACGCGTGGCATGCATGATGCATTTTATGGTTTTTGGGACTGACTCGATTATCATTAAACATATAAACTTTGTATACATTACAATATTGATCGAGATTGCCACCGTCCCTTATAATGGGTTAGACATCAAGCAAAACTTCAGCCAATTATATGATGATGCATACACACAGACGTCATTTCTCGAGGACGGTATTATGTGCCTATCATATGATGATGCCAATTATAGGAAACAATCCTATGGTTTCAGAGCTTTCCTTGAACCAAATATATGTGTAAGTGCGTTTATACAAGTTGTCTCGAAAAAATAATCTTTTTTTGGCACTCACTGAGTATAATTTTGTTCCCCCATGCAACAAATTTTGAATCCAGAGGAGATCGGTGTAGGTGAACCAAACAAAATTTAGTACAAGGACCAACTTGTAGCAGAGTTTAAGGACATATATTTGAAGGACTGATTTTTCAACACTCAAGCTGGTGAGATCAATGTTCCATTAGATTTTTGGCATTTAGTACATTGAGCACTTTTTGTCACTTCAATATATTTTTACTTATGACATTGGCATTTTATAGGTTAACTTAGTGATACACTATCGAGAGCACTTCTGTGTGTATTGTATCAACTTTATACATGGGAGAATAGACATACTTGACTCACTCGACTACATAGCTGCCAATACTAAATTCAGTGATCACCCTAACAAAGAACTTATGGACCGTTTGATGGAGAAAGTTAAATGTGCTCTTGAGGGCACATGCCCTCAACACATCCACCGTTGGATGTGTATTGAGATGATGTGCTCTTGAGGGCACATGCCCTCAGCACATCTACCGTTGGATGTGTATTGAGATGTGCGCATACACACATCTCAATGCGAATATGTGTGTCGGCGTTTCGACCCAGGGGGTTGATTACCAACCAGTAAATTTATTTATTGCGTGCTCTCTCTCCCAGATGTGATGTAAAAAGAACACAATATTTATCCTGGTTCGGGCAAAGAAGGCCCTACGTCCAGCAGGGAAGGAAGGATTGTATTATCTTGCACCGAAGTGCTCATACAGGGGGGAGTACAAGCTGGCTTACACGGATGAACTCGGGGGGGGGGGGGGGTCAAGGCCTAAGGCTAGCCGTGCTATCCTAGGTGACACGGTTGATTGCTTGAGATGTTGATCAAGCAATCATTGGTTTGTGTTGTGTTCGGGTATGGCTCTCTGTTGCGTATGCTAGTGGGCTTGCTGCGAGTGCCAATGGGTGTCGCTTAGATGGTTGCAAGTGCAAGCAGATGTCTTGTTGTCCTCCTTCCCCTTTCCTACTATCCCAGCGTCTCCTTTTATAGACTAAGGGGAGGCTTGAGAGTATAGGAGCCCTAGTTCGTATCGGTATGAGAGGCGCGTCTATGGCACCATGCTTGCGATGGGACGTCGATTGTTGTAGCGGCATGCTCTTCCTGTCCTTCTGATGCTCCTGGGCATGGTGATGGCGGACTGGTCGCTGCCGAACGGCATGGCGTGGAACGATTGGTCTCTTGTAGACGGGTACGAGCTCCGCAGTTGAAGCGGGACGGAGCAGACGGGTTCCATGCCGTAGTGGTTGGAGATGAGGGTCGAGCCCCTGGATCGAGGAGTATCGAGGCCTGCATGATCCCGACACATCCTCGAAAACACGATCGAGGGCTGTCCCATTCGAGATTTGAGGGGGTGCTTTCGACCTCCGTACTCAAGGCGTGGCTACAGTGGCCGCACGATTGACGGATAACCCGGGTATGGGTGACGAGTTGATGGATTTGACCAAGGTACCGGGTGCCCATGGTGTTAGGTGGGAGCAGGTAACAACATGGGATCCCCTTTACCCCATACTGGGGGTAAGTGAGCTGACCGGGCCTCCTGATCATGGGGCATTCGATTGACCCCCTGTCCGTCACTCGAGGGGTTGAGGTCGAGGGGGATTCGATCAATCCCTCTTCTGTCACTCGAGGGGTTGAGATCGAGGGGGATTCGATCGATCCCTCTTCCGTAGCAGATCCTGCTCACTGTCTCTCCAGTAATGGGCTGGCCCATGACCGGTCATGCTTGATGGGGAGGTAGGATCGCTTTTGGATTTTGCCTGGATATTAAGCACTAGATCGTCATGGATTAGGGTACCTCTTACCTTTGTACCCGACAATGTGTCTCAATGCAAATCCAACGGTGGATGTGTTGAGGGCATGTGCCCCCAAGAGTAGAAAAATTGTGTTCCCATTTGATGTCATGTCTTTGTGATGCATTCCAGACCATCTCAACCAAATTCCCCAAATTCTCCAAATGGAGGCGTCTCCGGTTCAAGCAAGCACATGTAATAGTTTAGAGAAATGACTGCACTGCATACACCATGTTTTACATGTCGGCATCTCAATGTACCCATACTTATGCACATCAAAGTAACATACGTTGGCCAGCACAGTATTTATTGATAAATTCTATGGCAGAATGACACACAAAAAACTATACTACTAACTTATTCGATCAACTTATGATATTATCGGTAAGATATCAATGTCTCCGTCAGTAAGATATTATCAGTAATTGATCACAAAATTTCCGGTTTCGTTGGGATAATTATTTACGGCTTCGGTAGGACTATTGCTTTACGGTAGATGGAGCACAAATTACGCTTGAATATATAATAAAGGAGGGCTAAGTAATAAAGATGATGATTAATAATGAAGATTTAATGATAATTTAGCACTAATACGTACTATCTAAGTTCATGTCATAATTAACAATAAAGATTCTAGCGAATTTTATAGAGATTTAATAGAGAAATGAGTGAAATTTATAGAAATTTAATGGAGAAATGAAGCTATAGAGGTGTTGCAGCCACCCCAGCCCCCTCGATCCCTATATCCGCGTGCGTCTCTTCCCGTTGCTCTTGTCCTTCCCGCACGAACGGACGGTGGATCTTGTTTAATAAATGGCAAATTTAGATCGGCTGTTGGAATTTTAGAGAAATTTCTATTTTGGAAAATCGCTAAATCATAAATTTTGTTATCTATTTTCAGCTCTTCTCTTGGAGTTGCTCCTACCATCCTCTCTCTCTTTATCAGGACTTGAACAAAAAATCTCTCATAATAAATCAATAATAAATATTCAATACAAATTTTAGAAACGAACAGGATCAAGGGCCGTATAGCAGCGGTCTTTGTAGGACGCGTGGCATGCACGATGGTTGGTGGTTAGGCATGAATAGCTTTGCCGGTGAGGTAGGCAGGCACGGGGGCAGGGTTAGGGTGGTTAGAGCGGCACAGGAATGTCGCCGGCGGTACAGCCCGTGACGGTCGTGCACGGTGCACCGCAGGCACAGCAAGGAAGCGGCGGAGGGAGGATGGATCGTACGTACACGTATCTCCCGCAGGCAATCGGTCCTGTGGCCTGTGGGGGGCGACAGACGTAGTACCGTGGAAAAACGGGCGCGGGTATATATGTACGGTGCCGACCTCACGACACTTCTGTTCGCCGACGACGACCTCACGTCCTCTCCTCTGCCCTGTACAATGGCCCCCATTGGGGACCAAAGGTTACCTGCTGCTGTTGGCTTGGCGCCAGTCATTACCACGGCACTCAGCTCGTTTTTTTATAACCATCTTTCGTTCCCGCGGCTCTTTCATGCAGAGACCGTTCCCCTTTTGGCCTTTTTCTCAGTCACAGACTCACATCACAGAGCTAATCAGCTAATAAAAGTAAAAGAGATGACGACAAGTCATACATATATGGTATGACCCATGAAATTTTGTAGCAATGCAAAGGGAACACAGTACGAGTATCCTTTTCTTTTTTTTTTACTTTTATATACTGTCATCAAAAGTTATCCATTGCTTGTGCGGATTGCTGTCTTTCTTTTTTCCGTTATCAAGAAGGAATTATATTAGAACTCACACACTACATCTTCAAATTTTATTACATGAAAAAAAAATACAGAGTTGCTAAACTACAACCGCTAGGAAACAGGGCTCCTCTGCAGCGGCTGTGGCTGCCAATAAGGCAAAGCCGTACAGGTCCATGCCCCCATAGGACGTACTTCTGCTCTACTTTGTTTTATTTTTTTGATTTAAATTTGGCCAAGTCTATGGATCAAAGTAATACTTAAATATTACACTGTAACAAAAAAACATTTCATGCATCATAATTTCTTTTTTATTCTTTGGATTGATTATAAGCTTAATTCGAATTCAAAATAGTTGGATTGATTCTCGAATTGTGTACTACTATTATTTACGGCCGGTAGAGCAGTACACCACTAGTAGGCAGGAGTATATTCGTTAACAAATGTTGGCTGACATTACACGGCGTGGCTGTAAGTATTTGTCGGATCTTGCAGTTGCAGCTGCAGCTTGGCTGCTTGCGTTACGTTGCGTGTGTGTGTTATTCCAGTTTCACCGTGCGCCTCAAACATTTGCGTCTTCCCAATCCCAACAGCTATATTTATTTTGTACGTACTGTTCTCATGTGCTGGAGAAGACGACAGTCGTAAACTACCAACAAACACGCCTTGCTAAGCGCGCAGGCACGGCAGGAGTAAAAGCCATTGACGGGCGCAGGCAGGAGCAGCAGCAGCAAAGAGGAAGCGGTGGAACAGAGCAGAGCAGAGCAGAGCACGGCACCATCAAACGAAAAACCCACGCGGAGACGGCGTCCAGGTCTCGCCCCCGCGTCCGGCGTCCGTCAATTCAACAGCACCCGCCGCCCGCGTATTCCCTTCCACTTTTTTTTTTCCGCGCGCTTTAATCCATTTCGTCCACGCACTCCTCCCTCCCTCTGCCCCGTCTCCACGCCACGGCAGCCGGGAACGCCTCGCAGATGTCGGCGGCGCGATCCACCTCCACCTCCACCCAATGACCCGGCGGCCGCCCCTCCTCCTGCTCCTGCCCCTCGCCGTCCTCCTCCTCGCCATTGCCTTGCCGTCCACCGCCTCCGCCGCGTCCACGCTCGCCATCTCAGCGTCCTCGACCTCCCCAACCGTCTGCGGCGTCGCCGAGTACAACGGCACCGTCTACTGCGCCCCACTCCCAGGCTCCTCCTCCACCACCACCAACACCTCCACCTCCGCCTCCCCCGTCGCGGACTCCATCCTCACCTTCACGGAGCTCTCAGCAGGTCAAGGCTTCGTGTGCGGCCTACAAGCCGGCGGCACCGCGCTCTTCTGCTGGCCATCAACTCCCTCGCCGCAGTGGGGCGATCTCCGCCGCCTCTACAACGGACCCGCCCCGCTCTCCGACCTCGCCGTCGGCGCCGACCACGTCGCAGCCTACGAACCTTCCGCCTCCGCCTCCGGTTCCGGGTCCGGGAGAGTCCTATGGTGGCGCGGAGAAAACCGGTTCCCACCGCAGGCCGACGGCGCGTTCCGCAACCTCGTCTCCGGGGACGGGTTCTCCTGCGCCGTCGAGACCAACGCGACCGCGGCCGTCCGATGCTGGGGTCCGCAGGGTAGCGCCGTCCAGGCGGGGCTCGTCAACGCGACCAACGCGCCGGACCTCGCCGCGGGAGGCGCTCGAGCATGCACCGTCCTCGCCACCGGCGCCGCGCTCTGCTCGGGATCGAGCTCCGACGTCGGCGCGGCGGCGGCGAACGCTTCCGCTGGTGCGTTGCCGAGGGACCTCTTCGCGTACGGGCTCGCCGTCGGGGACTCCCACGCGTGCGCGCTCCGAAAGCCCAACCACACCGCGGTGTGCTGGAGCCTCGGTGGACCTACCACTACTCTCTACGAGCCGGCGCTCGGGATCTCCTTCCAGTTCCTCGTCGCCGGGGGCAACTACACCTGCGGCGTCGCGTCCATCGACTACAGCGTGTACTGCTGGTCCTCCGGCGCCGTGGCTGTGCTCGTGCCGCTGCCGAGTATCCGTCCCGGCGTCTGCGTCAGCGACGTCAGCGCCTGCCGTGCCGGCTGCGGCTTCTTAGCGCAGTCGCAGCAGTTCTGTGGAGGTTCCGGCGGGGTCTGCGACGCGCTCTGTGGTGGTGGTGGCTCCTCGCCGCCGCCTTCTCCTCCACCCTCTTCTCCGCCTCCGTCACCACCGGCGCCGTCGTCGAGTAGTAGGCGCGTGTCCAAGGCCTGGATCGCGTTCGGCGTCGTCGGCGCGGTGGGTGGTTTCGCGGGGCTCTGCTCCATCGTCTACTGCCTCGTCTTCGGCTTCTGCAGCAACAAACGCGTGCACAACTCGGTGCAACCTAACCTCACCACAACCGCCGCCGCCGCCGGCGACAACAACGGCGGCGGCGGTGGTGGTAGTGTCGCGACGGGAGGGAGCCCGTACGGGTCACCGAACGGGTCAAGGACGCGGAGCCTGTTCCGGCGGCAACTTTCGCGCGTGATGACGCGGCAACGGAGCGGGCCGTCGTCGTTCAAGGACCCAGCGGAGGAGTTCACGTTCACGCAGCTAGAGACAGCCACCAAAGGGTTCGCGTTGGAAGCCAAAATCGGTGAAGGCAGCTTCGGGACAGTGTACCGTGGCAAGCTCCCCGACGGGCGTGAGGTGGCGATCAAGCGCGGCGGCGGAGGCGGGGAGTCAGGTCCCGGTCCACGCGCGCGGCGGTTCCAGGAGAAAGAGAGCGCGTTCCGGTCGGAACTCGCGTTCCTGTCACGACTCCACCACAAACACCTCGTCGGACTTGTGGGTTACTGCGAGGAGAACGAGGAGCGGTTGCTCGTGTACGAGTACATGAAGAACGGCGCGCTCTTCGATCACCTGCATCCCAAGGCGACGGCGGCGGTGACGTCACCGGTGGCGTCGTCGTGGAAGCTGCGGATTAAGATCTTGCTCGACGCGTCGAGGGGGATTGAGTACCTCCACTCGTACGCCGTGCCGCCTATCATCCACCGTGACATCAAGTCGTCCAATATCTTGCTTGACGGCGGGTGGACGGCGCGCGTGTCGGACTTTGGTCTGTCCCTGATGGGTCCTCTCGAACAGCAGCCGTCGTCGGACGACGATGCGGCCACCGCGACGAGGTCGGCGTCGCAGCATCTGACGGTGATGAAGGCGGCGGGAACAGTGGGGTACATGGACCCAGAGTACTACGGGCTCCACCACCTAACAGTGAAGAGCGACGTGTACGGGTTCGGCGTGGTGATGCTGGAGTCACTAACGGGACGGCGCGCCATCTTCAAGGAAGCCGAGGGCGGGAGCCCCGTGTCGGTGGTGGACTTCGCGGTGCCGGCTATCGTGGGCGGGGAGCTCGGGAAGGTGCTGGACACGCGCGCGCCTGAGCCTGCTGCGCATGAGGCTGAGGCTGTCGAGCTTGTGGCGTATACCGCTGTGCACTGTGTTCGGCTTGAGGGGAAGGATCGACCTGCCATGGCTGATATCGTGGCGAACCTTGAGACGGCTTTCGCCCTCTGCGAGGGAAGCGCTGGTGGTGACCGTGGGAATGGTGGCGGCGGCGGCGGTGGGTTTGGGAATAGCTCATCTAGCGCTAGCCTCTCTGTCACTTCCATGGACCGGTCCGGAGCCCTGGCCTGATGAGTGAGTGACGGATTGGTGGCCTGGTCGGTTTTCATTGATGCATGAATTGTCGGCCGGCGCCACCACAACCATTGTCGGTAAGAGCGAGCTCCATCCATCCGTCGAATGAAGCTGTGATTAGCATTTTGATCCCGGGACGGGAAAGCATGCAGGGAAGGGAGGGCGATCAGATCAGATCAGATTCGTTGCTTAGTAGTTGGGTATTTTGAATTCCTCTTCATTCATTCTTGTTCATTCTTCATTGAGAGGTGGGGACTGGGGAGGAGGGTGTGTGATGCTGTCATCACACGTTTTTGTTCATGTTCTTGGTGAATGTACATTCATGATTCTTCTTCCGTTCCGCCATTGCTCTGATCCCACTCGTCAGCAAATCCACTCCACTCCTGTGGTCCATTTTTTTTTCTATCTTCTTTCTCCGTGTGGCGAATGCTGAATTCCCACGGCTAGCAGCAGTTGTTTGTTGTTGAATGGAAGAAGACGAGCGAAGATGGAAGGAGAAGCACGCAGGGAAGGTTGACAGTTGACGAGATCAAAACGGGAGGCAGGCAGGCAGGCAGGTGTCCGGTATTCCGGTCTAGTACAAGGTCAGAACATGATGGATTCCAATCCATGCCGTGACCTGTGACTAGTAGTCGGGACTGCAAAGAAGAAAAGGCAGCAGCCGCCGGGTCAACAGGGACAGGGAGAAGGAGGCCCCGACGGGAAGAAGAAGAAGAAGAGGAGGAGGAGCATCGAGCAGTTGTTGAGGTACTACAGTGACGCTCGCCGCCGGCTGCTGCTGCAAAACCGGAACGAATGGGCCCGGCGACGGCGAGGTTCACGGTCACGGCCACCATCCTCTTCCTTCCATGCTCGATAATACTAGCCGACATCGTCTCTGGAGACGAACTATGAGTGCTCCTTCCTAGCTACTACTGTAGGAGAGAGCTGAGGTCGCCGTCGTTTTCCACCTCCGTTCACGTACATCTAGTAGGGTCCGATCGTGTCGTTGGTTTGGTTTCGTTCGCGTGGTAGGTAGCTAGACGCCTCGCCTCACACACTCTGCTACTGCCGAGCCGACTGGTTAGCATGGCGACAGTACAACCGACAGCGGCGATGGAGAGGAGAGACGCCTGAACGACGCGTTTGTCACTTTGTCCTGTCCACACACTGCACGCAACACATATCCTGCATGTATTGACATGCGTGTGCCACGACCGGTTGGTGAAACCAAACCAACCCGAATGATCAGAATTACATTTTGTGTCGTTGGTCGTCAGAATTAGTACATTGTTCGTCGTCGTTGGTGTTGTTCTCCTTTCTCGGCTACCCTCCTGCCCTGCTGCTGTGCCGATGTCGATGCTTGCCTCTCACCTTACCTTACCATGCCATTGTGGTAACCAACCACAAGCGGTAGCGCGTGTAGCCGGATTTAATAGGCAATCAGACATCATTACTGTAGTAGTAGGTTTGATTTTGAGCGACCTGGCTAGGAGTAGCATGTGGTTCAGTGCCTGCCTCACTGTAGTACTGCTACTACCAGAACCAGGCCCTAGCTGCTGCTGGGTGCTCTTTAAAGCTCAAAAGGGTATGACGACGAACGGGAGAAAGCAAAACCTCATGAGGAGTCACGACCCCATCTCACGTGCATGTCCCCATCCTCCTGGTTCATTGCACCACCTCCATTTGACCATTTCTTACCACAAGAACAAACGAGTAGCTCTAGACATGCAAGTTTTGCACACACAGAAAACAAAAAAAAAAAAAGAAAGATAATCCTCCCGGGAGATTGATTACCGGTCAAAAAGAGGATAAAAAATGATTGCTCGACCGTACTCTAGTACAGGATGCAACTTTGGCACCTTTTTTTTAGGAACGGAAAGCGTGGTGGACGCAGGAGATTCACTCCGAGCAAGCACATGGTACTACAATATCCGTATCCATATCCTTTTGGTTTCGCCGTCGCCATGCTTGCCGACCACTTTCGCCGCCGCCGCGACCGGCTTTATGCTCTCGAGGTGTGTGCGCGCGCTGCGTGTGGGAACGCGAGACCTTTTCTTCTTCCTTGAAAGCCTTGAACCACCCCCGATCCCATCCCAAATATCCCCATCGATACTAGTAGTGGCCTCCTACAGCCAACTAAAATACTCTCCCACACCGGGCCTGGCCTTTTTCTGTTTGGTTAGGAACAGCTCTTGTTCCGGTGCAGCAGCAGAGGAGGAGGAGATCAGGTCATGAGGAGAAAGGGAGAGAAGCGCCGGCCGAAAGCGCTCTCGCCTCTCCACAGCAAAAGGGAAAAAAAAAAGGATCATGGCCATGGCCGCATATGATTGTCGCGTCGGTAGGCGCCGCCGGAACGAACGACGACTCCATCTCCTCCGTCTCCATCCATATATACTCCTTGCCCATACTCTGTTGTCTATCCTGTGCAACTAGCTACATTGTCAAATCAGGCTGCGAATTTGTCAAAATGTTCCTATACCCGGATTGAGAAAATCAAACCGCTTTTTCATGTTTTCATTTCTCAAACTCCTAAGGGAAAGAAAAGAACAAGCACAAGTTGTTTTTTTAAGGAATCCTCCTGGTGCTCTTTATTGAATTTTCATATATATATATAGGGTTATACATCATTCACCAGGGAACATTTTTTTCTTCCTCTTTTGATAGATTCACCTGCAGGGAAGATTTGGCCAACATGTTGTACAGAGATATGTCCGGCACAACTTGAACGTTGACAGACAGGGAATATACTACTACAGATGTGTGTGACGTATCAGGCCCAAACGATGGTGGTCCAATTCTATTGAGTTTGAGGAACGTGTGTAGCAAGGACAAATTAGGCCCAATTGTATCTAGTGACATGTCACGCCCAAATTAGAGCCGGTTTCAATGTAGCCCACAAAACATAACAGAGGTATGTACGTATGGAAACATTGCAGCACTAAAACGAACAGGGAAAACAAATCAGTTTTCTCGCTCACGTCTGACTCTACTCCTACAAAAGAATTTATTTTCCATAAATAAAATCTTAAAAGCGTTGAAATCACACCTTACCGTTCTGGTTTTCAAACGGTTTATTTTTATTTTTTTTGACATTTTTTAAAATTCTAGCAAATACTTTGATAAAGTTTTTAATCAATGCAACAATATCTCTTTGACATTCTAATTATGTTGGTAAAAATCCTAGAGATAGATTGAGATATGGCAAATCCAAATAAAATATCTAGAGCTCTTGGAAATATGTTTTGCCACATCTGAAAAGAAGATTTAGCTCTAGGAGTGTAAATTCCTAAAACATTCTAATCCATATCTATTAAAATTTCTTCAACAAGAAATCATTGAGATACAACCAGTATTAATGCATTCATGTATTTTTATAACTATTGCTGGTTGAATCTCGTATTTTTTGCCGTGGAAATTTTTTTGACTTCAACCAGCGGGATATCTCATGCCTAAATTGGACAAAACAAGTCCGACATCAAAATTAGGCGACTATCGAGCTAGGAATTCCCCTGCTTTTAAAGGCACACGTGCACTTTTGAAATTAGTCTGAATATAAAATCTTTTGCCTATTTTAACACGGCGTTTCAGTTCATCCATCGAGTAATGCAGATACCCTGTCTCCAGTCAACTATTGTATGCAGCCTCCAAAAAAAATATTCGTGCCCTGTCTTTGTGCGGCACAGTCCCACTCTAGAATTACATGTTTATCTAAATGGAGGGAGTATATTGATTTTTTTTACTTATTACTGAAGAAAATACCTGAAGGTTAAGATAAGTAGTTGCTACCATATATTCTCTCTGCCTCAAACCAAATGTACCTCTTACTTTTCGAAGAGTTAGTTATTTTTGTTCAATCAAATTTATAGAAAGTATCATCGAGTGTCTTATTTATTACCAAAAAAAAAAATTCCACTATTACATTAAAAGTACCTATTATGTATTTTATTAAACACCAATATATATATATATATTAAAAGTCATCCAAGAATTTTGGAGAGTCAAAATATTTCAAGTTTGACCAAACTTATATAATAATATAATAACATTTATGATGTCAACTAAGTATCATTAGTTTATTCATCAATTATATTTTCATAGTGTGTTTATGTGATGCCATAAATCTTTCTATTTTTTTTATTATTGATCAAACTTGAGATGCTTTGATTTTTCAAAATTCTTGGGATGTCTTATAATTTGGGATGGAGAGAGTACGATGCACGAGATAAATTGAGTTAAAATTTAGTTTTTCACTCCAAACTTCAACCCATGTGGATTCATACGTATTTAGCTACATCAAACAAGGACTCCTTTGAGCTCATGAAGAGGTAAATATCCAAGCAAAAAGGTTAAAAAAAAAACCATCAGATAGGAGAGCAATTGAAGCAAACCAACCTGCCAACTACCAAAATCCAAAACCCTCGTCAGGAGCAGCAGAAACCGCACCACCCGCCCGCCGCCCGCCCGCCGGCAACACCACCAGTCGCCGCCGATGGGGGTGGACTACTACAAGGTTCTGGGTGTCGGCCGCGGCGCCACCGACGACGAGCTGAAGAAGGCCTACCGCCGCCTGGCCATGAAGTATCACCCCGACAAGAACCCTCGCCGCAGGCCGACACCCTCTTCAAGCAGGTCTCGGAGGCCTACGACGTCCGTACCCATCCCATCCCCTCATCCTCCATTACCGCCGGCGGGAAACCCCATCCATCTGCTTGACCTCCCTCTCGATTGGTCCTTGGCTTCCCCATCTCGCAGGTGCTCAGCGACCCGCAGAAGCGCGCCATCTACGACCAGTACGGCGAGGAAGGCCTCAAGGCCGGCGCGCCCCCGCCCTCCGCGTCCACGCACGGCCCCGGCACCGGGTTCCGTTTCAACTCGAGGACCGCCGAGGAGATCTTCTCCGAGTTATTTGGCGGCGGGTTCGCTGGGGCTGGCCCCCGTACCCCAGGCGGCGGCGGGGTTCCCCCTGGGTTCCCGATGTTCGGCGGCGCCTCTGGGCCAGGGGAGGCGTCGAGCGCGTCGGTGCGGCCGAAGGCGCCGGCGATCGAACAGCCGCTGCTTTGCACCTTGGAGGACCTGTATAAAGGGGCTACTAAGAAGATGAAGATCTCCAGGGATGTCCTTGACGCCGCCGGGTGAGATCGCCGATTCCTTGCACAGTTTGTTTCCTGCAGAATACTGAATTACAGACTGACCATAGGTTACATCATTCTGTTATTCTGTAAAGATCGGAGCATCGTTTCTGCCTTGATGATTGAGCAAGTCCGTGTGTTGTTGTAGGGATTGGTAGAGACTTTTTGTGCTACTAGGTCGTGCCTTCTGTTATGCATCTTCTGACTTTGGTTGGCACATTGTGCTTGCACATTAGGATTTTTGGGCAGGGAAACTGAGGAGCATGAGAGGAAGGGTTGAGAAGACAGAAAAATTTGATAGGGATGGTAGATTGGTAGACGCTACAAAATAGGAGATAAGGCAAGAACAATACAAATGTGGTTTAATCTGTCTTATGTCTTCTTTTTATTAATACAGTAATTGAGTATGAGACACACACACACGACACAACACTCTACAATCACCACCCATGTACATGTGCACCTAAACCCAATACGAATTTATCAGAGGCATCTATGGTCTCACAGAGTGTGGTTACATGCTTTGCAACTGATTTTTGATTTGATTTCTGTACCAAATCAGGCTGGTGGGCTGAGTCAACACCAGCACTCACTCATAGGCAAATGGCCATTGGTTTGCTTCTTGTTTGTCTGATCTATCTATCGGCTCAAGCTGCATCTCATAGGATTACGGATCCTACCGGATATCTGGCGGAGATTGTAGGGTGAGCGGCTGGTCGTCGAGGCCGCCGACGATCAAATAGCTCCGTGGTGCGGGGAACGAGGAGGAGTGCTAGAAGGCCTGAAGGAGAGGGGCGGCTAGGGTTTGGAAACTCCCGGCTCCCTAAGGGAAGCCGAGCAATGATAGATTGCTTCTGCTTAATTCTCCATCAATCAACGTTTACAAATATATAGCCTATGAGATCCTAATGAATAACTAAACTATTTAAGGAAATATAAATAATATAGGATAATTGGGCAATTAGCCCACTAATGGGCCTGACGCCTGCTGAGCCTGACATAACAGCATCTGTTTTAATTCTCCAGCACTCTATTCAATAATGTAAATCGAGTCTTCCTATGTTTCAGTCCACGGCGTTTCAGCTGTTGTTGCACCTTGATAAGCCATATACAGGGTATTCTGACCTTGTCTACACACTTTAACCATAACTCTATGTTGTGCTTCCCAAGGTGGCCAGGCTGACTCTGTTGTTAGCTTTTACTCTTAACCATTGGCAATGTATTGCACAGTGCATAATGCATAATTTGTTTCACATGGGGATATCCAATTTATGTCCATCTCAACATGTCAACTCTGTTATTAGTTCTTGCACTATGATTTGTTTGAGTTTTTTTTATAAAACAAAGTGATTTTCTTGAGTACTATTTGAATTAAGTGATTCCCTTGAGTTAATCCAATTTATGTCTAGCTCAACATTTTAACTCTGTTCTTAGTTCTTGCACTATGATTTGCATGAGTTTTTTTAAGCAAAATGATTTGCTTGAGTATGTTTTAAACGAAGTGATTCCCTTGAGTTAATAATGTTTTCTATCCTGTTTTTATTTTGTCCTCATGAGTATGCATTTTGGGACATTGCTAACAGGATCGCATTTAGTGATGCTTTTCCTTGTTTTGTGCCATTCTCATTGCCTTGTCTTTTTTTATACCAACCAAATAAATAGATAAATACCTTCATGTTATGACCTAAACGCTTCTAAAAGTCAGCTGTCTAGCCTGCTTGCTATTCCTAGAATGCCACATAAAGATCACTGGTAGGATCTCTTGACAATTTCATATCCATGTATTTGACCATCTAACTTGTGACACTGTAATGATGGGAAGTTTTTAAGTCGTACCTCATGCTTACAACAGCAGTTACATATTTTACTCGAAATCAAATTTGAAGGTTTCAAACTATATAGATACCGTAAGACAAAATGTGTGGGGTAAGTAAGACATAGTAGCTTCTTCAGTTAAGTGGCTAAGAGGCCGAGTTTCTATCCTAAACTCACGCACTGTACAAGAATATTAGAGCGTTCAGAGGCATCCATAACCTGATAGCTAGGCTTGTACATTTCACAGATGATTTACTGATTTGGTAAAGATCACTGGAGGTAGACAGCTATGACTAATGTCTGAACTCAGGATAGATCTATTGGTGTGTAGTTTCTTGTGGATTTACTGTATTGTGTTTATTACTTCCAAGGTATTGAACACATGAATACTGATGGGAGCACTTATTGAACTACGAATATGTGATATGTTACTCTTTTCGAATGCAGCAGCGAGTTCATGATGGAAAATAAAATAATATCTAATACGGACATTAAGGGACCTGTGATTCTAAATTAACACAACTATGGAGAATATATTATTTCTTAAGACTGGATATCTGTAATTGATTGAGGCTGAATATAATACCATCTTCTATTATTGAAACACATGTTGCTTTCAATGGCTTTGGAGCAGCACAGCATGGTGTATAGTTTCATACTTCCACCACGTGCTTGCCTTTTAGCAATAATATAGTTATCATTATGGGGCAAAGCCACTGTCTGAAGTAGGTCCATACAAGAAAGGGATCGATTGTTATAGATTGCTTTTTAAGCTAATTTTAAAGATTGCAATGTCGTGGTGCTTTTTCAAACATACAACTCAAGACATTATGATATAGATGCAGTTTGTTTGTTATGTTTGTTTATTTGTGAACTGTGCTGGATGGATAAGACTAAGCATTAAATTATCATATCAAGTTTCTAGATTCGAGTAGGTTGAAGCTTTAAATGATCAAAGCTTTTTAGTTGTCCAGAATAGGCAATCTCATTATTTTCCTATCTTGTTTTGAGAATACATTTGATATTTTTTGTGAAGGAAACCAACAAATCGTGAGGAGATCCTGACGATAGATATCAAGCCTGGATGGAAGAAGGGTACAAAGATCACCTTTCCTGACAAAGGCAACGAGGCTCGTAACATTAAACCATCAGATCTGATTTTCATAATAGAAGAACGGGCGCACCCCAGATTCAAGAGAGATGGGAACGACCTCATCTACACTCATAAGATCTCTCTAGTAGAGGCATTGACAGGCTGCACAGTCCAAGCGACGACTCTGGATGGACGAACCCTGACTATTCCTGTGAAGTCAGTTGTCAGTCCTACGTATGAAGAAGTCGTGCAGGGTGAAGGCATGCCGATCACAAGGGAGCCGTCTAGAAAGGGGAACTTGAGGATCAAGTTTCAGATCAAGTTCCCCACTAGTCTAACAGGTGACCAAAAGGCGGCGATCCAGCAGCTTCTGTCTTGAAGCTCTCTGTACAATGCGACTCTATTAGGATTATTCGCGTGTGGGGTAGTTGTAGTGACATTAGCTGAATGAACTGTCACTTTTTTTGTGCTAGTATTGGTGGTGTTCTTTTCTAGCTAGTATTATGCAAGATTACACCCATCTGCTAACTTGCCAGTGGTGGAGTTGCTGCTGTTTGCGTCATCGTCATATTCAGTTGTGTAACTGTAGCAGCATCAGTCTCCCATTAAGCAGCCCCTCGCTGTTTCGTTCTACTTCATCATGTTAGGTGGTCATAGACGCCATTCAGATTATCAGTTCCTATGTCTTTGTTGGATGTCATGCCACTCTGGCCCAGCAGTGATCTCTGATGTCTCAGTTTCTTTTGCCATTTATTTTAGAACATAATAGCGTCTTTTCAACGACCATGCTCCTTGCATAGACACAAGTGGTTTGCAGGTTGCTCCTTTTTCTTCTTGTTTTGGTAGACTGATCAACTACAAATTTGTTGCATCCACAGGCCAATAAGGTTGCATGTAATAAGCCTGAGATGATGAAGCTGAGCTCCTGCTGCTGGTAGTAACAATAGTACTATGCTTTTTCAGAAAGATGCCGGTCGTCGCATCGGCGTTCGTTGTCAGGACAGGATTGCAAGGGAAAAGCAGGATGGTGATATTCCTGGCAGAGATTTATCCGAGCTCGAACAGGTCGTAGTCACAGGTTCGTTCAGGTCGAGGTCGGGTCAGATTCGTTGCCCGAATCCCTCGTGCTTCCTGAGCCTCCTCTCCGCCGTCGCCATCGCCGTCGACGCGTTTGCCCTCGCCGGAATCTGGCCGCGCCCGGCGGTGGCGAAAGATTGAAAGAAAGGCCACCCACCCCAATTGCGGCACACCACATGTATTTTTTTATTATGATATTAATGTGAATTGCGTTGCACTGGTGGAGTTTTCTCGATCGCCCGGTGCGTGTTCTTGCGGCAGTGTTATCTCCAATCTCAGTCTTGCTCCACTGTGCCAACAGTGACTCTCTACTTTGCTGTACGTGTCCTAGTTCGCTCCATGTGATAATATTTTCCTCTCATTTTCTCCCTTTTTCCTGCTTGATGACTTGATTGATATCTTTTCAGGAACCATTGAGTGGTTCTTTTGTTTGCCGGCAAATCATCTAGGACGGATAGACATAAACCAAAGGCTCTGGCCCATGTCCTCAAAAAAGAAAAACAGAGATATATATAGAGAGAGTGAGCTCTGGCCCAGCATTTAAAATAGAAAGTCAAGATTTGAAGATAGGCTCGAGTTTCCTGAAGCTTCGTGAAGCAAAAGGACTAAGGCTTTTAGTTCCTTTCAAAATTTCAAAACTTCACAAAATTTCATGTCACATTGAAATCTTTGGACGTATGTATAAGATATTAAATACAGTTAAGAAAATAACTAATTGTATCATTTATCTGTAATTTACGAGACAAATTTTTTAAGTCTAGTTATTACATGATTGGACAATAATTATCAAATAGAAACAAAACGCTATAGCTCAAAATTTTGTAAAAAATTTGAATCTAAATGAGGCCTAATTAAGCTCAAATTCTCCAATGACCCTCTAGAAAAAGCAAAGTCAAGCAAGAGTCACCCATGGGTCAGAGAGTGCTAATGGAGTGGCTCATGCTAGCAAGAGAGTGTTTTCTTCTTGTTTTCTGTCTGAAGGTGTCCTGACCTTCGCGTCTTCAGTCTTGGACTCTGATTGTAATCAAGCTCATGGTTGAAATATAAGCTCTTTCCCGTGTTAAAAAAAACTAAGGGATTCCTGAGATAGTGACGACGGTGATTTTATTTTAATCTTCCTTGGGCTGGTGATGATAGAGATTCCCGGAGATATCTTTGCCTTCATCAGTTCATCTTTCAGGTGGGCCAAAAACAGGTATGTCGTCAGAGAAAGACCCGTCGACAGTTGTTTTCTTTCTGAAAATTACACATTATGACCTTTCTTTTCTACCAGAAAAAGGATAATGAAATTAAAATTAAGTTTTCAACGAGAGGTCACGAGGAAATGTGCCGTACATATCCCAAAGACACATGTGAATAGTACACGTGAAAATGCTATTTTTTGTGTGCTGTCGTGTCAGTGAAGAGAGGAGGACCATTGCAAGGATTGAAATCCTCCCTGTTTTTTTGGGCAGGGAGCCATCAGAAAATATTTTGTGCGTACACCACACTGTCAGCTGTATCTTTGCTTTCCCACTGTGGTTTTCGGCCCACTCTTTCCTTTTCCATGGCCAGTTTTTACCATGTCAGAAAATGATTTTTCAGACAACAACATTATTGCTTTTTCCCATACTCTACATATTTAGATGCCCTGTATGATTTTTTTGGTTTGTGTAGTGACAGAAATAATTAGGAGAGAGAATGGAGCTGTAACACCATGGTGTGCTACATCGCAAAAAAGTGAACAGTTTGGTGTTAATTTTAATAGTTTTTTCATAGACGTACACAATATGTGAATTAATTAATTAATTATATGGTGATAGCGTTGGATATAGTGACATGAGATGCATTTGATTTTTTTTAGGACAGAGGAAAGTATATGACATTATGATAACTCAAGGGTCGTGACTTAAGCATGACACACCACTTCCAGTTTTTTTTATGCTTGTATTTTTATACTTACGGTTTGTAAAAAAAAGTGTTTGTTTGCACATGATTTGGATAAAGATGGCTGGCCTATCGTTTTTTTTTCACGTGCAAAATCTAGGGAATAATATTTTGGCGAGAATGATTGGTGGCTACATTTGTTGGAAGAACAATTTAGTGTCCATGTTTTTTTTTTGGTTCTTATCGGCAAATAACCGTTTCGCTGTGATTGGGGCCATGGTCATTCTTGTTTTCGGTCATTGTGATGAGATCAAGAAATAATTGAGAGTTCGTTGTCATTTTTTGTCAACCTTTCACCTTCACCTTGCTCGATCTTGTGGTTGATGACAGAGCAGAGGTGCTGCATGGTTATTTTCATCGTACGGATACGCAGAGAACCAACGGTTGCTCGATCTGCCGTATAAATGCAACCCAATTGCCACATGTCGCTTTGTCATGAGTCGTGACAAACCTAAAGATATTCCTCATAATAATACTGATATTTGGAGTATTTGCAATATGCCGTCCTTCTCAAAATGAATCAATTTCTAAAATCTGCGCCAGTTAAAACTTTAAACTTTGACTAACTTTATAATAAAAAAAACCATCTATGATTTTAAATGACCACACGTGAAATTATATTCTATAATAAATTTAATAATAGTAATTTGAAACTATAAATTTTATTTTTTTCCAAAAGAATTAATCTAAGATTAAAAAATTTGACTTAAGCTAACTCTATAACTGAACTAATGACGGTATTAAAATGGGTGCCTATGCTAATTAGTTAACTACAATTCAGCGCAAGTTTGTCGATTGTTAGCCTATCCACGTTGGCAAAATTTTTTATGCCGTTCAGTTACTGAGATCAACGTTTGAGTTTCACCCATGGTCATTTTCACGGTCATTTCACTGTAGCCACCGTAGCCACCGTGTACCATTAGTTGGACGGCGAAATATTCATTGCTAGCCTTGTTGGAGGCGTCGGTGGTGGGCACGGATATGGACACAGTGAGAACCTATGGATTCAATTCAGCACAAGTTTGCTGATTGTTAGCCTATCCACGTCGGTAAATTTTTTTACGCCGTTCAGTTACTGAGATCAACATTCGAGTTTCACCCACGGTCATTTTCACGGTCATTTCACACTGTAGCCACTGTGTACCATTAGTTGGACGGCAAAATATTCATTGCTAGCCTTGTTGGAGGCGGTCAGTGGTGGGCACGGAGATGGACACCGTGAGAACCTATGGATTCAATCCAGCACAAGTTTGCCCATTGTTAGCCTAGCTATCCACGTCGGCAAAAATTTTTACGCCGTTCAGTTACGGAGATGGACACCGTGAGAACCTATGGATTCATGACACATGTTGATACTTGACTTGAAAAGTAGCTCAAATTCAGCAATATATTTCAGGCGTCGGACGGCATGCATGCGCATAGGTCCTCACACGGCACCCCGTGGTGACAGTGAAGAAAGATGAAAATACATATATGAGGACAAGAACTGGTAATATACTTGACTTACGAGGATCATGCATATCGAAAATGATCAGCAGACCACTTATGAGCGAGTCGTCCAACAAAGCAGCGCGCACACGATCGAGCTCCTAGTAGATAGACTAATAATAAACAAATTAATCTACTGTATGGTTTTATTTAGGCCGGCATGCAGCAGCAGGCGTACATGCATGTGCATGTGGGCAAGCATCGTCATATCATGTGCCGGCGCGGGCGACGACGTCGACGGCGGCGGTGGTGGTGCCAGCAGTGGGTGCCGCCGCCTTGAGGGAGTCGACCTGGCTCTTTCCCCGGGGCCCCTTACGGCGGATGTACATGCGGTACTCGTCGAAGGTCATGGGCTTGTAGAGCGCGGGGCGGTCCGGCGAGACGAGCTCCGGCATGGGCGCCAGCGGGAGGTCGCTTTTGGGGTTGTAGAAGAGCGCCAACGACAGCCGCTCGTCGGCGGCGTTCACCATCACGCGGTGCTCCACGCTGCGGTACGTCGCGTTCGTCAGCACCTGCATGCGTATATAGATATACATGCATATAGTGTTATCAGTGGAAATACATAGGTGTGTTTATATATATACATATGGCAGTATCCTGTACCTAAAACCTAAAAGTACGTGACTAGAAATAATACTGGTTTAGTATTAGTCAGCAGTATACGTTAGTATTATGAATACTAGATAATATTAACATACGGCTACTAATTTATATATATTGAATTTTTTAGTGTAGTATAATTATTATACATCACTTCTTATTTATTTATTTATTTATTTATATAGGTGGCTGCTGCCGAGCCCTGCTAGCGAGACAAACTTTGATTAGGTTCGTGACTGGATATATATATGGACCGCATGCACCCTATCCTAATTAATTAACACATCCACCCGTGGTCTGGTCGGGACGACTGCAACAGATCGAAGATATGGATGATGATCTACTAGTGCGCTGAACTAGGTCCCCGAGATACGGTTGCCCAACCAAATCAAAACCTGTCGGAATTATATATATGGCCATTTATCAGTTTCTTTTCATTCGGAGGCTGGCCGGCCCTACCATCCAGTATGTAACCTGTCTCTGTCTGTCTGTGTGCAGTGCAAGCAAAGCAAAGCTCACAGTGGAGTCGATCGACAGGTGTATGTTAAGCGTGTGTAGGACCAGCTGGAGCTGGAGCTGGAGCAAGATCATGGACCATACAGTACATGCATGCCTAATTAAGCGTCTGTCAACTGTCATCATCATGAACACCGCGCCGCAGGGTGCCCGGGCAGCAGGTGCAGGGCCATATACTACTGAAAAAGGCCGATCGCGAATCAGATTTGGTACGGGCCAGCGCTGCTGACGCGGATCCATGCATGCATGCCACTGTACATGCTGTGGAATTGAAAACGTGCCTGTTTCTGTTTGTTGTACCACGCACCGGCCGCCCGGGCAGCAAAGCAAAGCAAAGCAAGAACGGATCATTAGTGGTACGTACTAGTTAGCTGGTCGGTGGTGCCCGTGCTGGCATGCGTGTGGGTATATAAATATACTATTTTTTTTGCTTGGTACTGTACAGTACTATGGGGGTCGACGATGATATGATGGTCGGTGGCCGGTGGCCGCGCGCTCGTGGGCCGGCCAGACACGGCCCACCCAGCACACAGCAGCACGGCTCTGCATGCAGGTGAAGGGGTGCAGGACAGCTAGCAGGACCACCCTCAGATCAGAGGATGGCTATATGCATGGTCCGTCTGTGAGTCTGTCCCGATGGCCCACCGCGCGATTTGAGTTTTTCTTTCATTAAATCATTAATAGGGAAGAAAAAAAAAGAGATACAATAGGCTAGCAAACACGCACGTTTCATTATTAAGCAGAGGCAGAGCCCTCCTCATCGCTTGGCTGCGGTGGTGTGGTGTGGGGAGGTGAGAGGACGGCGGCAGCGGGCCTGCCCCGTGCCGGGCTGCTGACGTGGGCGTATGCCCGTTTTGGAAAGTCGTCTCGTCTGGGACCGGCCGCTCGGGCGGGGGAAGGGCCAAGGCCGCTGTGTGGGCCCCACGGCCACTATCAATCACCTCGTGATGCGTGCGTGCGTGCGTGCGGTCTGAAACCCTCGCAAAGATTGGGGAATCTTTGCCGCCGGTGCTGCTAGCAGCAGGCAGCTGCACCCAAGCCCCTCTCATGTCATGTCTACTATTATTAGTAATCGTTCTGAGAAGTAAACCTGATTCAATTTTGACCAATCATAAATTAAAAAATATTAATATTTATAATACATAAAAAATATCATTAGATAGATCTTTAAATATACTATCTAAAGAAAATTTTTTGGAGGTATAAATATTACACGTATTTATATTTTCTACATACTTAGTTAAAGTTAAGAAAGTTTGACCGACACGTATCCTATAGCGACCTCTATTCTGAGACGGAGGGAAGAGTGAGTACTTAGTAAATGAAAAATAAGAATCGTTTTCTAAGCTTCAATCAATCAATAGGAGTAATAATAATGACGAAAAGTAGCAGCATGGGGGCGATTGTGCAATTGTGCCCTCCCTCCAAAAAGGTGATGGATGTATGACACTGATCATCACCTGGTGGCCGTGCGTGCTGTACTACGCTCGTGTACTACAGTTGCTAGATGTACGTGGGTGACCATGCAATATAAGTAAGGCCGTACTAAAATAAATGCACATCTAGGATTGTGTATGGAAACCAATGCTATGTGTAAAATTATTAAAATACCCTTTGTCTTTTATAAGTTGGTAGCTAGTTTTCTTTTGTTTTGTATAAAAAATTTCCGGAGTCTACTTGTTTTTTTTTAGTAAGTAGCATATTTTATGGAACAAATTTTAAACTCTATAATTGTAATTATTTTGGAACGTAGGGAGGATGCATCAGATCAGATCAAGATCAAGATCAGATGGAGCCCCAGGCAGGTCCCCCCTCCCCCTCCCCCCACACGCCGCAGATGGTGTGTGTGTCACGTTTGAATGCATGGTCAGTGTGCACCATGAACTCAGTCACTCTCTCTCTCTCTCTCTCTCACACACACACACACACACACACACACACACACACACACACACACATATATATATATATATTATATATATATATATATATATATATATATATATATATATATATATATATATATATATATATATATATATATATATATATATAATATAAAAACTCCTGTGGTTTGCATGCGCCCTCAATCTGTTTGTTTGCACTGTACTGCCTCTGCCTTTTCTAGCTTTATCTTTGATTAAATTTGTAAAATTTGACCACAATTTGTAATAACAAAAGGAGCATTAACTAATATCCAAATAAGTACATATATGTACATATGTATCGTTATGGTATTCGTGCTGACTAGGTTTGTACAAATATTAATAATATTTGCATCTCCAACTAAGTTTATTATGAAAATGAAAATGTTTAATTACCTCCTCAGGAAGCGAGAACACACTCTGTACTACGGAAATAGATCTCATAATGAATCAGATGACACTTATCTAGTTTTATTAACCGTGATATTTTTAAATAACTTAGGTACGTAATACAATAATTTAAAGAGATTACTTTTGGCACTATGTATGTACATACGTCAAGAGAGTATTATAAATATAGGTAATTCTACTCCATCCATTAATAATTGACACAAAGTTGGTGTGCTTTCTCTATTTGAAAACGTGCTCTATGTTATAATAAGTAACCCGTGCGGCTAATAAAGGATCTAATAAGTCTCGTCAAGTCAGTTGGTGCAAAGAATCAACTACCACAGTACTATATACACAGAAAGAGTGCACTAGCTCCGCCAACAACCGCCCGTGTTCAAGTGTCCTCGCTCGTCTTGTAGGTTCCCAACGAATAGCTTAGGTTGCCACAACTAGCATGCGTACCGTCCAAATTATTAACTACCATCATTATCCGGGTAAATTGCTTGGCACCACATACTACTTATCCCATACAATAGGACGGCGAGCAGTTTAACCATGTGGTGAAAATGAAGGAGTGGCTTGGGAGGCTGCCACGGTTACTACTGTACTAGCTAGCTAGCTGTGGCAACAACACATGTCTATAGGTGTGGTACCAACGTTAACGTATGTTTTGACGCTTGCTTTGGCTAGTCTTTTTCTGCCTCACGGGTAACCACGAGGGTATATATATATATATATATATATATATATATATATATATATATATATATATATATATATATATACACTAGTACTCAATATATATAGGGCGGTATACTATAGGAAAAAGACAGGGTAAGAAAATATTATGTTTTTGAAGAAGCACGAGGACGGCAAGAGTATATTACTGGTCGGTAACCACCCTATCTAGCTAGCTGAGCTAGGAGTATATCATCCCGGCCGTTGTCGTGAGGCAGCGTCCAATCGTACGTGACGTGGACGTGCGACGGCCGTCCGTCCGTGCGCATGCTGCGTCAGATGGGCCATGAACGGACGGTCGGATATGTCGTTTAGTTTGTCTCAGAGACACAGTGCTGTGCTAATAAGCAAGTAAAATTGGAGGACATGCACCGTCACGTCTGCGTCGCCACCGCGCGCTACCTCTCCTCTCCGCGACGAATCATTTTGTGGCCCGGCCGGCCGGCCGACACGTACGTACAGTACGTACCTGGGTTTGGTCGCCGACGTTGACGATGAAGGCGTCAGGGACGGGGTCGACGGTGACCCAGTTGCCACGGCGGCGGACTTGGAGGCCACGGACGGTGTCGTCGGCGAGGAGCACGGTCATGCCGCCCGGGTCGGAGTGGGATGACAGCCCCAGCGTGAGCTCCGGCTGCGGGCACGCGGGTAGTAGTTCACCCTCACGCACACGCCGGCGCCGCCCTCGCCGCCGAACGCCTCCTGCAGCCGCGTCTCCCCGACTCCTAGCCCCACCGACATCGCCGTCATCAGCCTCCCGCACAGCGCCGCCACCTCCCTGCTGTACTCCTCCGTCGTCTCCCTGCAGAGCACACCGTACCATGTGTCACACGTTTACATATATCATATTATATTTATATATATACATATATATAAAAATGAAGGAATTGAATGTACCTGAGGTCAGGGGGCAGGTGCGGCCACTTGTGAGGGTCGAAGAGGTGAGACGGTTGGACGTGGAGGAAGTAGTAGTCGCCCCAGTCAAGTACGGCGCCCTTCTCGACACCAAGCCGGCTACCATACCCTTCGTACGTCGCCGGCGAGTTGGCGTACCGCTGCTTCACCTCCATCGGCTGCCGGAAGAAGCCGCGCCACACGCCGCGCGCGCGCCGGAGGAGCTCCGTTGGCACGCCGTGGTTCACCGCCTGGAAGAAGCCCCAGTCGCGGCACGCCTCTGACACCAACCGCGCCGTCGCTGGGTCGCTCGGCGATGACAGGTCCACCACGGGGATACCGGTCGTTGCCGTTGCTGCTGCCGCCGCCGGCGGCGGCTCCAACGCTGCCGTTGGGCGCTCCGACTCTGGCTTCACGTATCGGTCAGGGATCGTGGCGGCGCCGCTCTCCGACAGCGACTGCACCCGTACCACCGGCTCCGGCCACCCCGTGCCCGCGCCTTCCATATAGAAAACACGTACGACGACGGCGAAAGATGGTGCACGGCGGTGTCGACGGACGATGATCTATCCGCACAACACAGCTAGATAGCGGCCGGCGGCGAGATTGATCGATCTATCCACACAGCTCGCTATAGCTAGCTCTCATCGATCTGTCCACACATGCAGACAGTAGCTTGTAGCGACCACGAAACAAGCATGAACAACGAAGCTAGAATGGTTTGATCGACGCCGGAATTAATAATATATCAACAATCAACAACAAGGGTAAGGAATCAATCAACAAAGGAATGATGCATGGATGCCAGCATCGATCACGGAGTCAGAGATATGTAAAGAGAGATAAACAGGATATATAAGAATCGAATATGAGAACGATGATGAGGAAAAAAGAAGATGGAGATCGAGAGAGGAGGACAGGATCACAGGACAGCAGCAGGTTGCGGCTTGCTTTGCGTTGCTTGCTTGCTGCTGGTGTGTGTCAGTGTGTGTGTGTGTCATGTGCTATATATATTTTGGTCGGCCGGCACCGGCAGTAGTTAAGGCGATGCATCCATCATAGAGAAGGATCAATTAGCTAGCTAGGCTGCTGCTAGCTAATAACCGGCCGGACAGTATAGCTAGCTAGTACTTAGTTTATCTTTCAGCTGCTAGGCTCGCGTGGCTGATTGCTGCTGACGCAGCAGGCGAAAGCAACGCGCCCAAATAGCAAACGTGACTGAATTTCTGTTGCCCATGTGACGGCACTAGGCAGCAGGTGGTCCACACAGTGACGTGTACTTTATCCGTCCCAAAATAACTGTCGTTTTCGTTTTCCGAGAAATACTTTAGATTAAATAGATATTAAAATATATTAATACTTATGCTACATAATTAATATCATCGGAAAGATCTTTAATTCTAGTTTTTTAACAAAATTATTGGAAGATCTAAATGTTGTACGTATTTCGTATAAATCAAATCAAACCTGTGGCGCAAACACCCAAAACTACGATTAATTTGGGACGGAGGGAGTAGGTAGGAGTAGCGTATTCACTCAGTCCAAAAACAAGCGTTATCGTTTTTCGAGGAGTTAGTGCCTAAAGTTTACCTACATATATATTCTCTTAATCCCTCAAAGAATATATTTTTAGAGTTATCCTAAATTATTTTTTTAAATTTTTTTACTAATTTTCTAGAAAAAAACATTAAAATTTAAGTATCAAATTAGTATCATTAAATTTACCATAGAACATATTTTTACATGATACTTATTTTTTAAGTCATAGATATTGTTATATTTTTCTATAAAGTTAATCAAAGTTTAAAAAGTTTGATTGGTACGGATTTTAGGAATGAATTCTTTTAGGGACAGAGAGTAGATGAAACAATTAGCGTTTATAACACACACACACACACATATATATATATATATATCCATACTCAAAAAACTTGTCGTTTTAGAAAATGACACAGTCTCCAAAGTGTAACTTTGACCACTTGTTTTTTGAAAAAATATTTATTAAAATATAATATATGTATACTTTTATGAAAGTATTTTTAAGACAAATCTATTGATATGATTTTTACATTTTCAAACTCAACAATTTAAAAGTTATTCATGATTTATATTCCCAATATTTGACTAAAATCTTATCCTAAACGATAACTTTTTTGAGTACGGAGGGATTATATATTTAGTACAATAGATATTAGCAATTTTTTTATATAAATTTGATCAAACTTGACATATTTCAGCGACACTATTCAAAAGTTGTAGTATTTTTTTTTAGGATGGAGGGCGTACACATCATGCCATTTAATTTACCTTTCCTCCCCTAGCTAGTCATCAGTTTAATACTAGTTCTTGTAGTATAACAATTCAAATGTTTGTACCGGGCCTAACGTCTTCTATTCGCAGCGATGGTCGGCTTGCCGGCCCATTGACCTGTCAGCATATCTGAATGGGGCACCATGCGCTCGGCCCATAAAGTTTCTGCTACCACGCGCGCATCTAGTGAGACTGATGTGCAGGTGGGCAGTGCGCTATTTTTCCACGAGGCAGATATCCGGTTACGGGATACCTTTATGGCTTTATTTATCAATCAAGTTTTATATAAACGTGATATTTTTTAATGAGCCAATACATAAATAGATACTCATATACACGAGCCTAAACTCCACTCGCACAAAAACAAGCACGTACACCTCGAAGTGCTGATTCCGTCAACACACATGCACTTAATAAAAGAATAATATCATTATATTCTGGAATAATTTAATAAACACGACGTGTCAAAAATATGGGCTTGAATTGAATTCTGATGGGTAGTACTCCGTATTTAGCAGTGATCTAACACTACTTTTTGAGCTTTTTGGTTTGCTCACCACCAAAAGACCAATCCCTTCGTCTCCGCCTTCCTTGCGTGCTCCTTTCATACTTAAAAAAAAAATTGTCATTTAAGATAAAGTTTTAGTTAAACATTAAAAAGATAAATTATTAATAATTTTTAAATTGTTAAGTTTTAAATGTAAAAATCATATCAATAGATTTATTTTGAAAAATACTTTTATAAATATATATATATATATATATATATATATATATATATATAATATTTTAATAAATATTTTTTAAAAAATAAGTGGTCAAAGTTATACTTTGAATAATGTGTTATTTTCTAAAACGATAAACTTTTTTAGTATAGAGGGAGTATATAATAAGGTGATGACGAGTGGTCTGCTTTGGATGATCTGCTTAGTATGGAGGGAGTATTAGTTGAGTTTTGAGTTGCAACTTGTTTATTTTTGAGCTGTGATGTGATAGCTACCTGCACTGTACTAAGATATCCGATAGATCCTCGTGCTTGCACCAGCATGGACACGAAGGCAGAACTTCTTTCCGTTATCTCTAAAACAAGGTAAACCGAATGTGGTTCAATATGCTGATGATACTATGATCATTGTTGAGGGGGGTGCAAGGCAGTTTTTTTTCCTCAAGTCTTTGTTGAACAGCTTTTCTATGAGTACTGGACTAAAGGTGAACTATAATAAATCAATGATGATCCCAGTTAATGTTTCAGAGGATAAACTTGATATTTTGGCTAGGACTTTTGGTTGTTCCAAAGGCAGCTTGCCTTTTTATTACCTAGGTTTGCCCTTAAGCATTTCCAGACCAAGAGCCATAGACTACTTGCCTTTGGTGGACAGATGTGCTAAGAGACTTACTGGTATGTCCACCTTTCTAAATCAGCCTGGCCGTCTGCAGATGACAAATGCTGTTTTTTTTCTCTTTGCCCACCTTTTATATGTGCACCCTTACCCTTCCCAAGGCTGTCATCAAACAAATAGACAAGTACAGGAAGCATTGCCTTTGGAGGGGGTCAGATATAAATGCAAGAATCATCCTAAAGCAGCATGGAAAATGGTTTGTAAGCCAAAACTTGAGGGTGGTCTAGGTGTCATTGACATTGGAAAACAGAATAGGGCTTTAATCTTCAAGAATTTTCACAAGTTCTTGAAAGTGCAATCAAGCCTTATAGTGGGTTTTGGTGACATGACAACACAATTGGAGAACTAATGAGACTCTTCAAGTATGACAAGCAGGTTAAACGAAAGGAGGTTGATGAACAAGTTGGCGGACCCCTCCAATTACAAAAGTGCATGGTAACAAGCTCAAAGGACTTTAATTCATTTTATATTTCGAATTTGAATTAGGTATGCCGTACTATTAAGAGGGATTCAACACGCATGCCAACAAGTGAACCAAATGCTATATCTATCCAAATATCATACACCTCCACATACATAGTAGGCAAAACAACCAGCTATTCAAAGTTTCATCTCTTGCTGTTTCTGCCAGGCCGGCAGTGGCTGGCACTGCCGCGACTTGATCTGCCCGTTGGACAGTGGAGGGGTATTTCTTACCCCCCCTCACTCACCCCCAATGGCTAGTTCTGCCATTCCATCTTTCTTACTTCGTAAAACAGAACAGAGAAGCTCTCTTCTTGCTCTCCCTTCTTCCTTGGTGCTCCAACTCTCTCCTCCTTTGATTTCCAATCAACCTTTGAGAGATTGAGCCTCCAAGCTTGAGAAGAAGCTCTCTCCTCGGATCTTTAACTCCTACAAGCATTTGGTTTGCGTGGTGGCCGACGGTTTGAGTTTGTTACTCTTGGAGCATTGCTCCTAGCCGGCTAGGCGTCGCCCTTGAGCTTGCCTCCTTCGTGTGGCAGCCTAGGAAGGTTTGTAACACTCATTTGCTAATACATTTCCCCTCATCTCAAGAGTTCATTCTCTTGACTTGAGACCGAGAAAAGAGCAAGCCTTTGTGGCGCACCTCAACAACGTGGACGTAGGCAAGCCTTGGTGGCGAGCTGAACCACGGGTCAAATCTTGTGTCACCGTGTGCTTGTTACTTTACTTTGATATATATTGCGGCAAGGTGATTTCTAGGGTTTGGATCCGGTCTACTCCGTGGGTGTGTTGCTACCACCTTTAGGTGGTGCTAGAGGTTCCCTACACCTCTAGGAAGGTTTATATTCAAGCACAATTTCCATTTGAGTTATACATTTTGAATTGTGCTTAGCTCTGCTCAGGTGACCAGCACTGCCGCCCCAGGAGCAGCAGTGCCGGGCCTGTACTGACAGCAAGTGTGAGATTTGTTTTAAACAAGCCTATTCACCCCCCTTCTAGGCTAATCAGGTCCTTACAAGTGGTATCAGAGCAAGGTTACCTCAGTAAGCACTTCACCGTGCGAGGTAATGGCCGAAGAGGGAAAGGTTAAGATGGTTGACCCCAAGAATGTGGATTTTTACTCCACGGACAGCAGCGATGAGAGCGTGGACTCGGAAAATTACTTGACCACTCCTGCCATGTCTGCTGGAGAGAAAGAAAAAAGAAAGGAAGAATGAAAATTGAGAAGAGAAGCAAAGAAAAAGCAAAAAGAAGAAGATGCAACCAATGAAGCCAAGAGCTTGAAGCTTGTCGAGAAGCTTCATAGAAGAGAAGTAAGAGCTCTTAAGAAGGAGCTCAAGGCAAAGGAAGAGGAGCTAAAGAAGAGCAAAGAGCAAGCCTCTCAAGTGGAGGTTGAATCAAGTAGCTCCGACGGTGATGATGATGCATCATACCAAGCCTCCAAGATTGCGAAGAAAGATGAGAAGAAGAAGAAGGATGATAGCAGCAAGAAATACTCCGCCATATCCTTTAACTATTCATTCATTTCTAACCATGAGCATAAACCTCTCTTTCATGTTCCCGTCGACAAGTTGCCTCATTTCGATGGGACCAACTTTGTCAAGTGGAAACACTTGATGAAAGCTTATCTTGTAGGTCTTCACCCCGGTGCTTGGGAGATTGTTCATAGAGGATGTGAGCCTCCGATGGATCCTACAAGCCCCACCACCATCGAGCTTTGTTGCATACAACTCAATGCACAAGCAACTAGTGTGTTGCTAAGTGCATTGGATGGTGATGAGTACAACAAGGTGATGGGCTTGGAGGTTGCCAAGGAAATATGGGACACCTTGCACCTTGCACATGAGGGTGTGAGGAAAGTGAGGTAATCCAAAATTGATCTATTGATGGCCAAGCTCAACCGGTTTGTGATAAATGAAGGTGAAGGGCCACAAGAGATGTTTGATAGGTTGATGACCATAGTGGGCAAGATAAGAGGACTTGGTGGTGAAGAAGTCAATGATCGCAAGGTTGTCAAGATCATGCTTGAAGCTTATTCTCCAAGGAATGAGACCGTTGTGACATTGATTAGAGACAAGAAAAGATTTGAGTACTTCACACCAAGTGATGTGCTTGGAAGGATTATGACCTTTGATTTGCAAAGGGAAGAAGCTCTTGAGAGGAAGAAGTTTGGAGAGATGCAAGCAAGGATGGAAGGAATGAAGATCAAGGAAGTGGCTCTAAAGGCAACTAAGATCAACAAGAAAACAACCCATAGCTGTTCCAAAAATAGCAAGCAAGCAACTTCAAGCAAAGCTCAAACAATCAAGGCCATCAAGCATCAACCCGAAGCTCCAACGTCAAGTGATGGTGAAAGTGAAGATGAGCAAGCCGAGAACGTAGATGACATGGCCCTATTCATGAGAAGATTCAACAAGGACATAAAGAAGAATGGGTACAAGCTCACAAGAAGAAAGTTCACAAATAAGAAATCAAGAACTTGCTACAAGTGTGGTAGCACCGAACACTTCATTGTCGATTGCCCAAATGAGTATAAAGAAAACAAGTTTGGCAAAGGCAAGAGAGAAGACAAGGGTGACCACAAGATGAGCAAGAGATATGTGGGTGACGCACACATTAGGCATGAGTGGGACTCAACGGAAGAAACCACAAGTGAAGATGAGGAGATGGCAACCATTGCAATTCACAAGCCATCCACTTCACCAAGGCTCTTCAACAATATGTCCGATGATGATGAATGCACCCCTCACATTTGTCTCATGGCAAAGGGTGAGAAGGTAAAACCAAAATCAAAACCCATAACTCCTCCCCCCAAAGACATCTCTAGTAGTGATTCTAGTGATTACTCTAGTGATGATGAATCTAGTGATGAAGAAATAAATGAAATAACTAAAAATATGGATAATAAAATCAAGATCTTCATTGCTAATCTAATGGGTGAATTAGAGGCAACCAAAGCTGAGCTAGCATCTATAGAAAAGACTCTTATCAAACAAGAGGATCTTTATATTGGTAGTGAGGAATCTCTTGCATTGGAGAGGAGTGAGGTGAGCTCTTTGACCAAGGAAAAAGAAGCTCATGCTCTCATTATGAAGGAGTATAGTGGACTCAAGCAAAAGCATTGTTGCTTGGTTGAAAAGCATCAAGAGCTTGAGAGATAATACAACCTTCTTTGGGAGAGCAACTCACATCTCACTAAGGCAAATGATACCTCTTCTCCATCCACTAGTCAAGGTTGTGGAAAATGCTATAATATTGATTTGAATGATTATTCCACTAACCTAGCCAACATGGAGGCCATGAAGAAAGAGATAGCAAGGCTCAACAATGTTATCTTAATTTCTAACAAGAGTGACAAAGGCAAAGTTGAGCCCAAGAAAATTCAATACAAGGATGGAAGTCATCCATCAATCAAGGATGAGCTTGGACACACTCAAGGCGGTAAAACCAATGGAAGAAAAATGGTAAAAGGCATTGAGTGTGTCAGGTTTGAGAAGAAGGAAAGCATTGGTGCAGATAAGCCTGCACAGACAGCTGCTCTGCTGGACCAGAGGCCGGCAGTGCCGCGCCCCACTAAAGGGAAGGCTACCAGTGCTTCACCTGATCAAGCCCAAGATCAAGTCCATGCCAAGAGGGTGCCCAAGCAAAAGCAGGTTTCTCAGAAACCCAAGGACTCAATCTGGGTGGCCAAAAATAAGTTTTCTTATCAATCAAAGGCAAGGTCACCTCAAGGAAGTTTGTCCTCATGCTACATGTTGAAATGCAATGACCGTGGTAAAGTCATTGCAGAATTTGTGGGTGATGAGAAATATGATAAAAGAAGCATGAACATTTGGGTTCCTAAAATTGTTGTGACTAACATGCAAGGCCCCAAGATTGATTGAGGACCTAAATCTAGGAACTAAACTTGTTTTGTAGACATACTCCTCCGGTGGATCAAGTTGGGTGCTTGATAGTGGATGTACAAATCATATGACCGAAGAGAAGAGTATGTTCTCATCTTATTCCCCAACTTCAAATGCAAGTGAGAATATCATCTTCGGTGACAACTCCAAAGGGGAAGTGATTGGTCTTGGTAAAGTTGCTATTACTCTTAAACATTCTATCTCAAATGTTTTATATATGAATTCGTTGAGTTACACCTTGTTGTCCGTTTCTCAATTGTGTGAGATGGGCTACAATTATCTCTTTACGGATAAGGGTGTGGAAGTCTTTAAGAGGGAGGATTCCTCTATTGTCTTTACGGGTCGTTTGAAGGGCAAGCTTTACCTAGTTGATTTCAACAAAAGTAAGACTAAGCTTGAGACTTGTTTAGTGGCAAAATCTAGCATGGGTTGGTTATGGCATCGCCGACTAGCTCATGTTGGGACGAGGAACTTGGCCAAACTCCTAAAAGATGAACACATTCTCGGACTAACAAATGTTCATTTTGAGAAAGATAGAATTTGTAGTGCTTGCCAAGCCGAAAAGCAAGTAGGTGCACCTCACCCATCAAAGAGCATTGTCTCCACCAAGCAACCATTGGAGCTAATACACATGGATCTCTTTGGACTGGTGGCCTACATAAGCATTGACGGTAACAAACATGGTTTAGTTATTGTTGATGACTTTACTCGATTCACTTGGTTGTTCTTCATGTATGATAAGGCACAAGTGCAAGAAAAGGTGAAGACCTTCATTAGAAGAGCACAAAGAGAATTCAGGTTCCAAATCAAGAAAGTTTGTAGTGACAATGGAATCGAATTCAAGAACACTCAAGTGGAGGAGTTTCTTGATGATGAGGGCATCAAGCATGAGTTTTCAGTTCCATACGCCCTCAACAAAATGGTGTAGTAGAGAGGAAGAACCGGACACTTATTGACATGGCAAGAACAATGTTAGATGAGTACAAGACTTCGGATATCTTTTGGGCCGAAGCCGTAAACACCGCTTGCCATGCTATCAACCGGCTCTATCTACACAAGATCTTGAAGAAGACTTCATATGAGCTTTTAACCGGTAACAAACCAAAGGTGTCATACTTTATAGTTTTTGGGTGTAAGTGTTTCATACTTAATAAGAAACCCAAAACCTCTAAGTTTGCACCTAAAGTTGATGAAGGTTTTCTTCTTGGTTATGGATCAAATGAGCATGCCTATCGTGTATTCAACAAGACCTTAGGGAAAATTGAAATCGCGATAGATGTGACATTTGATGAATCTAATGGCTCTCAAGTAGAGCAAATTGATCAAGTGATTGTAGGTAATGAGGAATCACCTTGTGAAGCAATCAAGAACATGGCCATTGGTGACATTAGGTCACAAGAAGTCCAGGCCATAGAAGTGGAACCTCAAGGTGCTGAAGCTACTGCCCCAAGAGTTGAAGAAAATGGGCTAGCAGTGCTCCCTGGTCAGGCCTCTGTGCCAGTGGCCGGCACTGACGGACCAAGCAGACAGGCAGCAGAAAGCTCACTAGCAAGCCCGATGAACCTACAACCTATATTTGAAGAGCATGAGTATGATGACCAAGCTGATCAACAAAAAGCCACATAATACCCAAGATTGAGGCAAACAATTCAAAGAGATCATCCCGCTGATAACATACTTGGGAGTCTTCGAAAGGGGGTAACTACTCGTTCACATTTGGCAAATTTTTGTCAATTTTACTCTTTTGTCTCTTCTTTGGAACCTCTCAAGGTTGAGCAAGCTCTCGATGATCCGGATTGGGTGATGGCTATGCAAGAAGAGCTCAACAACTTTGAGCAAAATCAAGTTTGGTCCTTGGTGGAAAGACCAAATACCAATGTGATTGGAACCAAATGGGTCTTCCGTAACAAGCAAGATGAGCAAGGCGTTGTGATAAGGAACAAGGCAAGATTGGTGGCTCAGGGATTTACTCAAGTGTAGGATTTGGACTTTGAAGAGACTTATGCACCGGTGGCTAGGCTTGAAGCAATTCGAATGCTTTTGGCCTATGCTACCCATCATGACTTCAAGCTCTATCAAATAGATGTGAAGAGTGCATTCCTCAATGGCCCTATCCAAGAGTTGGTCTATGTTGAGCAGCCACCGGGTTTTGAAGATCCCAAGTTCCCTCATCATGTCTTCAAGCTCCATAAGGCGCTCTATGGGATTAAACAAGCACCAAGAGCGTGGTATGAATGCCTTAAGGAATTGTTACTCAAACAAGGCTTTGAAATAGGCAAAGCGGATCCTACTCTCTTCACTCATAAAGTCAATAATGATATCTTTGTGTGCCAAATATATGTCGATGACATAATATTTGGTAGTACTAACCAATCCTTTTGTGATGAGTTTAGTAGGATCATGACTAAGAGATTTGAGATGTCTATGATGGGTGAGCTAAAGTTCTTACTCAGTTTTCAAATCAAGCAACTCAAGGAAGGGACTTTCTTATGCCAAACCACGTACACTCATGACATGTTAAGAAAGTTTGACATGGTAAATGCAAAGCCAATCAAGACTCCCATGCCAACTAATGGACATATTGATCTTGATGAAGGAGGGAAATCCATGGACATCAAGGTATATCGTTCCATGATCGGCTCTCTCCTTTACTTATGTGCATTTAGGCCGGACATAATGCTTAGTGTGTGTATGTGTGCTAGATTTCAAGCTAACCCGAAAGAGTGCCACTTAGTGGCCGTTAAGAGAATCTTGAGATATCTAGTTTTCACTCCTAACCTTGGCTTATGGTACCCTAAGGGCTCTAAGTTCGATCTACTTGGGTATTCGGATTCCGATTATGCTGGTTGCAAGGTAGACCGAAAAAGCACTTTGGGGACGTGTCAATTCCTTGGACGGTCCCTAGTGTCTTGGAGTTCTAAGAAGCAAAATTGTGTAGCCCTTTCCACCGCCGAGGCTGAGTATGTTGCAGCATGTTGTGCTCAACTACTTTGGATGAGGCAAACCTTAAAAGATTTCGGATGTCAATTCACCAAGATACCTCTCTTGTGTGACAACGAGAGTGCCATCAAACTTTCAAACAACCTGGTTAGTCACTCTAGAACTAAACACATAGACATCCGTCATCACTTCTTGAGAGACCACGAATTAAAAGGAGATATCGCGAGTCACCATGTGAGGCACCGAAAAGCAACTAGCCGATATCTTCACTAAGCCTCTCGATGAGACAAGGTTTTGTGCTTTGCGTAGTGAGCTGAATATACTTGACTCTCGTAACGTGGTTTGAACTGTAGCACACATTTGTTTGTCCACCTAGCGAAATAGGCAAAACTTTGAAAATCTCAATTATGTGTTTCAAAACTGTTTTTGAAAGAAACTTGAGTATGGTGGTCATTGTATGTATTGATGATTTCTTACTGACCATCATAGGGTGAGTATATGTCTACAAGTGCATAAATACTAAGTATAAAGTGGCATAGCTCCTCACTGCCTAGCCAGGCCAGCAGTGCCAGCCCCTAGCACAGCAGTGCCGGGGTGTCCGGCAGTGCCGGGCTAAGTCCGATAGTGCCGCGACTTAACCGACCAAAGGGGGTCGGGTCCAAGTCATACCTCTCAGGTCTTTATTTATCTCTTTGCCTAGACCCGAGGGGACTCCAACCCAAGTCTTTTTCTGCCCAACAGAAACAACTCCCTCTTCTCTCTCAACCCTAAGGAGACCTAGGGAGCCCGGAGGTCCCTCTCTTCTCCCCGACGGTGCCGCCCTTTGGAGGTGCTGCCATTGGAGGAGGTGTGGAGGATCTTTCTTCCTGCGTCAAGCTTCATTCAAGCCCGACCTTCTTCATCCTTTTCCCTCTCTTTCAAAGGTAATAACTTGAGACCCTAAGTTGGATCGATCTATGCAATGTACGGATTTTGAGATGAGATTTAGGTTGTTAGTAGTTGCATTATGTATGGTGATGTACCTCTAGTAGTTAGATTCAATCAAAACCTAGATTCAATGAAGGATTGATGGAGCCAGCAATGGTGTTGTCTGCACCAGGCCGGCAGTGCCGGGCCCCTGGTGACAGCACTGCTACATATGCTCCTACAATCATCCATTGAGCCTAGTTTTTGGTCCAATCTCTCCACTAGAGTTCCAGTTACTATTCTAAGTGCAGCAACTTAACCCTTACTCCTTTAAATACATAGATGGATGCCGGAGGATCGAGCGGTGGTGATAGAGGAAAGGGGTCAAGGACCAAGGCCCGTACTTTTCGAGGAGGCAGAGGTGTTGTTGATGATGGCTTAAATCCAAGGCAAAGGATCAGGCAGGAGGAAGAGTTACAGAGGGCTGGAAGAACAATTGTGGAGGGTGCTTACCCAAGGACACCTCCGGATCTGGATCTATTTGATGGCTCATACCTCATTCCTCATCCGAAGGATGTGTTTGTCAGAGAGCCTTAGGACAACCGTGCTAGAGATAGAGTGAGTTATTAGAATCAGTACAGGTCTGTCCAAGAGCAGAGGGAAATCTACCCATATGATGTGCCAAAAGATATGGGAGTGGATTACAGGTTCTGGAATGTTTTTCATTCTAATTATTATTCCACTGTGCTCTTCCATGCTAACAAGCCCAAAATCATCAAGATGAAGTATGTTGATTGGGAGCACTTGGAGAACAAGAGAGACCCTGTGTTTGACAGAGTCATTGATCAGTGCAAGGAGCTTGGAATGTATGAGTGGATGGGTTTTCAGAATGATTGGAACACAGAGATCATCCACCAGTTCTTTGCTACATATTATCTGGACAGGGAGAACCATGTGATGCACTGGATGACTGAGGGCATGCACTACAAGCTCGATTATGTGACTTTTGCTCGTCTTCTTGGTTTTGGAGAAGATGACAGGGAGTGCTCCAATGTTCATGATGAGAGAGGCTTGTCTAATGAAGAAATTTCACATCTATATATTGAGCCTGAGAAGGTTGATGGTCTAGTGAAGGGGTTGAGAAGCAAGTACTACATCCTCAACAACCTCTTCAGGAACACACTCTATCCCAAGGTGGGATCAGCCTCCAACCTCTATGCTTCATCCAAGAATGTGCTAAGGAGGATGAGAGGTGGAGCACCACCGTTTTCAGTGGCACGCTTCATTTGGGATGAGATCTCCATTGCAGCGGATGATGCCAGAAAGGGGCTTCCATATGCCCCTTACCTGATGTTTGTAATTGAGAGAGTGACTGGTCGGATATACAACAAGGATGCCGCTCATGAGTCTTACAGAGGAGAAAAGGCAGTCCACTCTACAGTTCAGGAGGTGATGACTCCCCCCAGGACAGCAGCAACCTTAGACTTTCCTGAGTCCTCCAGAGGAGCAGCAACAGCTAGCAGGGGCAAGAGAAAGGGGAAAGCTTGGTAGGATTCTGAAGAAGATGTTTGCAGGAATTTGCTATGCAAGTAACCATGCTTACCAGACCAGGCTAGAGATCAGGCAGCTCAGATAGGAGCAGGGCCTCAGGCAGCTTTCCCCACCCACTCCTCCACCAGAGCTCAGTGAGGAGTCCACATATGGGTCAGATGATGAGGATGATTCAGATGACGATGATGATGAGGAGGAGACCCAGGAGCAGCAACCACCGAGACGCAAGGGCCATGCTAGTGGTCCTGGTGTTCACTTCACTTCAGCCCCTACTGATGATGATGAGGAAGATGAAGATAATGATGATGA